>CM038214.1:78462905-78597490 GCA_021442155.1 Cymbidium sinense | reverse complement strand
TTTTATTTAGTTCAGGTTTATGTTTAGGTTTAATTTATTTTAGGTTTAGATTTAGGTTTTACTTATTTTAGTTTAGCTTTAGGTTTATTTTATTTTTATTTTAAGTTTAGGATTTGTTTTTTTTAGTTTAGTGTTTAGGTTTTTATTCTTTATTTTTAGGTTTTTTTAGGTTTTGGTTTTTATTAAGTTTTTATTTTATTTTATTTTAGGTTTATTTTATTTTTATTTTAAGTTTAGTTTTTATTTTATTTTGGTTTTTTATTTTTATGTTTTTTTATTTAGTTTAAGTTTTTATTTTAGTTTAGTTTTTATTATTTATTTAATTTTATTTTTTAGGTTGAGGTTTAGGTTTTAGTTTTGGTTTTTATTTTATCTTATTTTTTATTTTATTTAGGTTTATGTTTATTTATTTATTTTATATTTAGGTTTTATTTAGTTTAGGTTTAAGTTTTATGTTTTAAGGTTTAGTGTTAGTTTAGAGTTTAGGGTTTAGGGTTCTTTTAGTTTAGGTTTATGTTTATTTTATATTGTTTATTTAATTTTCATTTTAGGTTTAGGTTTTCTTTAGTTTAGGGTTTAGGTTTTATTTTTTATTTATTTGTAGGTTATATTTTTAGGGTTTAGGGTTTTAGGGTTTTACGGTTTATGGTTTAGGGTTTAGGGTTTTAGGTTTAGTGTTTAAGGTTAGTTTTAGGGTTTATAGTTTAGGGTTTAAGGTTTAGAGTTTAAGGTTTAGGGTTTACTGTTTAGGATTTAGGTTTTAGGGTTTTTAGGGTTAGGGTTTTTTTTCTTCAATTTTTTTTAAGTTAAGTAAACTAGTAGGTTTAGGTTTATTTAGTTTATTTTTTATTCATTTTATTTCTTTTTATTTAGGTTTATTTTTTATTTTTTATTTAGTTTAACCTATTTAATTTAGGTTTACTTATTTTAGTTTAGGTTTTATTTAAATTTATTTTTAAGGTTTAGGTTTAGGTTTATTTTTTAGTTTAGTTTTATTTTTATTTCATTTTTAGGTTTGGGTTTTATTTTTTATTTTTAGGTTTAGGTTTAGGATTTTATTTTATATTTTAGTCACTAATCATGAAAAATTGGCAAACATAACCACCCATCCAATAAACCCAGCCAGCCAACATAGCCTCCTAACCAACCACCATAACAGCAGAAAATCATAATTTGTATAAAGACCAACAATAGCCATCAAGCCAAAACCACCCAAGATAGCTAGGAAAAGGGTAGAAACAAATAGCAACATCAACCAAACCTAACCAAAGTAGTAGAAAATTTAATCTAGGTAAGGAGAGCAGGAGCCAAAATAAAATGAACAAAGCCCAATAAGATAAACTACAAGCCATCCATATGAAATAGCAATAATACTCTAAGGACACCACCAAAGCCAATACAAAAGGGAGGAGAAATAACAAAAAAGGAAAGCATCATAACCAGTAAACACCAAGACACTAACCAAGTCACTAGCACCCAAAGAAAAGTATGACCACAAAAGCGACCTTCAACTAGCCAACCCAAAGAGGTTGAAGCTAAGAGGAAGGCCAAAATATAAAAGGCCAAAACCAAAACCAAACCAAAACTAGCAAAATGACCACCCAATCAAAAAAAAACTAGTAAAAACAACCTCTACCATGCTAAAACCAAGAGATAAACCAACAACAAGATCTACTACAAAAAAGAAAAAAATAACCAACATAGCTAGCTAACCAACCAACTTAGCTAGCCAACACTGCCGGCCAACCTAAACCTAAACCTAATTTTAGGTTTAGGGTTTACGGTTTAGGGTTTAGGGTCTAGGGTTTAGGGTTTATGAACTAAGGTTTAGGGTTTTTAGGGTTTATGATTTAGGGTTTAGGACTTAGGGTTTAGGGTTAGGGTTTTTTTAAATTTTTTAAATTATGTAAACCGGTAGGTTTCAGTTTATTTATTTTATTTATTTTATTTTTTATTTTTTTATTTAGGTTTATTTTCATTTTTATGTTTATTTAGTTTAGTTTATTTTGTTTAGTTTAAACATTTTATTTTAGTTTATTTTTTAAGTTTAGGTTTAAGTCTAGGTTTATTTTTTAGTTTAGTTTTATTTTTATTTTATTTCTTAGGCTTATGTTTTATTTTTTTATTTTAGGTTTAGGTTTAGGTTTTTATTTTATTTTTTTAGGTTTAGGTTTTAGGTTTTTTTTAGGTTTATTTTTAGGTTTTTTTTAAAGTTAAGGTTTATGTTTATTTTTAGTTTATTTTATTTTAATTAATTTGAGTTTAGGTTTAGGTTTAGTTTATTTTAGGTTTAATTTTAGGTTTTATTTATTTTAGTTTAGTTTATTTTAGTTTAGGTTTAGGTTTATTTTATTTTTATTTTAGATTTAGGTTTTTTTAGTTTAGGGTCTAGGCTTTATTTATTATTTATTTTTATTTTTTTAGCTTTATTTTTTAGGTTTAGGTTTTTATTTAGTTTTTATTTTATTTTATTTTATTTTTATTTTAGGGTTAGTTTTTATTTTATTCGAGTTTTTTATTTTTAGGTTTATTTTATTTTTTTATTTTAGTTTAGGTTTAAATAATTTTATTTTAGATTGGTTTTATTTTTTAATTTATTTTATTTTTAGGTTTATAGGTTTATTTTATCTTTTTATTTTATTTATTTATTTTATTTTTAGGTTTTATTTAGTTTAAGTTTAGGTTTTTAGGTTTCTAGGGTTTAGGATTTAGGGTTTAGGGCTAGTTTAGGATTTATGTTTTAGGGTTACTTTATTTTAGTTTATTTTAGTTTAGGTTTAGGTTTTTTTTAGTCTAGGGTTTAGATTTTAATTTTTATTTAGTTTTAGGTTTATGATTTTATTTAGTTTTTATTTTATTTTATTTTATGTTTAATTTATTTTTTATTTACATTTAGTTTTAATTTTATTTAGTTTTTTTTATTTATAGGTTTATTTTATTTTATTTAGTATAGTTTAGGTTTTTATTTATTATTTTAGGTTAATTTTAATTTTTTATATTATTTTATTTTTATGTTTAGGATTTAGTTTTGGTTTTTAGTTTATTTTATTTATTTTATTTTATTTAGGTTTAGGTTTATTTATTAATTTTATTTTTAGATTTTAATTAGTTTAGGTTTAGGTTTTGAGGTTTTTAGGGTTTAGAGATTAGGGTTTATTTTATTTTTTGTTTAGTTTACATTTTTATTTATTTTCTTTTAGTTTAGTTTTTTTCTATGTTTTGTTTTTTTTTAAGTTTAGATTTAGGTTTAGTTTAGGTTTAGGTTTTAGTTTAGGTTTTTATTTTAAATTATTACTTTATTTTATTTATGTTTAGGTTTATTTATTTATTACAATTTTAGGCTTTATTTAGGTTTGGTTTAGGTTTTAGTTTTTTGGGTTTAAGGTTTAGGGTTTTGAGTTTATTGTTAGTTTAAAGTTTAGGGTTACTTTAGTTTAGTTTATTATAGTTTAGGTTTAGGTTTATTTTATTTTGTTTATTTTATTTTTAAGGTTTTAGGGTTTAAGGTCTAAAGTTTATGATTAATTTTTGGGTTTAGGGTTTAGAGTTTAAGATTTTAAGGTTTACCATTTTAAGATGATGTAAAAAATTCTGGAATAAGTAAATGCAAAAGACTTCCAAGCATTTTAACTTCGAATTCGAAAGAAAAATTGCAGGAGCACCTTTAAAAGTCGATTGAACAAGATTTAATGGAGGAGAATTGGAAGAATCCATACTAAAGAGAGCATCTTTAAAGGATTTGACAAGAGTAAGAGGTTTCACTCTTGAAATACCCAAAGAAGTTGATGCCCTAGGCGATCAAAGGAGCTTGCAATTTTCCCCATGGGTTTGGTGGGTTTGATGCCATAGTCAAGGAGTCACTCCAAGGGAAGCATAGAATCGGCCAGTGGCCATCGATTCCATTAAAATCTATTGAGAATCACTCAATTTGATGGCAAGAAGTGGCAAGGAAGCTGAAACCTAGAGGGAAAAATGAAATCACTAGAGCACGGGAATGAGAGGGGCCGGTCGGGGGGTTTGAATTTAGGGTTTAAGTTTATGGGTTTATAGATTAGGGGTTTAGCGTATAGGGTTTTGGTTTTATGGTTTAAGGGTTTAGGGGTTTAGGGATTAGGGTTTAGGGTTTAGGGTTTAAGGTTTTAAGGTTTATTGTTCATGTTTTTTATTTAGGGTTTAGGTTTTAGGGTTTAGGTTTAGAGTTTAGGTGTAGAGGTTTAGGGTTAGGGTTTAGGGTTTATGCGTTTAGGTTTTAGGGTTTAGGGTTTAAGGTTTTAGGATTTAGGGATTTTAGGGTGTAGAGGTTAAGCATTTAGGGTTTAGTTTTAGGTTTTAGGTTATAGTTTTTAGGGGTTTAGGGTTTTTTTACTTTAAGGTTTAAGGATTAGGATTTATGGTTTAGGTTCTAGTTTAGGTTTAGGTTTATGTTTAGGGTTTCGAGTTTAAGGTTTAAGTTTAGGTTAAGGTTTAGGTTTAGGTCTAAGTTTAGGTTTAGGTTTAAGTTCAAGTTTAGGTTTAGGTTTAGGTTTATTTATTTTATTTTATCTATTTAGGGTTTAAGGTTCTAGGTTTAGGGTTTATGGTTTAGCGTTTAAGGTTTAAGGTTTAGGGTTAGGGTTTTAAGTTTTAACATTTTAAAAAAATTTAAGTATATAAATCGAGAGTTTAGGTTTATTTAATTTATTTAGTTCATTTTATTTAATTTAGTTTTATATTTAGGTTTATTTTTATTTTTATTTGGGTTTTTTATTTTTGGGTTTATTTTATTTTAGGTTAAGGTTTAGGTTTAGGTTTTAGTTTAGGTTTTTATTTTGTCTTATTTTTTATTTTATTAAGGTTTTGGTATATTTATTTATTTATTTTATATTTAGGTTTTATTTAGTTTAGGGTTAGGTCTATAGGTTTTAGGGCTTAGGGTTTAGGGTTTAGGATTTAGGGTTTAGGTTTTAGGGTTTAGGGTTACTTTAGTTTAGGTATAGGCTTATTTTATTTTGTTTATTTTCTTTTTATTTTAGTTTTAGGTTTTTTAAGTTTGGGGTTTAGGTTTTACTTTTTATTTATTTGTAGGTTTTATTTTTAGGTTTTTATTTAGTTTTTATTTTATTTTATTTTAGGTTTATTTTATTTTTATTTTATGTTTAATTTTTATTTTATTAAGGTTTTTTATTTATAGGTTTATTTTTTTAGCTTAGTTTAGGTTTTTATTTATTTATATTAGTTTAGTTTTATTTTTTATTTTATTTTATCTCTAGTTTTAGGTTTAGGTATAGGTTTTAGTTTAGGTTTTTATTTTATTTTATTTAAGTTTAGGTTTTTTATTTATTTTATTTTTAGGTTTTATTTCATTTAGGTTTAGGTTTTTATGTTTTTAGTTTATAGGGATTAGGATTTATAGTTTAGGGTTTAGGGTTTAGGGTTTAAGGTTATAAGTTTTAGGGTTTAGGGTTTAGGGTTTAGCCTTTAATGATTTAGGGTTTAGGGTTTAGTCCATTAGGGTTTAGGGTTTAGGGTTCTAGGTTTAGGGTCTAACGTTTAGGGTTTAAGGTTTAGCTTTAAAGCTTTAGGGTTAGGGTTTTCTTTTATATATACATTTTTAATTAAGTAAATTCGTAGGTTTAGGTTTATTTAGCCTATTTATTTTATTTTTTATTTTTTTATTTAGGTTTATTTTTAATATTTATTTAGTTCATTTTCTTAGGAATATTTATTTTAGTTTAGATTTTTTTTATTTTTGTTTATTTTTTAGGTTAAGGTTTAGGTTTAGGTTTATTTTTAGTTTAGTTTTATTTTATTTTTATTTTTTAGG
The DNA here is from genome assembly GCA_021442155.1 of Cymbidium sinense. Taxonomy (NCBI): domain Eukaryota; kingdom Viridiplantae; phylum Streptophyta; class Magnoliopsida; order Asparagales; family Orchidaceae; genus Cymbidium; species Cymbidium sinense. Next base: position 78,591,687 of record CM038214.1, on the reverse strand, counting down.
TTTAGGTTTAATTTTTTTTAAAGTCTAGGTTTATGTTTTTATTTTAGTTTTTTAGGTTTAGGTTTTAGGTCTTTATTTTAGGTTTATTTTTAGGATTTATTTTTTAGTTTAGGTTTATTTTTAGTTTATTTACTTTTATTTAGTTTAGGTTTAGTTTATTTTATGTATAAGTTTAGGTTTTATTTATTTTAGTTTATTTTATTTTAGTTTTGGTTTACGTTTATTTTATTTTTATTTTAAGTTTAGGTTTTTTTTAGTTTAGGGTTAAGGTTTTATTTATTATTTATTTTAAGGCTTTTTTAGGTTTTAGTTTTATTTAATTTTTATTTTATTTTATTCTAGGTTTACTTTTGTTTTAGTTTAGGTTTTATTTTTATTTTATTTAGGTTTTTTTGATTTTTAGGTTGATTTTATTTTTTTAGTTTATTTTAGGTTTTTATTTATTTTATTTTAGTTTAGATTTTATTTTATTTTATTTTATTTTAATTTTTAGGTTTAAGTTTAGGTTTAGGTTTTAGTGTAGATTTTTATTCTATCATATTTTCTTATTTTATTTAGGTTTCAGTTTATTTATCTATTTTATATTTAAGTTTAATTTAGTTTAGGTTTAGGTTTTTATGTTTTTAGGTTTTCAGGGTTTTAGGGTTTACGGTTCAAGGTTTAGGGTTTAGGGTTTAGAGTTTACGGTGTTTTTAGTTTAGTTTATTTTAGTTTAGGTTTAAGTTTAAGTTTATTTTATTTTTATTTTATGTTTTGGTTTTTTTTAAGTTTATGGTTTAGGTTTTATTTTTTATTTATTTTTAAGTTATATTTTATGGTATATTTTTTAGGTTTAAGTTTTATTTAGTTTTATTTTATTTTCTTTTAATTTAATTTAATTTTTTATTCTACATTTAGTTTTATTTTATTTAGGTTTTCATTTTATGTTTATTTTATTTTAGTCTAGTTTTGGTTTTTAACTATTTTATATTAGTTTAAATTTTATGTTTTATTTTGTTTTATTTTTAGGTTTAGGTTTTGGTTTAGGTTTTAGTTTAGGTTTTTATTTTATTTTAAATTTTTTATTTTATTTAAATTTAGGATTATTTATTTATTTTATTTTTAGGTTATATTTAGTTTAGGTTTATGTTTATAGGTTTTTAGCGATTAAGGTTTAGGGTTTAGGGTTAGTTTAGGATTTAGGGTTTAGGGATTAGGGTTTAAAGTTTAGGGTTTAGGCTTTTAGTGTTTAGGGTTTAGGTTTTAGGGTTTAGAGTTTTAGGGTTCAGGGTTTAGGGTTTAGGGTTTAGGATTTAGGGTTCTAAGTTTAAGGTTTCGAGTTTAGGCATTAGGATTTAGGGTTTATGGTTTAGGATTTAGGATTTAGGGTTCTGGGTTTTGGGTTTAGGGTTATGATTTTTTTATATTTTTTAAATTAAGTAAACTAGTAGGCTTAGGTTTTTTTTAGCTTATTATTTATTTATTTTATTTTCTTTATTTTTATTTTTATTTAGGTTTATTTTTATTTTTATTTAGGTTAGTTTATTTAATTTAGGTTTATTTATTTTAGTTTAGGATTTTTATTTTTGTTTATTTTTTTTGGTTTAGGTTTAGGTTTGGTTTATTTTTTTAGTTTAGTTTTATTTCTATATTATTTTTTTAGGTTTAGGTTTTATTTTTTAGTTTTAGGTTTAGGTTTAGGTTTTTATTTTATTTTTTTATGTTTAACTTTTAGGTTTTTATTTTAAGTTTATTTTTAGGTTTTATTTTTTAGTTTAGGTTTAGGTTTGTTTTTAGTTTATTTTACTTTATTTTGTTTAGCTTTAGTTTATTTTAATTTAGGTTTATGTTTTACCTATTATAGTTTAGCTTATTTTAGTTTAGGTTTAGGTTTATTTTATTTTTATTTTAGGCTTAGGCTTTTTTATATAGTATATGGTTTAGGTTTTATTTTTTTATTTATTCTTAGGTTTTCATTTTAGGTTTTTTTTAGATTTAGGTTTTAATTAGATTTTATTTTATTTTATTTTTCTTACAGGTTTTGTTTTTATTTTATTTAGGTTTGTATTTTTTAGGTTTATTTTACTTTTAGTTTAGTTTAGTTTTTTATTTATTTTATTTTAGTTTATTTTATTTTTTATTTTATATTTTATTTTTTAGGTTTAAGTTTAGGTTTAGGTTTAGGTTTAGGTTTAAATAAGAAAATACTAATATTAACCTAATAATAATACTCTAAAATAAGAAAACTAAAACTATTGAAACTTATAAACTAAACTAATATAATTAATAATGAATAAACTAATAAAACTAAACCTAATAATAAACTAAACTAACTAAAAAAATAACTAATAAAATAAAACTAACTAACTAACTAATAATAATAATAATAATAATAATAAAAATAATAAACTAATAAATAAAACTAGCTAAAAAACCTAATAACAAATAAAACTAATAAAAACTAAAAACTAGGACTAAATAAACTTAATAACTAATAAATAATAATAAAACCTAAAAACTAAAACTAAAACTAACTAATAAAACCTATATAACTAAAAAATTAAAACTAATAACTAATAATATAGCTAAAACCTAAATTAAATAATAATAATAATAATTAAAAAAAATAAAAAAATTAATTAATAAAACTAACAAAACTAATAAAAACTAATAACCTAATAAACTAATAATTAATAAAATCTAATAACTAAACTAATAACTAATAAAAATAATAATAATTAACTAACTAACTAATAAATAATAACTAAATAATAAAACCAAAATTAAAACTAATAAAAACTAAAACTAACTAATGAAACTAAATAAAACTAATAAACTAAGCTAAAACTTATAACTAAAAGAATAACTAATAATAATAAACTAATTAAACTAATAAAACTAATAATTAACCTAATAATAATAAAATAACTAACTAATTAAAAAACTAAAAAACTAAAAAAATAAAATAATAAATAATAAAAACCTAACTAATAAACTAACTAAAACTAATAATTAATATATAACTAATAACTAATAATAACTAACTAAACTAAAATACTAATAATAAATAAACTAAAACTAAAAATAATAACTAAACTAATAAGTAATAAATAATAAAACCTAAAAATTAAAACATAAACTAAATAATAAACCTAATAAACTAAAAACTAATAGTAATTAGTAATAACTAAAACTAAACAAATAATTAGTAAATAACTAATAATAAACCTAAATAATAACTAAACTAACTAACTATTAAAATTAACTACATAATAACTAATAAACTAACAATAACAATAACTAACTAAATAAATAACTAAAAACAAAAAAAACAAAAAATCTAAAACTAAACAAAAAAAAAACTAATAACTAAATAATAATAATAACTAAAATAAATAAACTAACTAAAAAAGCTAAATTAAAGCTAACTAATTAAACTAATAACTAATAACAAAACATAAATAACTAATAGCTAAAACTAATAAATAATAAAACTACAATAACTAAACTAATAAATAAAATTAATAACTAAAATAACAAATTAATAAACTAACTAATAACTCAATAACCTAATAACTAACTAATAACTAAACTAAACTAAACTAACCAATAACTAACCTAAAGGACTAAGTAATAAAAACTAATATTATTAAACTAAAAACTAATAAATATAACTATAATAATAATAACTAATAAACTAACTATAACTAACCAACTAAAACTAATAGATAAAAACTAAAAAACTAATAACTAAACTAACTAAAATTAAATAATAAACTAATAAACGGTTAATCTAATTAATACAACTATCTTAATAAAACTAACTAAACTAATAATAATAATAAAATAACTAATAACTAATACTAATAAATAACTAACTAAACTAACTAATAACTAATAAAACCTAATAAACTAAACTAATAAATAAAATAATAATAATAACTAATAATAATTATAATAATAAACTAACAAAATAATAACTAATAACTAATAATAATAATAAATAAAACTAACTAATAATAACTAACTAACTAATAAACTAATAACTAATAAACTAATAACTAATAAACTAATAACTAACTAACTAATAATAAAACTAAAAAACTAAAAACTAAATAACTAAACCAACAATAATAAAACAAAATAAAACTAATAACTAATAACTAATTAAAAAAAGACTAAAAAATAACTAATAATACCAATAAATAATAATAACTAACTAATAATAATCTAAATAATAACTAACTAACTAACTAACTAATAAAACTAATAATTAATAATAACTACCAATAACTAAAATTAATAACTTAAAACTAATAATTACTAACTAATTATAACTAATAAAAAATAAATAACTAAATAATAACTAAATTAATAACTAACTAACTTAAACTAATAAACTAACTTATAATAATAATACCAATAATAAACTAAATAATAATAATAATAAAACTAAAATAACTAAAATAATACCAATTAATACTAAAAAATAAAAAATAAAAAACTAAAACTAATAACTAATAAACTAATAACTAATAATAAAATAACTAAATATAATAATAATTAATAAATAAAAACAAATAAAAAACTAATAAATTAAAATAAAACTAAATCTAATAACTATAACTAATAAACTAATAATAAACTACTAATAACTAAACATAATTACAATAACTAATAACTAAGAAAACTAACTAATAAAACTAATAAATAACTAATAATAATAAAACTAATTACTATAACTAAAATAATAATTAATAACTATAACTAATACCTTTCAATAAACTAATTAAAACTAACTAAAACTAACTATAAACTAATACTAACTAAAACTATAAAAACTAACTAGTAATAAATATTAAAACAAAAACTTAATAAACTACTATTAAAACTAAAACTAATAATATAATAACTAACTAACTAAACTAATTTCTAATAACTAAACTAATAACTATAAAACTAATAAACTAAAACTAATATTAATAAATTAAACTAAACTAAAACTAATAATTAATAAATTAAATTAAGTAACTAATAAATAATAAAACTAATAATAATAACTAATAATAATAATACTAACTAAAACTAACAACCAACTAATAATAACTAAACTAATAATCTAAAACAACTAACTTAATAAATAAAGTAATAAAACTAACCAACTAATAAACTATAAAACTAAATAAAACTAAAAACTAAAATAAAACTAGTACTAAACTAAGTAACTAAACCAATAAAACTAAAACTACTAATAACTAAACCCAAAACTAATAAAAATAAAACTAACTAATTCATAAAACTAATAAGCTAATAAATTAAAACTAATAATAACTAAAACTAATAATAACTAACTAATAAGTAACTAATAAACTAACTAATAATAATAGTAATAATAATAATAATAATAATAATAATAATAATAATAATAATAATAACTATAATTATAATAACTAATACACTAATAAAACTAACTAAACTAACTAACTAAAAAATAAACTAATTAAATAATAATAACTAAACTAATTATACTAACTAGCTAATAAAACTAATAAAACTAATAAGCTAATAATTAATAACTAAACCTAAACTATTAAATAACTAATAAAAAACTAATAACTAATAAAACTAAAATAACTAACGAAACTAATAAAAATAATAATAATAACCTAAAAATAAAATAAAATAAACTAATAATAACTAATAACTAACTAATAACTAATAACTAAACTAATAAAAACTAAACTAAAAACTAAAACTAATTAACTAATAAACTAATAAAACTAAAAAACTAATAAAATAATAATAATAATAATAATAATAATAATAATAATAATAATAAAACTAAAATATAACTAAACCAAAACTAACTAATAATAATAAACTAAAACTAATAACTAATAAAAATAACTAATTAACTAATAAAATAAAACTAAAATAATAAACTAAAAAAAAAAAAACTAATAAAGCTAATAAACTAAAACTAACTAATAATTAAAACTAAATAAAACTAATAAACTAACTAAAACTAATAAGTAAATAAAACTAATAATAAGCTAATAAGTAAATAACTAATAAAATAATAAACTATAAACTAAACTAAACTAAAACTAACTAACCTAATAACTAATAATAAAATTAAAATCATAATAATAATAACTAAATAACTAACTAAAAAACTAATGAACCTAATAACTAAAACTAATAAACTAATAATAATAACTAATAATAAAAACAAACTAAAACTAATAATAAAATAACTAATAACTATAAAACTAATAAAATAACTAAACTAATAACTAATAAAACTAAATAATAATAACTAAAACTAAAAAACTAACTAATAATAAACTAAAAACTAATAACTAAACTAATAAACTATTATTAATAACTAATAAAATAACTAAACTAATAATAACAATAATAAACTAATAAAAACTAAAATAAATAATAACTAAAAAATAAATAAGTAACTAATAAATTAATTACTAATAAACTAAAAATAAATAAATAAATAAAACTAAAACTAATAAAACAAACAAACTAATAATAATAAAATAATTTAATAAACTAATAAACTAATGACTAATATAATAACTAATAAAATAAACTAATAAAACTAACTAACAAATAACTAGTAACTAAATACTTAAATAATAAACCTAAAACAAATAACTAAAACTAAAAAACTAATAAAGATAATAAATAAACTTAACTAATATTAATAACTAAACTAATAATAACTAAACTATTAACTAACTAAAACTAATTAATAAAAACTAATAAAATAACTAATAATAAATAAAATAATAAACTAATAACTAATACTAACTAAAACTAATAAATAAACTAACTAATAACTAACTAAAAACTAAACTAATTAAACTAACACTAAACTTAAACTAATAATAACTAATAACTAAAACTAATACTATTAAACTAATAACTACTAATAACCACTAATAACTAAAACTAAATAACTAACTAATAACAAAATAATAAAAAATAACTAAACTAAACAATAAACTAAAATAAAACTAAACTAAAACTAATAAACTAAACTAATAACTAATAAAACTAACTAATAATTAATAATAATTACTAATAACCAATAATAACTAATAACTAACTAATAATAACTAATAACCTAATAACAAATAATAAAAATTAATAAAACTAATAAAATAATAAAACTAATAAATAACTAAACTAATAACTAATAATAAACTAAAAAAGTAACTAATAAATTAAACCTAATAATAATTAATAAAACTAATAACTAATAATAATTAATAATAATAATAATTAATTAATAATAAACTAATAATAAACTAATAACATTAATAATAAACTAATAACTAAATAAAACTAATCAAACTAAAACTAAAAAACTAATAATAAACTAAACTAATAAACTAAATAATAATAATAACTAACTAATAACTAAACTAATAAAACTAATAATAATAACTAAAATATCTTACTAATAAACCTAAAATAATGACTAATAACGATAAATAATAAATATGCTAAACCTAATAATACTTAAAACTAGTAAAAAACTAAACTAATAACTAACTATAATAATAATAATAAACAAATAAACTAATAACTAAACTAATAACTAATAAATTAATTAATAAGTAATAATAAAAACAAACTAATAATAATAACTAAAACTTAACTAAATTAAAACTAACTAACTAAACTTAAAACTAATAACTAATAACTAACTAAACCAAAATAACTAACTAATACTAATAACTAATAATAACTAAAACTAAATAAAATAACCTAACTAACTAAAAAATTAATAAAACTAAATAACAAAATAACAAACTAAATAAAAAAACTAATAAACTAAAACTAATAACTAATAATAATAACTAATAATGAATAATAATGAATAATAACTAATAATTAACTAATAATAACTAATAACCTAATAACTAATAATAACTAATAATAAAAACTAATAAAACTAATAAAACTAATAAAACTAATAAATTAATAAAGTAAAACTAAACTAATCTAATAAAACTAATAATAAGAAATAATAAACTATTGAACTAAACCTAATAATACCTAATAAAAACTAATAACTAATATTAACTAATAATAAATTAATAATTAATAATAGGTAATAATAATAACTAAAAACTAACTAACTAAAACTAATAATTAATAAAATTAAACTAATAAACTAATAAACTAATATCTAAAAACTGATAAACTAAACTAACTAATAATAACTAATAAAATCTAATCTAATAACTAACTAATATAAATAACTTAAACTAATAACTAATAATAATAATAAAATAAACTAAACTAAAGAAATTAAACTAATAACTAATTAAAACTTGAACACAACCTAAAACTAATAATTAATAATAACTAATATAACTAATAAAACTAATAAATAAATAACTACTAATAAATAATTAAACTAATAAAATCTAATAAACTAATAAGCTAAACTAAATAATAATAACAAATAACTAACTAATAACTAATAACTAATAAAACTAATAACTAATAACTAATAACTAATAAACTAATAAAACTAACTAATAAATCACTAAACTAATAAAAAATAATAACTAATAATAATAAACTAACTAAAAAACTAATAAACTAACTAATAAAAACTAACTAATAAATAAAACTAATAACTAACTAATAAAACTAATGACTAAATAACTAATAAAACTAAATAAACTAATAACTAATAAATAACTAACTAATAACTAATAATAACTAAACTAATAATAATAACTAAACTAAAACCTAATAAAATTAATAACTAATAAACCTAATAATAAAACTAATAACTAACTAATAAACTAATAACTAAACTAATATTAGTAGAATAATAAATTAAAACTAAAACTAACTAAACTAGCAAAACTAACTAAAACTAAACTTATAACAAACTAATAAACAAAAAACCTAATAAACTAATAATAAAATTAAAAATTAACTAATAACTGAACCTAATAATAACGAAATTAAATAACTAAAACTAAACAACACTAATGAACTAATAATAATAACTAAAAAACTAATAATAATAAACTAATAACTAAAAAGTAATAAGTAAACTAATAAATAAACTAACTCATAATAATAATAAACTAATAAATAATAAAATTAAAAAATAATAATAAAACTAAACCTAATAAACTAATAAACTAAATAACTAATAACTAATAACAAATAACTAATAACTAATAATAATAACTAAACTAATAATGAATAATAATTAACTAATAACTAAAATTAATAACTAATAATAAAACTAATAATAATAACTAATAAAACTAACTAAACTAATAACTAAACTAAACTAAATAACTAAATAACTAAAACCTAAACAATAATTACTAATAATTAAACAATAACTAAACTAATTAACTAAACTAATAAAATAAACTAATAAACTAAAATAACTAAACTAATATCATATAATATAACTAAAACTAATAAGTAACTAAATGATGAAAAAAAACTAATAAATAACTATTAATAACTAAAAAACTAATAATAATAAAAAACTAATAACTAATAACTAAGTAATAACTAAAACTAAATAACTAACTAATAACTAATAATAATAATAATAACTAATAACTAACAATAATTGATAAACTAAACTAATAAATAACTAATAATTAAATAAAGCTAAATAATAACTAATAATAAATAATAACTAAAATAAATAACTAAAATAATAATAGCTAATAATAACTAATGTAAAACTAATATAATAATAAAATAAAATAAGCTAAAATAAAAAAACTAAACTAAAACTAATAACTAACTAACAAAAAACATAATAATTAAACCTAATATACTAATAAACTAATAACTAATAATAACTAAACAAATAACTAATAAATTAATAACTAACTAATAACTAACTAAAACTAATAATAAAACTAACTAACTAATAATAACTAATAACTCATAATAACAAACTAATAATAATAAAAACTAACAGATAATTAATAAACTAATAAACTAATAATTAATAACTAATAAACAAAATAAACCAAAAACTAACTAATAATAACTAATAAACTAAAATAATAAAACTAATAGACCTAACTAATAATAATGATGATTAAATAATAATAATAATAATAATAATAATAATAATAATAATAATAATAACTAATAAAACAAACTAAGAATTAATAACTAATAATAAAACTAAACTAATAACTAACTAATAAATTAACTAATAATAAATAATAAAAACTAATAAAACTAATAACTAAACTAATAAAAATAAAACTAAATAACTAAACTAATAATAATAACTAATAAAAACTAAACTAATAACTAATAAACTAAACTAATAAAACTAAAATAACTAATAACTAAAACTAATAATAATAATTAACTAATAAAACTAATAATTGAAAACTAAAACTAACTAACTAATAACTAAAAAATTAATAACTAAATGAATAACTAACTAAATAACTAACTAATAATAAAACTAACTAATAATAAACTAATAACTAATAACTAAACTAATAAACTAATAACTAAAAATTAAACTAACTAACTAAAACTAATAATAATAAACTAACTAAAATAACTAATAAAATTAAACTAATAATAACTAACTAATAAACGAAGAAACTAATAAAATAATAAATAAACTAATAAAACTAAATATAAACTAAATAAATAACTAATAACTAATAAACTAATAATAATAATAATAATAACTAATAATAATTAAACTAAATAAAAACTAAAAACCAAAATAACTAAACTAACTAATTAAAAACTAATAACTAAACTTCTTAAAAACTAAAAAAAACTAATAAAGCTAACTAACTAAAACTAATAGAACAAACTAAAAACTAACTAATAATAAATAAACTAATAAGTAACTAATAATAAACTAACTAAAATAATAATAAATTAATTAATTAATAATTTATAATAATAAACTAATAAAAACTAATATAACTAAAACTAAACTAACTAACTAACTAACTAACTTCTAATAATGAATAAATAATAATAATAGAACTAATAATAAAACTAAACTAAAAATTATAACTAATAATTAATAATTAATAAACTAAATTAAACTAATTGAACTAATTAACTAATAAACTAATAAACTAATAACCTAATAAACTAATCAACTAACAAACTAATAACTAAATAATAACTAACTAACTAAACTAATAAAACTAACTAACTAATAAATAATAAACCAATAAAATATATAACTAAATAATAATAAAATAATTAACTATAATTAATAACTAAACTATTAACCAATAATCTATTAACTAATAAAACTAAAACTAATAACAAGTAATAATAAATAACTTAAACTAAATAACTAATAATAATAACTATTAACTAAAAACTAATAAACTAATAAATCAATAAAATAACTAAACTAACTAAACTAATAGAATAATAATAAAATAAAACTAATAATAAAACTAATAAACTAATAATAACAAAATTAATAACTAAAATAAACTAAACTAACAGCTAATAATAATAACTAATAACTAATTATAAAATTAAAACTAGTAATAAACTAAAACTAATAAAACTAAACTAATAATAATAACACTAAAACTAAGAACTAAATAACTAAATAACTAATAAATAAAATAACTAACTAATAATAAATAACCTAATAATAATAATAATAACTAAACTAATAACTAAAATAAAACTAATAAAACTAATAATAACCTAAACTAATCAAACTAATAATAATAAACTAATAACTAATTACTAATAAAACTAATAAACTAAAAATAATAAACTAATAATAAAATAATAACTAAACTAATAATAATAAACTAAATAATACATATAATAATTAAACTAATAATAAAACCTAAAAATTAATAACTAATAATAATAATAAACTAACTAATAAAACTAAAAACTAAATAAACTAATAACTAACTAATAAAACTTACTAATAAACTAAAACTAATAATAAAACTTAAACCCTAAACCTAAACTAATAAAAATAATAATAATTAATAATAACTAATAACTAAAACTAATAATAAACTAATAACTAATAATAAAACTAATAACTAAACTAATAACTAAATAAACTAAAACTTAAAAATGAAATAATAAAACCAAAATAACTAAACTAATAAATAACCTAAATAACTAAATTAATAATTAATAAAAACTAATAACTACCTAACTAATAAAGAACTAATAACTAACAATTAGTAAATAAATTGAGTAAAACTAATAATAATAACTAACTATAATAACTTATAATAAAACTAATAAACTAACTAACTAATAAAAATAATAAACTAAATAACTAAAAACTAATAAAGACTTATAACTAACTAAACTAATAAAACTAATAACTAATAATAATAATAATAACTAAAACTAAGAATAAATAATAAATAATAAAATAATAATAATCTAATAAACTAATTAACTAATAACTAATACAACTAATAAATAACTAATAAATAAGAACTAAATAATTAAATTAATAATAAATAATAATAAAAATAAATAAATAAACTAATAATAAAACTAAAAACTAAGTAACTACTAAAACTAAATTAATAAACTAACTAATAAAACAAAAAAACTAAATTAATAAACTAATAAACTGATAACTAACAACTAATAACTAACAAATAAAATAAAATAAAATAAACTAAACTAACTAATAACTAATAATAAAACTAAACTAACTTAGAACTAATAACTTAAACTAAAACTAAAAAAAAAAATAATAACTAAACTAATAACTAATAACTAAATAAACTAATAAACTAATAAAAACTAATAAAACTAAAAAATAATAACTAATAACCACTAAAATAAACTAATTAATAAAACCTAATAATAATTAATAACTATAAACTAATAAATAAATAACTAATAACTAAATAACTAAAGGAAAACTAAACTAATAACTAATAAAACTAAAATAAACTAATAACTAATAAACCTAACTAATAACTAACTAAACTAATAACTAAACAAATAAATAAATAAACTAATAAACTAATAATAAATAAACTAATAATAAACTAATAAAACTAATAAAACAAATAAATAACTAATAGAACCTAATAACTAATAACTAATAACTAGTAAAAATAATAAAATAATAATAATAAAACTAAATAACTAACTAATAATAACTAAAATAAACCTAAAATAACTAAATAATAACTAACTAAATAATATCTAAATGGAAGTTAATAAAAAATAAAATAAAAAAAAAAATAAAAACTAATAATAACTAACTAATAACTAATAACTAATAATATTAACTAATAATAAACTAAATAAAAACCTAATAAACTAAAAACTAACTAATAATAACTAACTAATAAACTAAAAAAAAGTAATAAAAATAGTAATAATAATGACTTCTTAAACTAAAACTAATAATAAAATTAAACCCTAAACTTAAACTAATAAAATAATAATAACTAATAATAACTAATAACTAAAACTAATAATAAACTAATAACTAATAATAAAACTAATAACTAAACTAATAACAAACTAAACTAAAACTTAAAAATGAAATAATAAAACTAAAATAACTAAACTAATAAATAACCTAAATAACTAAATTAATAATTAATAAAAACTAATAACTAACTAACTAATAAAGAACTAATAACTAACAATTAGTAAATAAATTAAAACTAAAGCCTCATAATAATAACTAACTATAACTAATAATACAATAACAAAATAATAGACTAACTAACTAATAAAACTAATAAACTAACTAACTAAAAACTAAAAAAACTAACTAAACTAATAAAACTAATAACTAATAATAATAATAACTAATAACTAACTAAAAACTAAGAATAATAAATAATAAATAATAAAATAATAATAATCTAATAAACTAATAAACTAATAACTAATAACTAAACTAATTAATAAATAACTAATAAAACTATAATAACTAAATAATTAAACTAATAATAAACTAATAATAAATAACTAAATAAATAGCTAAACTAATAACTAATAAAACTAAAACTAAGTAACTAAAACTAAATTAATAAAAAATAAAACAAAACTAAACTAATAAACTAATAAACTATTAACTAATAACAACTAATAAAACAAATAAAAATAAAACTAACTAATAATAATAAAACTAAACTAACTTAGAACTAATAACTAAACTAAAACTAAAAAAAAATAAATAATAACTAAAACTAATAAAAAAACAAAAACTAAATAAACTAATAACTAATAAAACTAATAAAAATAAATAACTAATAATAACCTAACGACTAAAAAGTAAACCTAATAAGTAATAAACCTAATAATAATTAATATAACTAAAATAAATAAAACTAACTAAAATAAACTAATAAACTAAATAACTAATAATAAACTAAAATGAAAACTAAACTAATAATAATAAAACTAAATAACTAATAATAAACCTAACTAATAACTAAGTAAACTAATAACTAAACAAATAAACAAATAAACAAATAAACTAATAATAAATAAACTAATAATAAACTAATAAACTAATAACAAATAAATAACTAATGAATAATATAAATAAGTAAAATTAATAATAATAATAATAATAAAACTAAATAATAACTAAAATAAACCTAAAATAACTAAATAATAACTAACTAAATAATATCTAAATGACAATAAAAAATAAAAATAAAAAAATAAAAACTAAATAACTAATAACTAATAATAAGTAATAATAATAACCAAAACTAATAACTTAAAAACCACTAATAACTAATAAACTAATACCAAAAACTAATAAAAACTAATAATAACTAATGACTTTATATTAAATAAACCCACTAAACTAATAAAATAATAATAATAATAATAACTAACTAATAATAAACTAATAACTAAACTAATAACTAACTAAACTAAAAAATAATAATAAAATAATAACTAAACTAATAAATAACCTAAATAACTAAATTAATAATTAATAAAAACTACTAACTACTAATAACTAATAACTAAATTAGTAAATAAATTAACTAAACTAATAATAACTAACTATCTAATAACTAATAATAAATAATAACTAACTAACTAATAAAAACTAATAACTAACTTACTAAAAACTAAGAAATTAACTAAACTAATAAACTAATAACTAATAATAATTTTAATAAATAACTAACTAAAACTAAGAATAATCAATAATAAAATAATAAATAATAATAATCTAATAAACCAATAAACTAATAACTAATAACTAAACTGACTAATAAATATTAACTAATAACTATAAGAACTAAATAATTAACTAATAATAAACTAATAATAAGAACTAAATAAAACTAAACTAATAACTACATAATAAAACTAAAACTAAGTAACTACTAAAACTAAATTAATAAAACTAATAAAAAAAACTAAACTAATAAACTAATAAACTAAAACTAAAACTAATAAATAAAATAAAATAAAATAAAACTAAACTAATAATAATAAACTAAAACTAACTTAGAACTAAATAAATTAGAAAACTAAACCCTATAACCACAACTCTACACCCCAAACACAAACACTAAAAAACCTTAAAAACTTCTAAACCTAAACTAAATAAAACCTAAAATACTAAAACCTAAATCTAAATAAATTAACTAAAAAATAAAAAACTAAAACAAAACCTAAGCATAAACCTAAACCTAACAAACTTAAATGTAAATAAATAAAATAAAAATGAAAAATAAAATAAAAAAAAAAAAATAAATAAAAAAAGGCTAAATTAAATTAAAAAATAAAATAAACCAAAAGAGAAAACTTAAATAAAATAAAAACTAAACCTAAAATAAACTTAAAATAAAATAAAATAAATACCTAAACTGAAAAAATAAACCTAAAAATAAAACCTAAAATAAATAAAAATTAAAACCTAAACCCTAAAATGAAAAAATAAACCTAAAATAAATAAAATAAAATAAACATAAATCTAAACTAAAACAAACTAAACTAAAATAGATAAATAAAACCTAAACCTAAACCCTAAACTAAATAAAATAAAATAAACTAAAATAAACCTAAACCTAAACTAAAAATAAACATAAAATAAAAAACCAAAAAACATAAAAAAATAAAAAAATCTAAACCTAAGCTAAGAAAATAAAATCTAAACTAAAAAAATAAAGTAAAAAAAAAATTAAACTAAGAAATAAACATAAACATAAACCTAAACCTAAAAAAATAAGCTAAAATAAAAAACCTGAACTAAAACAGATAAACATAAAATAAAACTAAGCTAAATAAAATAAAAAACTTTTAAAAGAAATATAAGATAAAATAAATAGAAATAAACTAAATAAACTAAACCTCTGGTTTGCTTTTTATTTTTTAAAAATACCCTAAACTCTAAACCCTAAACCCTAAATGCTACTAAACCTACCTCTAACTAACCTGACCTATACCCACTCCAACCAACTGAACCCTAAAACCCACCATTATCCCTCCCTACCTTAAATCCTAAATCTTAACCCTGATCTAACTTACCAAACCACTAATTCAGAGCCCCACCATAAACCTTAACCCAGACCACTGACCTGACCCTAAACTAAACCCTAACTCTTACCACCACACTAAACTCTAAACTCACTAAACCTAAACTCTAACCCAAACCACCTTACCAACCAACTAAACACTAACCACCAAGCCCCACTGACCTGACTAAACCCTAACCCTAAAACCCTAAAATACATAAACTCTAAGCCCTAATCCTAAACCCAAAAAACTAAAAACCTAATCCTAAAATAAATAAACTTAAAATAAAATAAATAAACCTAAACTAAATAAAATAAAATAAAATAAAAAAAATCTAAACTAAACATAAACTAAAATAAATAAAATAAAAATAAAAATAAAATAAATAAATAAAGCCTAAACTAAACTAAAAATAAAAAAATTTAAGAATAAAAAACCTAAATGAAATAGAAACTAAAAATAAAAGAAACTTAAAATAAAATAAAATAAAAACTAAATAAAAACCTAAACCTAAATAAATAAACTTGAAAATAAAACCATAAAATAAATAAAAAATAAACCTAAACCTAAACTAAACTAAACTAACTTAAAATAAATTAAATTTAATCCAAAACCTAAAATAAACTAAACCTAAACCTAAACCTAAAATAAATAAAATAAAATAAACTAAAAATAAACCTAAAATAAAAACCTAAAACCTAAACCAAAAATAAAATAAAATAAAAGTAATCCATAACATAAAATATAAAATAAAACTTAAACCAAAGAAAAACACAATTAAAATAAACCTTACCTAAAAAAAATAAAATAAAAACCTAAACTAAACTATAAAAATAAAATAAACCTAAATAAATACAAAATAAACAAAAATATCTAAAATAATTAAAAATAATGAATAAACCTAAAATACATGTTTTGCTTAATTTTTTAAAATCTCTAAATCAACCCTAAACTATAACCAAATAATCCCTACCCTTACTGAAACCACTAAACTCTGGACACTAAACCTCAAACCAACTAACCTAAACCTACCTCCTTGCTCCCACTAAACTCCTACCCAACCTAACCCTAAACCCTAAACTAAACCTAAACCCTATTAACCCTGCCTAAAAACCCTACATTAAAGGCCTAAAACTAAACTCACTAAACCTCACTCAACCATAAACCCTCAAACCCTAAATCCACTAAACACTAAACCATATGACCACCTAAATCCTAAACCCTCTCTAAATAAAACCTAAAATAAAAAAAAAATAAATAAACCAAAACCTAAAATAAAATAAAATAAAATAAAATCTAAAACCTAAAACCTAAAATAAAATAAAATAAAATAAAATAAAACATAAACTAAACTAAAATAATAATATAAACCTAAGAATAAAACCTAAATAAATTTAAAACTAAAGATAAATAAACCTATATAAGATAAAATAAAACTAAATAAAATCTAAACCTAAAATAAAATAAAATATTAAACCTAAAACAAATAAAAATAAAAGCTAAATCTAATCTTAAAAAAACTAAACCTAAAATAAAAATAAAATAAATAAAATAAGATAAACCTATACCAAAATTTAAAATAAACTAAATTAAAATAAATAAAACCTAAACTTAAATATAAAATAAATTAAACCTAAACCTAAACCTAAGCTCAATAAAATAAAATGAACTAAAAATAAACCTAAACCTAAACTAAAAAAGAAAACCTAAAATAAAAACATAAAGCCTAAACCTAAAAGAAAATAAAAAAACTAACCTAAACCTAAAAATAAATAAAACATAAAACATAAAAAAATAAAATAAAAAGAACTCAACTAAAAAATAATCCTAAACCTCTAAAACTAAAAAAAAAGAAAAATAAATAAACATAAATTAAATAAAATAAAGTAAATAAAAAAAAATAAACCTATAAAATAAAAAAAATAAAAATAAACTAAATAAACCTAAACCTATTGATTTATTTGGTTTAAAAAAACTCGAGAACCTAAACCCTAAAACTAACCTAAACCCTAAACCCTAAACTTACAACCCTAAACCTTCAACCCAAAACCTAAAACTCTAAAACCTAAACCCTAAACCTTAAATCATAAACCCTAAACCCTAAGTCCTAAACCCTAAATCCTAAAACTACAAACAAACCATAAACCCTAAACCCTAAATCCTAACCCCTTAACCCTAAACTAACCCAAAACCCTAACCTTAATCCCTAAATCCTAAAACTTGAATAAATGTGTCATTAGGAGTAGATCTATAGAATGACCTAATCCTAACATAATTATGGAAGCTGAAGAAAATGTCTTCAAGAGACTTTCCCTTGATTATTAGAGATTTGAATACCATAAACCCTAATCCTAAGTCATTTTATAATACCATATATTATAGAATAATGTAACATCATATATTTGAGCATGCTGATGTTTTTGGATGTTATAAGATGTTTCGAAATGTTTTAGTATATTATGGTATTATGCCCTACAGTCTATATTAATATAAATCATAAAAATATTGATTTAATAAATCAGATGATGAAATTTATTAAATTTGAAGTGGGAATTAGGTTGTAGTACCAAAGGTGTGCTACGACACTTGTTGTCTAAAAAGTTAGATTTTATGTTCAAAATAAATATTATATGTTGTAGCATAGTATAGCAACATATATCATAATATATCACAATACATTGTTCTATGCATTTTAAATTCATTTAGTATTTTACAATCATGCAATCAAGCCTGCACTAGCATTATTTATACAAATGTTGATTTAGAATTAAAAATGGTGGAATTTGGCCAAATTCATAATAGACAGAGCATGGCATCATAATAATTCATTTCAATTTAGAATATGTAAGTGATACAATTAAAATATATAATAATTTATTGGTTAAGTAAATTTTATGATTTTTTTATCTTAAGCAGTCCCTTATGATGTGATATGCAATATAATATAATATAATATAATATGTTATAGTGTATTATAGTATATGATGTCAGAACATAGTGTAGCATCATGCATTATAACATACTATTGTGTATTACTAACTTAGCATATTTTAGTTTATCATAGTATGATGTAGTAGAGTTTGTACTTGTATAATTCATAAAAATATTGATTTATTAGAGATGATGGGGTCCGGCAAAATTTAAGGTAAGCTTTAGAGAACATCATTGGGGGTGCTATAGTGTGTCATTTAATCAAATGAATGGAATTTTGCATCTAAAATAAATGTTCATTTTCCAACCAAATTTTATTATTTTTTTGCTTAAAGTGATTTATTTTAAGGTGTAATGTAAGATAATATATTCTATGAAAGTATATTAAAATATAATGTACATAACAATATAACTTCAAATATATATGAATGTGGTGGTGTGTTATTAAATGTTTTTGTACATTTTAGTATGTTTTACTTTTGTTATAATATTTTAGGTCAAAAGTCACATAAATTTTAATTTGAACGTTGAGATGGAAGAATTTGGACAGATTCATTGCAGACACCATGAAGAAACACCAAAATTATGCTATTTTGTATCATTTCTAATAAAAAGATAATAATTTTACATCCAAAATGAACATTATTTATATTTTGAAAAAAGTTCAATATTTATTCCATTTAAGTTATTCTAACGAGGTGTAATGGTAGACAATATATTATATTAGCAGATTATTATATAACATCATATATTATAATATAATATAGTGTGTTAATTCACACTATAATATTTTTAGCATGATATTGTATATTTAGTTTGAGCTTGCACCATCAAAAATCAAAAAATATTTATTACAATGTTAAGATGTTATAATTAAAATGAATACATTGTTAGGCTTTTGGTTGAAGTATTAAAGATGTGCATAAGAGAATAAATAAGATTTGATGAGAATTCCATGTCAAGGACATGGAGAGAAATCCACTAGGGGATCACATGCATTGGATATGACATGTGAGGGTCTATATCGGCATAGAAGAAGAAAATCATGGGGATAAGGTTTGAATTTGATTTGATTATATGATTTATGGAAAGAAGTTTTGTTGGGGATAAGAATCTATAATCCACTGGGGATTTAGATCAAATCAACATAAATTTGTTGTATTTTAATTGATGAGGAAGCATATCTACTAGAGAATGCAGCTCAGTTGGGGATCGTATATGAACCTTCCACTAGGGAAGCAGGTTCAGGCTATCCACTGGGAATTGAGATTTCAAATTGATTTCATAAATTTGTTTGGAGATGTATCTGGAATAAAAGTTTGGTTGGATTTCTTTGATTTAGACTCTACTAGGAGAGTTGGTTTTATTTAGCTCCTTTGGGAGGTTGGTTTTGAATTTGATTTTTTTGACTTGTTTATATATGATTTGGGGCTCCCGGGAGAAGGGTATGATTTAACTCCACAGGAAAAATTAAATTGGGTTTAATTTATTTTGAGTTAATGTATGGATCATGTCAGTGTGCGTTGGACCTGCTGTGAAGGAGCTATATCAGCCTAGACCTCTCATGTTTACAAATCTAAAGGGATAGTCTACTGACTATGGAGTAGAGCTAGCCAACCTAAGGGGTTTCCTTTTAGTGTGCAATAGTTGTGCTAGAAAGAAGGTATAGTAGACTTACATCTTACAAAGTAAGGAATAATCGCTAGGGTGACCTGTTAGATGCACAACAAATTGAGCCTAACCTAGGACAACTATTGAGTGAATTTTTCTTGGGGACTTATGTCAACTCAAAAGTAGTCGATTAATGTTATCTTATTTTTTATGTGATTTGATGTGGTTTGTTTGGTTTGGTTTGATTTTGAATTGAGGGCATGTTTCCTGGGGATGTAAGCTCAATCAAATTTGATAAATTTAATTTATGGACCATGTCAATGTAATGGACCCACTTAGAAGGGGCTATATCAGACTTGTCCTATCTTATATTTATGAATCTAAAGGGATAGTCTACTGGCCATGGGGTATAGCTAGCCAACCTAAGTGGTTGCCTTTCGGTGTACAACAACTATGTTAAGAAGATGGCATAATAGACTTACATCTTCTAAAAGAAGGAATAACCACTGGGGTGACTTATTGGTGGCACAATAAATCAAACACAACTTAGGGGTGACTACTGAGTGAATGTTGTTGGGGACTTATATCAACTAAAGAGTAGTCAGGAAATTCCTATAGGGAGTTTTGTTAACACTGCCCTAAAGATAGGATGCTTGCTTGGGAAAAGGTATCGTTAAGGGTGTCCTCCTAATCCACAAGTGAATATATTTTGTTTATATGTTTGCGTGGACCCTATTGGTGTGTGAGGGACCACACTGATAAGAGGCTATGTCAGCCTTGACCGATCTAAAATGTTTTGGACCAAGGGAGAATCTACACATCCACAAAACAAATTCTCTAACCACGGTGGTTCGAGAAAGTGGAATTTCTAAATCTAATAGTTACCTAGGTAGTGTCTAAATGGCGTCGCAAAGATGTGATCCAAATATAGTGCCCATGGGGGAGGTGCTACTAAGGGCGTTATCCGGAGGCCTGGAAAAGAAAGCTTACTGGTGTATGATGGCCAACTCAAGGAGAAAGTATAGCAGACTTACATCTGCCATGAGTGGTGTATCCTAAGGTGTGAGAACCAACAACCTAAGGTGTATCCATTAGCATGAGTAGTGTATCTATTAGCATAGTTAGAACCAACCAACCTAAGGTGCTCATCGGTTTACAATGATCAATCTGGAAAGAAAGCAAGTAAGCATACAACTTTCCAAGTGGAACTAATCATCGGGACAATCTATTATCTGCCGAACAGATGCTAACAGACCTAGAGGGACTACTAAGCAGGGGGCCCTGAAGAAGAGTTGGACCCAGACTTGAAGCATTCAAGAGGGAAGCAACTACTATGGGACATCCTAAACCTCAAATATACTCAACGCAGTCAGTGCATGAAGGCAAATCTAAGAAGAAAGCATAGCAGACTCACATACTCTTAAATGAAGCCAACATGAGGTAGCTTACCGACCATGTAGTAAGGCATACCAAACTAACAAGGTGCTCATCGGTGTGTAGAGTAAGGAAGGAAAGTATAGCGGACTTACATCCTTCAAAGCAAGAAGACCACTCGGGTGACACACAGGATAGCACATCCCACCTAGAGTAGCTCTTGATTGAATGTCACTTGGGGCTTTATCCCAACTCGGAGTAGCTCGAGATAAAAGATATGTATTTATTTTATATGTTTGTGTGTAGTTTTTGTTTGTGTTGTGTCGATGAAGGATAGGATGCCTCTCGGGTTCTTTACACCTACCCTAAACACATCTGGAGGATTCATAAATAATAATACATTCAACTTGGAAGAGATTGAATTTGAAATGGAATTTTCATTAATGATAATTATTTTCAAACATGATTTATAATATTTCTTGAAGTAGATTCCATTGATTGGATGCATTGGGTGCTCTCCTTTATGATTAATAAGTTGATAAGATCCTCCATAGCCTTTTCTATAAAGGCCCCTTCCCAAGTGTGTTCAAACTCTCCTCCCATCTTACGACCAGCTGCAATCAGTCTCCTTAGAACTAAAATAAGCTTTCCTACTTGAAAAGCTATAAGATAGACCAACTTATTGTGAGCTTGAATCATTTTAGCTTTGTACAACTCAAGATTTGGCATGCCCATAGACATCTCTCCTCCAAATTTTTGAGCTCTTCTAGCAACATGGCATTCTACTTTGTTGTGATCTTGCTACCCACAACTATCCTTAGAGATGAGAGTTGAACTTCTAATGATAGAACAGCATCGGACCCATATGCTCAAGAGAAAAAAGTAGATTGAATAGGAGTTCTATATGTTGTGCAGTAGGCCCACAAAGCTTAAACTAAGTACTCATGCCACTATCGCTTATTGTTGTTGAGTGTCTTCTTTAGTATTTGGATGAGAGTTTTGTTGAAGGCTTCTACTAAGCCATTTTCCCTCAAGTATTTGATGGTATAATATCTCCAATCTATGCTATGTCTCTTGGAAAAGTTATTGATCTTGGTGATCTTGAATGTAATACCATTATCAGATATAATTCATCGAGGCACTCTGAACTTATATACGATATTTTTAGAAATTGGAGCACTTGTTGAGCCATGACCTCTCTGATTGAAATTGCCTTCGCCCATTTGAAAAAGTAGTCAGTAGTAGCTAAGATGAACTGATGACCCTTGGAAGAATGAGGATCAATTGGACCCAATATGTCAGTACCCCAACACTCGAATGGCAATCAAGCTAATGTAGGATGTAGAATGTTGGGTGGTTGGTGTAAGACCACACCATGTATTTGACATTGGTGGAATCGCCTAGCCGTATCCATGTAATCTATGATCATCGACATCCAATAGTATCCTAGTCTCTTGATCTTGGCTTTCATCTTTAGAACAAATTTGTTGGCTCCACATAATTCTGAGTACCTCAATCACAATCTTATGAACTTCATGCTTGCCAAAATAACGTAACCACATATGATTGAAAGACTACCGGTATAAGACACCATCCATAAGAGAGTAATTTTTGATGAGTTCATTATCAATAAGAGATAATACATGTATATTTTAGAGCATTATTGATATGGACTCATCTTCTAGACTGCCAACTCCTTAGCAAGCTTGGCTAAAGAATACACTATGGTGTTCTCTCCTTGAGAAATCTTATAAATGGTAACCTCTCAGGATTTGGGCCAACAAGTCCATAGTGTAGTGATGGAGCTTGGGATTTAATAACCTTATAGGACCCAATGAATTGGTTAATAACTAGAGAATCCTCAAAGATGTTGATGTTCTGGAAGCTTAAAGTAACGGCTAACTCTAGAATAGCAATAAGAGCCTCATATTTTGCTTCATTGTTGGTGCAAGGATTAAACAGATGATATGAGAATCTCATCACATGTCGGTCCAGAGTTAAGAGAACTATTCCTACCCTCGCTTTTCCTAGAATAATAGATTATGGCTCTTCTCCTCTTTGAGAGGAAGCCACAACATCAAAGTACATCTCCCAATGGTGAATGCTAGTATCCCCTAAGTTCATGATTTATTTATTGGGGTGATCATCTATAAGCAGAGAGTCTGTAGAAAGTGGGTGTGCTGCTAAGAAATCTACTAGTGCTTGTCCTTTCACCGCACTGAGGGGTACAAAGGTAATGTCAAATTGTGAGAGGATCATGGATCATTGTACCAACCGTCACGGATAGCATCGGTGTGTCATGAGATACTATATTAGATTAATCTTAGAGATTAAGTTCACCTTATAAGGAAGCATGTTGTGTTGTAGCTTTTGGGATGCAAAGATTAAAGCTAGGAAATGCTTTTCAATGGGTGAATAATTAGCCTTAATAGGGATTAGAGTGCGGTAGGTAGTAGAGGGTGTTTTCCTTCCCTCCATCCTTGGCCAAACCAAGGGAGTCTTCTAACACAGTAGTGTAAATTTTTTGGTTTGCCTAAAATAAGGGATGTTAGAACGATGGCAACATCGGTAATGTTTGATGTCATTGAAGATGTGCTCACACTTATTATCCCACCTAAACTTGCCATCCTTTTGATAAGCATTGAGAATGGTGACATCTTCTTGATAAGTTGGATATAAAGCATCTTAGATATGCTAATCGCCCTTGGAATGATCTGAGTTGAGTTAAATGTTAATGGGGTGGCATTTCTAATATCGCCTTGATCATCTCTAGATTGATTTCAATTCCCTAGTGTCAGACAACTAACCCAAGAAATTTCCTTGAAGCTACTCTGAATGTAAACTTCAGAGGGTTCATTTAGAGGTTTAATTATCTTACCTGTTCAAAACTACTCTCAAGTCAATGCAATGGTCTTTTTTTTTCTACTTTTGACCATGAGATCATTGACATAGCACTCGACTTGATTATGAATGAGTTCATTGAAGATTTGAGTCATAGCATGGTATGTAACATTATCATTTTAATTCTAAAAGGCATGACCTTATAGCAATAGATTCTAATCAGGGTTCTAAAAGCAATGTTTCTTTCATCTTCAAGGACCATCTTTATTTGGTTATATCTAGATGAGCCATCAATGAAAGAGAAGACTACATCAGATCGGGAAATGTCCACCATCAACTCTAGGATTTGAAGTAGAAATTCATCTTTTGGACATGTCTTATTTAAATCCCTAAAATTAACGCATATGTGAATTTGGACATTCTTTTTCTTAACTGGGATGACACTGGCTAACCATGTAGGGTATTTTTCTTTCCAGATGATTCCAACATTGATCTATTTCTTGACTTCATAAATGACCTGTTATTCTATGTCTAATCACATGCATCTAGGAGCTTGCTTGGTTTGCAGTAAGCTCTATTATTAGTTTATGGATTGCTATGTCAAGAACCAATCTAGGAATCTCTTTATAACTCCATGCAAAGCAGTCCTTAAACCCATTCAATAGCCTAACTAAGTCATTGGTTTCAATTTCATTCAATAAAGAACTGATGGATGTTGGGAGTGGATCTTCTTCAGTTCCTAAGTTGATTTCCTTAAGCTTGTTGATGGTTGGCTTGATCTCTTCTTCGAACTTTGGTAGTGCATCTTTGACTTTAAAATCATCTAGATCATCTGATATTTCTAAGCACAACTCCTCATATGACTTAATATGATTTGAAAAGAACCTATTAAATTCCAAATGATTGGTAATCACTAAGTAGTGATCATCAACATCGACTGGACTCAATGTATTGAATCCTAGTTCCAGTCTTGATTGAGAGCTTTACATTTGTTCTTCCATGTTCTCTCGAAGTAGTCTGACCTACGCTTTGACCAAGTATGTGCGATTAACCCTTTCTTTGCTAAATTGTGAACACAAGATAAGTACCAATCAAAAGATAATTTTATTAAATCTTTATATGAATCATCCTCAAGTTCTACATCAACTTCTTAACTTGAGGATGATGCTCCCAGAAAGAACCTCTAAGTATTCACGCCTGTGGATGACTTAGGGCTTTTTTAACTACCAAACCCTTAACTTTTTGAGAAGAAAGTGGGGTTAGAGCTAAGGTTCCCAACTGATGCCTAACTATTTCACATATAGACTTGGATACACTTATGCTTTGCTTTGAAGCCCGATCTTCATTACTATCTAGCTTAAGTGTCACATTCAAGGGAATCTACTATTGAGAAGAGCTGGCTTGTGTGCTAACCAAATAAGACTCATCTTATGAACTAGATTCTAAGTCTATATTGATAGCAGGTGTACTACTGGTAGTTGGGACATATCTTCTATTGGGTGGCCAATAAAGAGGTTTTCCACCCCCTGGACTACCTCTAAACTGGCCTCTTCCTCTGCCTTGTGGAGGTTAGGTCATCCTACCCATATGTTCGAATAGAATAATGAACTATGGGCAGAATCTAATGTCAGGCTCCACTTCCTCCTCCAAGTATATTTCTAGTCCCTTCTATTTTCTTTTTCATTTTCTATTTTCTTTTCTTTTTTTTTCTCTTTCATTATCTTTTTCTTTTTATATTTCTTTTATTTTTAAACTTTAGCCAAGATCATGAGAATAGATTTGTTGATTTTTAGGGAGGTAGTAAGCCGCATCCTCACATATGCCGACCTCATGAATTGTAAATAGCTTGAGATCTCCATTGACACAGCATACGATCCAACCTCTCACAAACTTCATACACTGATATAGAGAGGATGGAACTATGTTGTTCTCTTGTATTCATGGTCTCCCAAGCAAAGCATTGAAATATGTATCAAAGTCTATAATTTGAAACTTTGCTTGGTCTACCAATCATCTATCTCCAAGGGCAACACTATGGAGCCTATGGCTGTTGACCTCACTTTTTTGGATTCAATCTTCCCATCAAAGACTTAGGAGTCTTCTAGACACTAAGACTTCTCTAGTCATAAGACACTTCTAACAATTAGGTAAATATTTAACCTTAGCCTAAAGACTTAGAAGGGATAACCATAAGATTAGGTTATGCCTTAGGGATTAGGATAATCCACCTACCCCACAACCCAAATCAAATCCATGTTCACCTTCTCAAACAAAACCTCAAGTTCAATTCAAACATCAAATTCAAATCCAAATCCAAACACAAATTCTAAAACCTAATGATTAAAGCCCATGATCAAATCCAAACTTGAAACCCTTCCTACGCCATATGACCTATCCCATGGACTTAGCCAAATCTTAATCCAAATAAATCCAAAATCAATTTATATCTTCAATCATCTTCCTAAATATAAACCAAATCTACATTCAAATGATCAAAACTAAATTGAATTAATTCAAAACCCTTCCTAAGCCATATGACTTATGCCATGTAGCCAAATCATAATCCAAATCAAGTCAAACTCAATTTATTTTCTCATTAATCAATCAAATTTTCAATCATCTTCACAAACTTAAATGAAATATGCATTTAATTCAACAAAACTAAATCAAATCAAATCTAAATCTAAATGTAAACCACTTGACCGAATCCATGGACTTAGCCAAATGTTTTTATTCTAAAACCCAAATTCAATTGATTTTCTCATGAATCAATCATACCTTCAATCATATTCACAAATATAAATATACAGTCCTCAAGCAAACCAAAATCAACTCAAGTAAAACCCAACTTAACCCTTTTAACTTGAAATGTTCAAATTTGAAAGCCAATTGCAATTGAATTTATATATCAATCCCAAATTCTTATATAAACTCAACTAAATCAAACTCAACCAAAAATCAAGTAAAGTAAATTGGTCCACTTGACCAAAAGTGGTCAATTTGACTTTTTTGGACCAAGTTCTAATGCTACCCAAATTGGATTGAACCAAGCCGAACAAAACCACCCATCATGATTGTTGATCACCCTAGGTTGATAAATTATCACAAATTGGGTCAAACTAAGTCAACTTGGTCATTTGACAAAGTCAACCCCTTAACCCATATGAACCCAAACTAGCCAAATTGCAACCTAAGCCAATTCCCTTGAAACCAATGATTCATACCAAATTTAAATCAATATTTGAATATGACATGACCTTTAATTGAGTCAAACCAAACTGAATTGACCATCTTGACCTAAGTTGACCCAAATTGACCTAAAATACTAAATTGAGTCAAATCAAAAATAAACTAAATTGATTTCAACTAATGGCTTAAATTCATTCAAAATTGATTGAGTCATGATTGGACCTAATTGAACTCAATTGACTCCCAAATTGAACTAAAGGTTCAAGTTGGCCTAAATTAAAAAAATTCAAATTTATTGAAAACAAAGCCTACAATCATCTTCAATGGGTCAACTAAACCCAAACCAACACCCAACCCAAGCCAATTTGGCCAATTTGGCCAAATTAGTCAACTTCATTTGACCCAAATGAATTCAAATGAGCCAAAATTAAATATAAGCCAAACTAAACAAAACCAATTAAACCAAGACATTCTAAATAATCATATGAACTTGGCCCAACCCTTGGTTTGACCAAATTTGACCAAATGATCAACTTTACCCAACCTAACCCAATTTGACCCAAATGAGTCAAATTGAGCCAAACCTAACCAAATCAACTCAAATTGACTTGAAATTTGGGCTAACCCACTTTGACTCTTTTCAATTATGTTTCAAATCCAATGTTAAATGATCATTCTACCCTTGGGTCAAGAGCATCACATGAGACAAATCACCCATGTAAGGGGTCATTTCTATTCCTTGGCCACTTGGTACTCTCCCAATGGTCAACCTAAGAACCTAAGACACTACCCAACTTGACCCAAGGGGTGGTTCGAATGACCATGACCCATGGGAGGTGAAATCACCTCACTCTCCCCATTGGGGCATTTGGAATCCATAGGACACCCTCAATTCCTCCTTGGCACCAACACCTTCCAACCAAGGCTAGCTCACCTTCTCTCTGCCACCCATGACTCCCTGAGATGGTCGGATGACCTCTAGAATCTCAACACCTCCTCATTTCCATTCAAACACAAACAAAAATCATTCCTCACATCCTTAGCTACCCAAGATAAGCTGCTAGAGCCATGCCCTAAGCTCCCAAGCTTGTTCCTTGATCAAAAAATGCCATTCCCGTCTATCTCAAAATAGGACACTCCCATTTTTGACCTAACTTACCCATTTCTCTTTCAAACTCAAATTAAATTTCCATGCACTTTCCCTGGGCCTCATCGAGCAAGAATGAATTATCTCTCAAGCTTCTAGGGCATCGAAGGTGGACTTCGATCAAAGTCGAGCTCCAAATGATCAGTTCATGGTCGTTTGAGTGAACATCTAGGAATTGATCAAATTATTGCTCAACAAGGCTTCATCTCCACTAGATAAAGCTTCCTCAATCGTTTAAGCCATCAATCTTGAGCTCCTATGAGGTATGCTTCCAAAATCGATCGTTAAGAAAAAAATGGGTTGGAGCTTTTTGAAGAAAACAAGCATCTCATGTGATATTGACCATTGGATCCCATCTGATTGATGTCGTGAAGGTGTGGGATACTTTTGGAGTTGATCTAAGCTTAGGTAAGCTCGAGTCAAGTGAGCAATGGTGGACAGACTCCATTCTACATCAGTTGTGTGATGTTAGATCACCCACCCCTTTCGCATGATCGAAACAGACGATCGTGATTAGATCTGCTAGATTGACCTAATTTAATCCTATTAGGCTATGGAATTAATCATAGTCATCCAATCTTAGATCAAACGGCAAATGATAAAGTACATCTGCCTCTGCCACATAGGCACTAAGTCAAATAAGTTTAAGTAGCCAATCCTATGATGCCACATGGAAAGTGCATCGTGTCAGCGCGCCATGTGGACAGCATGTCGCGTCAACGCGCCATGTGGCACTAACATGATTACTCTTTAATTAGGCTTAATTAATCATTTTAAATGGCTAAAACTTCTAAAATCATAAAGAGCATAGAGAAATAAAAAATGCCAATAAATACTCATTTTAAAGTATTTAATAAAAGAATTTATTAAAAATGATCTTCACAAATTTTAAATAGTAATTAATGTTTGATTAAAAAATTGATTTGCTTAATTACTTCTTAATTACTTGTGAAATTTATCTCAAATTTTGTGGGTTAATTTAATGGGATGACCTCTACCTCCCATAATTTTCTTGGGATTTATTGCTTACTTAATTAGGAAAATTGATTAATTAAAACTTAACTACTCTATTAAGTTAATTGATGATTAATTAATCCCATGAATAGTAATAAATTAGTTAATTAAGTTTATTAATCATTATTTAATAGTAAGTGAACTAAGAAATAGGGTTGGCACCCCTTTCCTTAAGTTCATTTCACTCTTTGTTAAAATAAATTTAATTATGATTTAACTAATTAATTAAATCACTTAATCAAATTGAAATCATAATCACATATGAGTGGGAAAACCTAAAGGAATTTATTGAAATTATGGTTAGTCCATATGTGTGGGAAAACCATAAGAGTAATTAATTAAGTCCTTTAATCTAGTTAACTATTAATCATGAGCTAATTACATTAGGCCCCTTTTATTTCTTAGGATCATTGCAAGCTTATTTTCTATGCATATCATGTTGTCTCATAATTATTTAGTTAATTACTTCAAGGTGACATAGGTAATGGTAATTAATTCATCTAATTAAAGTTTGAACTTAATTAACTCATAAAATCAACTTAATTACATTTCCTTAAATTAAATCAAACTACTAACATGGGAATGGGCTTAAAATAACAAGTGATGATTTCTCTTCTCATCTTCAAATTAAATCAAATACAAAACTTAATTAATAAAGAAGCTTTGGTTTGCTTTAAATAATCTTATTTGATTTTATTGTCCTTAAGAACTAGTTCGATTGAATGAATCACATGCTTATATTCGATTGTCCTATTTCTAATCATGTTAAATTTGGTATGTCATTTGAATTCATGCATTCATCTTTTCAAAATAAACTAAAAGATAATGGATTTCCTTTTTGTAAGCTTGCATGTGTTGATTTAATCTAATATATGTGTGGCTATTATAACTATTAAATCCAAAATGTATTATTCAAAAGCTTATAAATGAATAACAATTTGTGTTATGGTACTAGTTATAAATACATAAGAAATGCATGTTCTTATAGCTTAAGTGTATGAATGTTGAGTTCTCATTCCTCTACTCATGTGTTGATCTATATAAGATTGAAGGGTAATGGGTATATAGTCTAGACATCTTGGGAACACTAGGCTTTTGCTTGCCCCAAGGAGGTCATTTGATTACCTCACTTATCTGGTTTAAAAATGGCACATACCCATTTGATTTCACTCTTATGTATTTCAACATTAGAATTTGGATAGAGCTTTAATTCATATATATAAATGATTCAATAAAAAAATATACAATCTTTGCATGGTTTTCTTTCCCTCATTTAAGTATACATCCATGTGTGTCCAAGAAAAGCAAGTATATAGTCTGGAAATCCCATGAATACGAGGCTTTAGTTAACCCCAAGTAGTTCATTTGATTACCTCACTTCTCTGATTTAAGAACAACATGTACTTGCCTATATTTTTGTACATGTATATATATGTGATTAGTGAATGAAAATCCCATTTTACATTAAAATTGCATGCAATCAGAATTGACTAAGTGGTTGAATTAATTAGCCATATGATTTGGAACTTACTTCCTATGTTCATGTATATAAATTTACATATGTTTGAATTCAAATGGATATATAATCTGGATATCCCAATAATACGAGGCTTTAGCTAGCTCCAAGGAGGTCATTTGATTACCTCACTTCCCTGGTTTAACAATGACACATGCCTATTTAATTTCATTCTTATGTTCTTTTGTTTAAGAATTTGGATAAAATTTTAAATAAATATGTTTAAATAATTCAATCAAATAAAATATAAATTCTAAACATACATATACATTCATCATTTAAGTGTCCTAAAATATATTGCATGTATAGATACACTTAGGATTAAATCATATGCATGTTACAAGTGATGGAAAAATGATTTAATATATGTCATGTGGTAGTAATTGAATTAATTAAGATGCCTTTCATTTTGAATAGGATTATTTAAAGTGAACCTAAACTTAGGATTAATTAAATGATTTAATAAGCCATTCACTAAAGAGAACTAAATCAAATTAATATACTTTAGACTTAAGGTAGAGATGAAAGAGGGAAATCGCCTTTTCCTCTCTTATTTATAACACTTTAAGTGTAATAAAATGAAACCAAAGAAAACACAGATTAAAATTCTCAAATCAATTTAACTACTTCAAGTGAAATCAACCTTTCTTATTAAATTGAATCCTTCTACACTTCAACAATACAACACTAATGCCGAACAAGACTTACCACACAAGCCTTAATACACACATTAGAATTAAGTCACCACTTATAGCTCTTAGTTAGGATGGTGTATGATGTGATGCATGTTTTTTTTTATGATATATTATTTTAGATTGGATGTTAGGGTGTATACTTCGTAGACTGCATGATATGCTAATATTAGATTAATCATATTTTCTATAGAAGATTATGCTTAAGGGATGCTTAAAAATAAATGTGAATGCTCTTTTTGCATATTGTTTAAATCTTAAAGCATAATCCAAGTTAGGACAGGTGGGCTTAGTTACCTATCTGTAGGGTGCTATGTCCAAATTGTAAATACAAATGCTTAGGATTGTATGTATATTTAGCTAACCTCTATTTTGTAGGTGTTGTTAGATTTAATTTTTCCACATAAATGTAATTTTTGCAATAGGAATTAGGACTAGTGCTATGGGGAAGGATGAGCAGTGGCCAGAAGGCTTTGTCGTGGAGTTCCTTATGATGCCTTTGAAGCAACCACCATCCAAATCAAAGAAGGAACCAAATTAGAAATGGAGATATGAAGAAAGAAGACCTCCATAGAATTTAATACAATTATAATTATTCTTTCATATTTCAGATTATATAAGGGTAGACCTCGGCAACAAATCTTTTCTCTCTTCCAGTTTTTTTTCTTTTACGATAGTTTATATAATTGTTTGATGTTATGTTTACATTGTGCATTAGGATGTCATGCTTTTATAGTTTCTTAAATGATTGATGCTTTAATGTGTGGCTTGGATATGATTGGCACTTAGGATAAAAATAATGTTTCTACTCAACTAATCACTCATAACTAAATTTTAAACAACTCATAACTTCATCATAATGCCTAAGACATAAATAAGATAATTAAAAGATTTAGCAGCCCCTTAGATGTATGGTTGTATGTTTCACATCATGCATGCATGTCCTTTCTCTCTTGAACATGAAGGACCTCCATCCTTGCATGATAAAGGAATGCTAGACCTGTGAGGGCATCCTTTGTGGTGGAGAATAGCTTCTTCTAGTTGATTTGATCCACAACCTATTTCATCATGCATTTAGGCCCTCTCATCTTGTACATTGAATCCTCTCAACATCATCCTTTCTTTTTGGAGTTTGGAGATGTTGATCCTCAAGTAGGCAAGGGTTCTTATACTCATAATGTTGGTACACGGTCAACCGTAACTCTAGATAGCTATATCATATTCACTAGAATGTAAAGAAAGGCTGGGTCGTCCCCAGTAAGTCTTCATTGTTGAATGTAAGTAAATAAAAATCTAAACCTAAACAATAAACAAAAAAATAAAACCTAAAAATAAATAATAAATAAAACCTAAACCCTAAACTAAAAAATAACCTAAACCTAAAATAAACAAAATAAAATAAACCTAAACCTAAACTAAAATAAATAAAACCTAAACCTAAACCTAAACCCAAAATAAAAAAAACCTAAAATAAAAAAAATAAAAAAAAAAAACGTGAACCTAAACTAAAAATAAAACCAAAAATTAAACCTAAAATAAAACTTAAAACCTAAACCTAAACCTAAAATAAAAAATAAATCCTAAACCTAAAAATAAAATAAAATAAAACAAAACTAAAAAAACCTAAACCTAAACCTAAACCTAAAAAATAAAGTAAAGAGAAAACCTAAACTAAATAAATAAACCTAAAATAAATAAACTAAAATAAATAAAATAAAATAAACCAAAATAAACTAAAATAAATAATAAATAAATAAAATAAACTAAACTTCTTGGTTTACTTAATTTAAAAATAAAAAAATAAAGATATATAAAATATATATAAAACAAACCCTAACCCACCCTAAACCCCAACGTCAAACCACACACTACCCAAAACCCTAATTATTAAAGGTTGATGTAACCAGCAAACCCTAACTAACCCTAAACTCTAACCCTAAACCTACTCTAACCCACCCTCCAAACCCTAAACCCAAAACCCTCCTAAACCTAACTAAATAAAATAAATCTAAATAAAATAAATAAAATACCTAAACCAAAATAAAATAAAAATAAAATAAAACATTAACTAAAACATAAATAAAATAAAACTAAACTAAAATAAATAAATAAAACCTAAACTAAACTAAAAATTAAAACCTAAATAAAATAAAACTAAACCTAAAATAAAATAAATTAAAACTAAATAAATACCTAAAATAAACAATAAACCAAAAAAATAAAACCTAAAAATAATAAAAAATAAAACTTAAACTCTAAACTAAAAAAAATAAACCTAAAATAAATATAAAATAAACCTAAACTTAAACTAAAATAACGTAAACTAAAATAAATAAAAACTAAACATAAACCTAAAATAAACTAAACCTAAACCTAAACCTAAACCTAAACCTAAACTAAATAAAATAAAATAAACTAAAATAAACCTAAACCCTAGCTAAAAAACAAAACCTAAAGATAAACCTAAAATAAAAACCTGAAACCTAAACCTAAATAAAATAAAATAAAAACCTAAACTTAAACCTGAAAAATAAAACAAAAATAAATCTAAACTAAAAATATAAACCCAAACCTAAACCTGAACTTGAAAAAATAAACAAAAATAAAAAATAAACCTAAAATAAATAAACTAGACTAAATAAAAAAAAGAAACCTTAATAAAAATAAAAAATAAAATAAACTAAAATAAATATGAAATAAACTAAATAAACCTAAACCTACCAGTTTACTTAATTTTTTTTAAAAAAACCATAAATTCTAAATCCAAAACCCTAAACCCTAAACCTATAATCCAGAACCCAAAACCCTAAACCATAAACCATAAAAACCATTGAACCCTAAGGCCTAAACCATAAAAGCATAAACCCTAAAACCCTCAACCCTAAAACCTAAATCCTAAACACTAAACCTTAAACCATGATCCCTAAACCTAAACCTAAAGAAACTAAATAATTTTTTAAAAAAAAGCTTAAACACTAAAACTTAATAAACTTAAACATAAACCCTAAGAATGGGCAGAACCTTGACGGTAATAACATCACTGTCAACTATGTTCAGTCTAGATCTAGCATTAGAAGCTAAGGCAAACGTGGTAGTTATTACAAAAGTGGTGGGGGAATGTGAGGTGCTGGCAGATATGGAGGTAGTCGTCGAAGCAGTGGTGGTTATGGAGATGGGAGGAGTGATGGAGGTTACAGCTGTGGTTGTGGCAGAGGGAGAGATCGAGGATATGATGGTGGATCCTGCTACTCGAGAAGTCAGGGTGGTTCTGATGGGAACTGGACAAACTGAAGAATGTCTGATCTGATTTGCTACTTTTGGAATTATGTTTTTACAGTAGAGACGGTTCTTGTTAACTAGGGTTTTTGATTTATTCTATGTGTGATCATTATTTATCTATGTCGCTTGTGTCTTATAAAACTTGGTGTGTTACTTGGTTGATAAAACCGAAAAGAAGAAATGTTGAATTTGAATTTGTTCCCTATTAAAAAAATATTAAAAAACCTAAACTAAAACCTAAACCCTAAACCTACAACCTAAACCCTAAACCCTTAACCCTAAACCCCTAAACCCTAAACCTAAACCCTAAACCCTAAACCCTAAACTCTAAAACCCTAAATCCTAAATCCTAAATCCTAAAACCTAAACCCTAAACTTTGAACCCTAAACCCTAAACCCTAAACCCTAAACCTTAAACCTTAAACCCTAAACCCTAAACCTTAAACCTTAAACCCTAGAAAATATACTAAAATAAAAAACCTAAATTAAAATAAATAAACTAAACTAAATAAAATTAAAATAAACATAAAAAAATAAAACTAAAATAAATAAAAAAAAACCAATATCTGAAAACCTACTAATTTGCTTAATTTGAAAAAAATCCTAAATCCTAAAACCCTAAACACTAAAAACACTAAACCTTAAATCTAAACCTAAACCTAAAAGCTAAACCCAAAAACTCTAAACCATAAACCTTAAACCTCTAAGTTTTAGATTTTTTTTTGGGTTTACTTTATGTTTAGGTTTATTTTTAGTTTAGTTTATTTTATTTAGTTTAGGTTTGGGTTTAGGTATAATTTATTTTAGGCTTAGGTTTAAGTTTTTTTATTTTATTTTAGGTTTAGGTTTCTTTTATTTTTACTTTAGGATTAGATTTATTTTTAGTTTAGGGTTTATATTTTTTTTAATTTATTTTTCGGTTTTACTTTTAGGTTTAATTTTTAGGTTTAGGTTTTTATGTAGTTTTTATTTAGGTTTATTTTTAGTTTATTTTATTATTTTTAGTTTAAGTTAGGTTTAGGTTTTATTAATTAAGTTTAGTTTATTTTAGTTTAGGTTTAGGTTTATTTTATTTTGTTTATTTTATTTTTAATTTAGGTTTAGTTTTTTTTTAGTTTAATGTTTAGATTTTATTATTTATTTATTTTTAAGCTTTATTTTTATGTTTATTTTTTATGTTTGATTTTTTATTTAGTTTTTATTTTATTTTATTTTAGGTTTATTTTATCTTTTTTTATGTTTAATTTTATTAGATTTAGGTTTCTAATTCTTAGATTTATTTAGTTTTAGTTTAGTTTAGGTTTTTATTTATTTTATTTTATTTTTTTTATTAGTTTATTTTATATTATTTTATGGTATAAGTTTAGTTTTAGTTTAGGTTTTAATTTAATTTAATTTTATTTAGGTTTAGGTTTTAATATATAAATAAATTAAAACCTAAACCTAAAAACTAAAACCTAAAAAAATAAAATAAAAACCTAAACCTGAACTTAAAAATAAAAAATAAACCCTAAACCTTAAAAATAAATTAAAATAAAACTCACCTAAAAAAAATAAGCCTAAACTTAAACCTAAACCAAAAAAATAAATTAAAATAAAAGAACCTAAACTAAAATAAATAAACTAAATTAAATATAAATAAAAAATAAAATAAACAAAAATAAATAGAAAATAATCTAAATAAACTAAATATACATAAACCTATTGATTTGCTTAATTTAAAAAAAAGAAAAGAAAACTAGAAGCCCTAGATCCTAAATCTTAAACCCTAAAACCTAAACTTTAAGTGCTAAACCTACAACCCTAAACCCTAAACCCTAAAACCTAAAAAACCCTGAACCCTAAACCCTAAACTCTAACTCTAAACCCTAAACCTAAACCTAAAGTAAATAAATAAATTAAAAAATAAACCTAAACCCTTAAAGCTAATAAACTTAAACCTAAACATAAACCCTAAGAATAGGTAGAACTATAACGATAGGAACATCACCATCAACTAGGCTCAGTCTAAATCTAGCAGTAGAGGCAAAGGCGGAGGTGATGGTTATCCTAGTGGTGGTTGGGGATCTAGAGGTGCTGGTGGATATGGAGATGGTGGTCAGAGTAGTGGTGGTTATGGAGGCAGGAGGAGTGACTGTGGTTACATCTGTGGTGGTGGTGAAGGGAGAGATTGGTGATATGATGATGGATCCCACTCCTCGAGAGGCCGGGGTGGTTTTGATGGGAACTGGAGAAACTAAAGAATAGTCGATTCGATATGCTGCTTATGAAACTGTGCCTTTACAATAGAGACATTTATTGTTATCTAGGGTTTTTGATTTGTTTATCAAATTGTATCTTAGAAAACTTGGTGTGCTACTTGGTTGATGAAATCGGAAAGAAGTAATTTTGAATCTGAATTTGTTCTCTATTAAAATAAATATATCAAAATCCTAAACCCTAAACCATAAAACCCTAAAACCCTAAAACCAAAACCTTAAACCCTAAACCTTAAACCCCAAACCCTATACCCTATACCCTAAACTAACACTAAACCCAAAAAAAGCTAAAAACATAAACCTAAAATAAATAAAACCTAAAAATAAAACAAATATAAAACCTATACCAACATAAAAAATAAAAAAATAAAACATAAACTAAAACCTAAACTTTAAAAAACTAAAATAAAAATAAAAACTAAAATAAAATAAAATAAATAAAAACCTAAACTAAACTATAAAATAAAAAATTTAAATAAAATAAAAACTAAACCTAAAATAAAAATAAAATAATAAATAATAAATAAACCTAAATGGAAATAAAAAATCTAAAATAAATAATTAATAAACTAAATAAATGTAAATCTATCAATTTATATAATTTAAAACAAATATATAATTAAATGTAAAAAAATCTCTAACCCTAAACCCATAAAGCTTAACCTTAAACCTAAACCCTAAAACCTATAACCATATACCCTAAACCCTAAACCCTAAACCCTAAACCTACAACCCTAAACCTTAAATGCTAAACCTTAAACTCTAAAATAGCTCCCCAGCAAGTTTCAGAGCTATCAGTTTCGATTAAAAAATTTTTCATTTGTCGGTAGAGTTAATTTAGGGAGTTGTTTACAATGACTTTTAATTTGTAGTAATAAGTTCTGATCATTAATGTCCCAAGACCAACTTATATTTTTTTAAAGTTTTTTTTATAGTGGAGCTCTAAGGGCAGCTAAATCTTGAATAAATGCTTCGGCATAATTAATACAACCAAGAAAGCATTGTAAATCTTTTTGATTGGCTATAGTTTTGAATTTGTCTATTTTCTGTAGAATGTGATCTTGTAATTCAATGGCTCCATTATCAATTTTTAATCCTAGAAATTCAATAGTATTAGTAAAAAAAATAGCTTTCTTTTTGCTTAATGCAATACCATGTTTATATGCTTTTTCACAAATAGTGTAAGATGTGATTGAATAAGTTTATCTAAATCACCACATTGGCTATGGAATGGCGGAGGTGACTCGGTAGTGTGCGTGATAGGAGTAGGAATAAAGGGACGAGAGAGGAGATGTTTACAAGGTGTAAGTAATTCAATATGATCTGCATAGATTTAAAGAAATTATTTCCGAGGATAAAATTTGGGCCGTTGTCCGTGAGGCACCAAAGTTTTGGGATTTTAATAAGAGTATTATTTATGAGAATATATTGATTAGACCAGTATTTAGTAATAAATGCGAATGCCATTAAAGTATCTAAGAGTAAATTGTCATGATGATGTAGTGTGATATGTGGAGGTATAAGCCATTGTTTGCAAACACAGATATATCGCTCCTTAATAATATGCAGATTGGTTCATAAGTGGAGACATAGATATCTATTTGAATATAGCTATGAAAGTGAACCATGATGTTGTTGAATAAGCGGCGAGTTGATTTTTTACGATGGTACATGTAAAGGAAATAATGTGTTATTGTAGGAATCCATTCTATTAAGACCCGACCTTTTTGGTGTCATCGGTTAAAAGGTATGTTAAAATCAATTCGTTGATTATTAAGATCCCAAAATCCAAATAAAATATTAGTTTCATTGACAAAAGGTTTTAGTCCATGATAATCTTTATATATATATGGTTCAGGTCATTGTACTTGTATATTTGTAGGGATTAAAGTACTATCAATATGAGAGCTGTGTGACCCTGTG
The DNA here is from genome assembly GCA_021442155.1 of Cymbidium sinense. Taxonomy (NCBI): domain Eukaryota; kingdom Viridiplantae; phylum Streptophyta; class Magnoliopsida; order Asparagales; family Orchidaceae; genus Cymbidium; species Cymbidium sinense. The sequence goes on along the minus strand of CM038214.1, from coordinate 78,551,400 downwards.
TCAAGTAAGATAGGTAATACATTTTCGGGTGATATATAATAACCTTTAAGAATTAATTGGTTATTAGTGTATTGTATTTTATGCAAATCTATAGAGGTTGAATTATTAATTCATTATTTATTTCATTAAAACATACTTGTTTTTGTGGTAAATTAAAATGTTTATTTATACTACTACTTTCACCAAAGTCTAGAGCTAAATTATTAGGTGGTGGTGTTAAGGTTGAGTAATCAACTTCATTGGGTTGTATAGTTTGTCCTATTTGGGAAAATATTGAGTCTAGATGTATAGGCTCATTTTGAAGTTTAAATACAACTGTATTGTGGTTATTATTATAAGTGTATGTAGGTTGGTAGGTTATGCTATAAATTATGCTTCCTTGTCATAATTGAATATGATCTAGTTTATGTTTTAAAGTAAGTGTCCGATCAAGATGTCTATCATTGATATTGATAGCATAATTCGGGTGTAGATTAAATAGTAGTGTCTGATAACATAAATTTCCTTGTATAACTCCTAATAAAGCATCTTTTTTGGAATGACTAATTCTATCATCATAGATCCATATTGTTATGGGACTATCAATCCCTTTTCTAAAATAAGCCTTTATTAATATTTGAATACCTCCAATGAATACGTGTTTGTATTTTTTGGGATGTGGAATTTTTTATAAATCTTGATTCCTCATAGGAATATTATACAAAGGGATTTTTGTACTTCCCTGAGCTTTAGTTATTTCGATCGGATATTCACCTTGGAGAATAGTATAATATACAATTCTTTTCCAATTTAATATAGGCATATCAAAACAATCTTTTGTTCCTAAAGATAATTTTCTTTTTCCTATCTTTTTATATTCTTCTTCTAAAAGAGTTAGATGTCTATTGCATTCAAATTGATCATCAATAATTGTATCTTCTTCCGAGAGTTTTTCAATTTCAGACATAATTAATCAGAATATAAGTAATCATTTAAATCTATACGACCTGCATAATTCTCAAGTCAAAGTATTAGCTAAAGAATTTCATTTTCCTTCAATATATTCTAAATCAAAATGATAAGCAGAAAAACAACTTTGCCATCTAATCAATCATTTATTTGGTAATGAATCAATAATTTTTTCCTTTGATAAAAGAAATGGAAGTTTTGTTATCTGTTCGGACAATAAAGTGTTCATTCAGAAATAACCTGAATTTTTGATAGATGTTTTAATAGCTAAAAGTTCTTTTTCATTAATATGATAATTTTGTCAGTTGGTGTATAAGTACGGTATACTAAAAAAACTTGATATTTTATCAGTTACTTTTAAAATAGCTCCCGGTAAATTTGAGCTATCGGTTTGATTATTAATTTTTCATTTGTGTAGAGTTAATTTAGGGAGTTGTTTACAATGACTTTTAATTTGTAGTAATCAATTCTGATCATTAATGTCCCAAGACCAACTTAAAACCTAAAATAAACTAGACATCAATTCTAAGCTATATAAAATAAAATAAACTAAAAATAAACCTATACCTAAACTAAAAAATAAAATCTAAAAATGAACCTAAATTTAAAACCTAAAACCAAAAAAAACCTAAACCTAAAAATATAAAATAAAACCTAAACCTAAAAAAAAAAAAATAAAACTAAACTACATAATAAACATAAACCAAACCTAAAAAAACTAAACTAAAATAAAAGACTTAACTAAAATAAATAAACATAAAATAAATAAACTAAACTAATAAAAATAAAAATAATCTTAAATAAAAATAAAATATAGAATAAATTAAAATAAATAAAGAAATAAATATAAACTTAAACTGGTTTTACTTAATTTTTTTTTAAAAAAACCCTAAAACCTAAATCCTAAACCCAAAACCCTAAACCCAAAACCCTAACTAACCCAAAATCCTAAACCCTAAACCCTAAAGCTACAACACAAAACCTACAACCCTAGACCCAAAACCCTAAATCATAAACGCTAAACCCTAAACCCTCAACCTTAAACCCTAAACCTTAAACCCTAAAAGCATAAAACAAAACCTAAAATCCTAAACCCTAAACCCAAACTCAAACCCCAAACCCTAAACCCTAAACCCAAACACTAAATATAAACCTAAAGTAACTAAACAAATTTAAAAATAAACCTAAACCCTAAAGCTGAATAAACCTAAACCTAAAACCTAAAGCCTAATAAACCTAAACCTAAACCCTAAGAGTGGGCAGAACCTTGATGGTAGGAACATCACCACAACTAGTCTCAGTCTACATCTAGCGATGGAGGCAAAGATGAATGTGGCAGATATCACACTAGTGGTGGGGGATCTAGAGGTGTTGGTGGATATGGAGGTGGTGGTTAGAGTAGTGGTGGTTATGGTGGTGGGAGGAGCTATGGAGGTTACAACCGTGGTGGTGGCAGAGGGAGAGATCAGGGATATGATTGTGGATCTCACTACTCGAGAGACCAGGGTGGTTCTGATGGGAACTAAAGAAACTAAAGAATGATCAATCCGATCTGCTACTTATGGAACCATGTCTTTGAAATAGAGATGGTTCTAGTTATCTATGGTTTTTGATTTGCTTTATGCGTGCTCAATTTTGATCTATGTCATCACTTATGTCTTAGAAAACTTATGGTGTTACTTGGTTGTTGAAATTGAAAAGAAGAAATTTTTAATCTCAAATTATTCTCTATTAAAAAAACCTCCCAAATCCTAAACCTTAAACCCTAAACCCTAAACACTAAACCCTAAACATACAACCCTAAACCCTAAACCCTAAAAAACCCAAAACCCTAAACCCTAACTTTAAACCATAAACCCTAAAAGCATAAACCACAAACACTACTAAACCCTAAACCCTAAACCATAACCCTAAACACTAAACCCTAAACCATAAACATTAAACCAAAACCTAAAGTAATTAAATAAATTAAAATATAAAGCTAAACATTTAAACCTAATAAACCTAAACCTGAACCTAAACCCTAAGAATAGGCTAAACCTTGACAACATGAACATCACCGTCAACTAAGCTCAATCAAGATCTAGTGGAGGTTATCGTACTGGCGGTGGGGGATCTGGAGGTACTGCTAGATATGGAGGTGGTGTTCAGAGCAGTGGTGGTTATGGAGGCATAAGGAGTGATGGAGGTTACAACCATGGTGGTGGCGGAGGAAGAGATCGGGATATGATGGTGGATTGTGCTACTCGAGAGGTCGGGATGGTTCTGATGGGAACTGGAGAAATTGAAGGACGGCAGATCCAAACTGGTGCTTATGGAACTATGCCTTTATAGTAGAGAAGGTTATAGTTATATAAGGTTCTTGATTTGGTCAATGCATGCCCATTTTTTATCTATGTCGTCACTTGTGACTTAGAAAACTTGAGTGTTACTTGGTTGATGAAATCAAAAAGAAGAATTGTTCAATCTGAATTTGTTCTCTGTTAAAACAAAACCGAAAACCCTAAACCCTAGACTGTAAACCCTAAACCCTAAAACCCTAAACCCTAAACCTAAAACCCAAAATCGTAAACCCTAAAGCCTAAAAACCTAAAAACCTAAACCTAAATAATAAAATAAAAATAAAACTCAACTAAAAAATAGACCTAAACCAAAACCAAAACCTAAAAAATAAACTAAAATAAAAAACCTAAACTAAAATAAGTAAACCCAAAATAAATAAACTAAACCAAATAAAAATAAAAAGTAAACCTAAATAAAAATGAAAAATAAAATAGACTAAAATAAATAAAAAATAAATTATGTAAACTAAATAAGCCTAAACCTACCAGTTTACTTAATTTAAAAAAGAAGAACCCCAAATCCTAAATCTTAAACCCTAAACTCTAAGCCTAAACCTACCAGTTTACTTAATTTAAAAAAGAAGAACCCCAAATCCTAAATCTTAAACCCTAAACTTTAAACCCTAAACCCTAAACACTAAACCCTAAAACTCTCCACCCTAAACCCACCTCTCCTGACCATACTAAACTGACCCTAATCCAACTCACCCAACCTGAGCCCTAACCCCCCACCACTAAAGCATAAACCTTTCAACCCTAAACCTAAATCCTAAATGCTAAACTAAACCCACCTCCTGCAAATCTAAACCCAAAACCCTAAACCTTAAAAAAACCCTAACACTAAACCCTAAACCCTAAAAGCATAAACCCTAAAACCAAAAACCCTAAACCATAAACACTAAACCCTAAACCCTAAACCCTAACCCTAAACCCTAAGCCTTAAACCTAAACCCTAAACCTAAATTGAAACCAAAAGTCACTAAATAAATTAAAAAAGTAATTCTAAAACCTAAAACCTAATAAACCTAAACCTGAAACTTAAGAATGGATAGAACCTTGACAAAAAGAACATCACTGTCAACTAGGCTCAGTCTAGTTCTAGTAATGGAGGAGAACTCAGAGGTGGCAATTATGTAGTGCTGGTGGGGGATCTAGAAGTTCTGATTGATATGGAGGTGATGGTTTTTGCAGTGGTGGTTACAGAGGTGGGAGAAGCAATAGAGGTCACATCCATGGTGGTGGTGAAGGGAGAGATCGACGACATGATGGGGCATCCGGCTACTCAAGAGGTCAGTGCAATTCTAATGGGAACTAAAGAAACTAAAGAATGACCAATTTGATCTGCTACTTATGAAACTATGTCTCTTTTAATGAGGCAGTTTTAGTTATCTAGGGTTTTTAATTTGCTCTATGCGTGCTCATTTTTTATCTATGTCATCGCTTGTATCTTAGAAAACCTAGGGTGTTACTTGGTTGATGAAACTGAAAAGAAGAAATGTTGAATCTAAATTTGTTACCTATAAAAAAAACTAAAAACCCTAAACCCTAAACTAAAACTTGAACCCCAATCCTAAAACCTAAACCCTAAACCCTAAATCCTAAACCATAAAAATAAAAAATATAAAAAAAACAAAAAAGAACCTAACCTTAAAATTAGCACTAAACCCTAACCCCACAATAGTAAACCTGCAACATAAACCCTAAACCCTAAATCATACAAAACCTTAAACCCAAAACTCCAAATCCTAAACTCAAAAGGACCTTAAACCCTAAACTCTAAACCCTAAACCCTAAACCCTAAACCCTAAACCCTAAATCCTAAACCCTAAACATCAATCACTAAACTTAAAACTAAAGTAACAAAATAAATTAGAAAATAAACTTAAACCCTAAAACCTAATAAACCTAAACCTAAATAATAAGAATGAGTAGAACCTTGATGGAAGGAACATCACTGTAAACCAAGCTCAGTATAGATTTGACAGTGGAGGCGAAGGCGGAGGTGGCGGTTATCACAGTGGTGGTAGGGGATTTGGAGGTGCTAGTGGATATGGAGGTGGTGGTCAAAGTAGTGGTGGTTATGGAAGCGGGAGGAGTGATGGAGGTTATAGTTGTCTGGTTGTAGAGGGAGTGATCAAGGACATGATGCCAGATCCTGCTACTCAAAAGGCCAGGGTGGTTCTAATGGGAATTGGAGAAATTGAAGAACGATCGATCCGATCGGCTGCTTATGGAACTGTGTCTTTATAATAGAGATGATTCTAGTTTTTTAGGGTGTTTGATTTTCTCTATGAGTGCTCATTTTTTATCTATGTCATCACTTGTGTATTAGAAAACTTGGTGTGTTACTTGGTTGATGAAATTGAAAAGAAGAAATATTGAATCTAAATTTTTTCTCTATTAAAAAAAATCCAAAAATCTTAAATCCTAAACTAAAACTTGAACCCTAAACCTAAACCCTAAACCCTAAACCCTAAACCCTAAAAATAAAAAAATAAAAAAATAAAAAAAATAAAAAATAAACCAAAACCTTAAACTTACAATACTAAACCTATAACCTTAAACCCAAAACCCTAACCCTAAACCCTAAAAAACTCTAAACCTTAAACCCTAAACCCTAAACCTTAAACCCAACCTAAACCACAAAACCCTAAAAGCATAAACAATAAAATTCTAAGCCCTAAACCCCAAACCCTAAATCTAAACCTAAAGTAACTAAATAAAATAAAAAATCAAAACCCAAAACCTAATAAACTTATAAACCTAAACCCTAAGAATGAACAGAATCTTGATGACCAGAACATCACCATCTACCAATTTTAGTCTAGATCTGGTGGTGAAGGCGAAGGCGGAGGTGGCGGTGATCGTAGTGGTGGTGGGGATCTGGAGGTGCTGGTGGATATGGAGGTGGTGGTCAAAGCGGGTAGAACAGAGGTTATAGCCGTGGTGGTGGTGGAGGGAGAGATCGAAGATATGATGGTGGATCCCACTAGTCGAGAGCCGAGGGAGTTTTGATGGGAATGGGAGAAAATGAAGAATGGTCGATCTGATCTGTTGTTTATGCAATTGTATCTTTACAATAGAGGCTTAGTTAGCTAATGTTTTTGATTTGATTTATACATGCTCATTTTTGAACTATGTCATTGTTTGTGTCCTAGAAAACTTAATGTGTTACTTGGTTGATGAAGTTGAAAAGAATAAATGTTGAATATGAATTTGTTCTCTATTAAAATAAAATAAAAACCTGAAACCCTAAACCATAAACTAAAACCTAAACCCTAAACATAAAAAATAAACCCTAAACCCTAAATCTTAAAATAAAAAAATAAAAAAATCATAACCTTTTACCCTAAAACCTACAACCCTAAACCCAAAACCTTAATCCCTAAACCCTAATCCCTAAACTCTAAAAATCTTAAAACCTAAATAAAATAAAAAAATAAAATGAAAAATAAGAATAAAATAGCCTATAATTAAAAAAAATAAAACTAAATAAAACCTAAACCTAAAAAAACAAACCTAAAAATAAAATCTAAAATAAATTTCAAAACCTAAACCTTAAAGTATAGAAAACTTAAAGCTAGAATAAAACAAAACAAATAAAAAATAAACTGAACTAAACAAAATAAATAAAACTAAAATAAATAACACCTAAACTTGAACCTAAAATAAACTAAACCTAAACCTAAACCTAAATTAGAAAAAAATAAAATAAACCTTAAACTAAACTAAAAAATAAAACCTAAAATAAACCTAAAATAAAAACCCTAAACCTACACCTAAAAATATAAAATAAAAACCTAAACCTAAACCTAAAAATACAAATAAAATGTAAACTTAAAAAATAAAATAAAAATAAAACACAACTAGAAGAAAACCTAAAATTAAGAGATAAAATAAAATAAAAAACCTAAACTAAAATAAATAAACCTAAAATAAATAATTTAAACTAAATAAAAATAAAACATAAACCTAAATAAAAATAAAAAATAAAAAACTCACCTAAATAAAAAATAAACTAAATAAACCTAAACCTACCGGTTTACAAGATTTTTTTTTAAAAAAAAACCTATACTTTAAATCCTAAATCCTAAACCCGAAACTCTAAACCTTAAAACTAACCCTAAACCTATAACCATAAACCTACAACCATAAACCCTAAACCATAAATCCTAAACCCTAAACCTAAAATACTAAACCCTAAACCCTAAACACTAAACCCTAAACCCTAGGCCCTAAACCCTAAACCCAAAACCCTAAACACTAAACCCTAAAACCTAAACCCTAAAATCTAAAACCTACAACACTAAACCCTAAACCCTCATCCCTAAACTAACCCAAAACCCTTAACCCAAAAATAACCCTAAACCCTAAGAATGGGCAGAACCTTATGGCAAGAACATTTTCATCAATTAGGCTCTGTCTAGATCTAGTGGTGCAGCTGAAGGCGGAGGCGGAAGTTGTGACATTGATGGTGGGGGATATGGAGGTGCTGGTGGATAGGGAGGTGGTGGTCAAGAATTGGTTGTTATCGAGGTAGGAGGAGAGACAGAGGTTACAGCCATTGAGGTGATAGATGGAGGGATCAGGAATATGATGTTGGATCCCACTGCTCAAGAGGTGGGGGTGGTTCTGATGGGAACTAGACAAATTAAAGAATGTTCGATCCAATCTGCTGCTTATGGAACAGACTTTATAGTGGAAATGGTTCTAGTTACCTAGGGATTCTTATTTGCTCTATGGGTGGTCATTTTTGATCTATGTCATCACTTGTGTCTTAGAAAACTTGGGGTGCTACTTGGTTGATGAAATCGAAAAGAAGAAATGTTGAATCTGAATTTGTTCTATGTTAAAATAAAATAAAAACCTTAAACCCTAAACCCTAAACTAAAACTTAAACCTCAAACCAAAAACCTAAACTCTAAACCCTAAACCCTAAACCCTAAACCATAAACCCCAAACCCTAAACCTTAAACCCTAAACCTTAAACTAACCCTAAAAAGCTAAAAACCTAAATTTAAACTAAATAAAACCTAAAAGGAAATTAAATAAAAAAACAAAACCAAATTAAAATAATAAAATATAATAAAATAAAAAACATAAACTGTAACCTAAACCTAAACCTAAACCTAGAAAAAAAAAAAAAAATTAAAATTAAAATAAAATAAAATATATAAAAACCTAAACTAAACTAAAAAAATAAAAGACCTAAATAAAATAAAATTTTAACCTAAAATACAAATAAAATAAACCTAAAATAAAATAAAAACTAAATAAAAACCATTTCCTAAAAAATAAACCTAAAAATAAATAAAAAAGAAGACCTAAACCCTAAACTAAGTAAAACCTAAACATAAAATAAAAATAAAATAAATAAAATAAAATATACCTAAATCTAAACTAAAATAAAATAAACTAAAATAAATAAAAATTAAACCTAAAATAAACTACACCTAAACCTAAACCTAAACCTAAACTAAATAAAATAAACTAAACTAAAAATAAACCTAAACCTAAACTAGAAAATAAAACTAAAAATTAAAACTAAAATATAAACCTAAAACCTAAACCTAAAAAAATTAAATAAAATCTTAAATCTAAACCTAAAAATAAAAAATAAAACCTAAACCTAAAAGTAAAAGAAAAATAAAACTCAACTAAAAAACAAAGCTAAACCTAAAGATAAATTAAAACTAAACTAAAATAAATAAACCTAAAATAAATAACTAAACTAAATAAAAATAAAATAATAAAATAAACTCAAATAAATAAAAAATAAACAAAATAGACCTAAACCTACTTGTTTATTTAATTCTAAAGAAAACCCTAAACCTTAAATCCAAAACCCTAAACCCTAATCCCTAAAACAAACCCTAAACCTACAACTCTAAATCTACAACCCTAAACCCTAAACCTTAAATCCCTAAACCCTAAACCCTAAACCCTAAATCCTAATTCCTAAACCTTCAACCCTAAAACCCTAAACCCTAAACCCTAAACCCTAAACCCAAAGCCCTAAAACCTATAACCCTAAACCCTACTAACCCTAAATCCTAAACCTTAAACTAACCCTAAACCCTCAAAATGAGCACAACCTTGATGGAAAGAACATCACCGTTAACTAGGCTTAGTCTAGATCTAGCTTTGGAGGTGAAGGCGGAGGCAATGGTTATAGCAGTGGTGGTGGGGGATCTAGTGGTGGTGGAAGAGGGAGTGATTCGGGATATGATGGTGGATCCCACTACTCCATACAATGGGGTGGTTTTGGTGGGAACTGGAAAAACTGAAGAACAGTCGATCTGATCTACTGGTTATGGAATTGTGTCTTTATAAGAGAGATGGTTCTAAATATCTAGAATTTTTGATTTACTCCATGGGTGCTCACTTTTTATGTATGTCATCGCTTGTGTCTTAGGAACTTGGGGTGCTATTTATTTGATAAAATCGAAAAGAAGAAATGTTGAATATGAATTTGTTCTGTTGTAAAAAAAAACCTTAAAACCTAAACCCTAAACCCTAAACTCATGTATCCATGGTCTCCCAAGAAAAGCATTGAAAGATATATCTGAGTATATAATATGAAACTTGGCTTCGGTCTACCAATCATCTATCTCCAAAGGCTATGGAACCTAAAACCTGTTGACCTCACTTTTAGAGTGCAGATTCAATATTTCCATCTTAGACTTATGAGTCTTCTAGACACTAAGACTTCCTTAGTCATAAGACACTTCTAACAATTAGGTAAACACTTAACCTAAGCCTAAAGACTTAGAAATGTTAACCATATTATTAGGTTATATCTTAAGGATTAAGATAATCAACCTACCTTACAACCAAAATCCAATCCATGTTCACCTTCTCAAGCCAAACCTCAAGTTCAATTCAAACATCAAATTCAAATACAAATCCAAATCCAAATTCTAAAACCAAATGATTGAATCCCATGATCAAATCCAAACTTGAAACCCTTCCAAAGCCATAAGACCTATCCCATAGACTTAGCCAAATCTTAAACCAAATCAATCCAAAATCAATTGATTTTCTCAGAATCAATTTATATCTTCAATCATCTTCTTAAATATAAATCAAATCTACATTTAAATGATCAAAACAAATCAAATTAAATCAAAACCTATCCTGCCATATGACTGTCCCAAGGACTTAGCTAAATCTTAATCCAAATCAAGTCAAACTCAATTGATTTTCTCACAAATCAATCTTATTTTCAATCATCTTCTCAAATTTAAATGAAATATACATTTAAATAATCAAAATTAAATCAAACCAAATCAAAATGCAAACCTAAGCCACTTGACTCAACTTGATGGACTTAGCCAAATTCCTTCAACAAAACCCAAATTCAATTGATTTTTTCATGAATCAATCGTTCCTTTAATCATATTCACAAATATAAATGAAATCTAAAATCATTAAGCTAAACAAAGATCAACCTAAGTTAAACCCAACTTTACCCTTTTGACTTGAAATGTTCAAATGAACCAAAACCCATTTGAACCCAGGGCAATTGCAATTGAATTTACATATTAATCCAAAATCCACATGTAAACTCAACAAAATCAAACTCAATCCAAATTAAGCTAACAAAACCCAATTGATGCACTTGACCCAAAATGGCTTTGACCTATTTGAGCCAAGTTCTAATCCTCGAAATAAGATTGAACCAAGATGATCAAAACCTCCCATCATGATTGTTGATCATCCTAGGTTGATCAATTATCCTAAATTAGGTCAAACCAAGTAAACTTGGTCATTTGACCAAGTAAACCCCTTAAACCATATGAACCCAAACTAGCCAAATTTCAACTAAGCCAAATCCTTGAAACCAATTATTCATACCAAATCAAAATTAATATTTGTATATGATGACCTTCAATTGAGTCAAACCAAATTAGCCATCTTGAGTTGACCCAAGTTGAAATTGACCTAAAACACTAAATTGGGTCAATTCAAAATCTAAACCAAATTAATTTCAACCAATGGATCAAGTTCATTCCAAATTAATTGTTGAACTTGACCAAAGCCATGATTGGACCCAATTGAAGCCAATTGACTTTCTTAGCCCAAATTGACCAAAAGGTTCAAGTTATCTTAAATCAAAACCAAATACAAATTAATTGAAATGAAGCCTACAATCATCTTCAATTGGTCAACTAAACCCAAACTAACACGCAAGCTAATTTGGCCAATGTGGTCAAATTGGTCAACTTAACCCATTTGACCCAAATGAATTCAAATGAGCCAAAATCAAATCAAAGCCAAACTAAACCAAACTAATTAAACTAAAATATTCCAAATGATCATATGAACTTGACCCAACCCTTGGTTTGACCCAATTTGACCAATTGGTCAACTTTACCCAACCTAACCTAATTTGACCTAAATGAGTCAAATTGAGCCAAACATAATCAAATCAACTCCAATTGACTTGAAATTTGCTCTAATATGCTTTTGGCTCATTTCAAATATGGACAAATCAAATCCAATGTCAAATGATCATTCTACCCTTGGGTCAAGGGTATCATATGAGATAAATCACACATTTAAGTGGTCATTTCCATTCCTTGGCCACTTTGTACTCTCCAAATGGTCTACCTAGGCACCTAGGACACTACCGAACTTGACCAAATGGGTGGTTGGGTTCCATGACACATGGGAGGTGAAATCACCTCACTCTCCCCATTGGAGCATTTGAAACACATAGGACACCCATGATTCCTCCTTGAAACCGCCACACCTTCAACCAACCAAGTATAGCCAACTCACCTCTTCCCTACCACCCATGACTCCCTGAGATGCTCGGACAACCACTAGAAACCAAACCCAATCCCATCATCTGATCAAGATGAATAGGGGTATATAGCCCCTTGTTTCCACTCAAGCACACACAAAAATCATTCCTTAGAGCCCTAACTACCTAAGACGAGTCACTAAAGCCATTCCCTAAGCTTCCAAGCTCGTTCCTCAATCAAAGAATGTCATTCTTGACCATCTCAAAATAAGACACTCTCATTTTCAACCTAGCTTCCACATTTCTCCATTAAACTCAAATTAACATTGCATGCACCTTCCCTAGGCCTTGTCAAGATAGAATGAATCATCTCCCAAGCTTCCTGAGCACTGGAGGTGGGACTTTGATGAAAGTCGAGCTTCAAATCATCAGTTCATCACCTTAGGCATTTGTCAAAGAATTCTCACCGCTCAGGTTTCATCTTCATTACATGAAGCTTCCTCAATGGTTCAAGCTGCTAATCTTGAGCTCCAGTGAGGTATGCTTCCAAAGTCAATCCTTAGGCAAAAGTGGGTTGGAGCTTTTTAAAAAAAACTTGCATCTCATGTGATCTTGACCATTGGATCCCATCCGATCAATGTTTTGAATGTGTGGGATCCATTTGGAGTTGATCTGAGATCAGGTAAGCTCTAATCAAGTGAGCAATGGAAAACAGACTCTATTCTCCCTCACTCGCGTGATGTTAGATCACGCACCATCTGTTCTGCATGATCAGAATGGATGGTCATGATTAGATCCGCTAGATCGATCTCATTTAATACTAAGTTATGGGATTAATTGTAGTCGTCGATAAGTTTTAAAGCATGACGTCTTTGCGTCGTATGCGTCACATATAGGACTAGGCATTAAGTATGCTTAATTACTCATATTTAATGCAAAACTACAAAAATCATAAAAATCGAAAATAAACAAAATACAAATGGCTTCCTCAATGGTTCAAGCGCTAATCTTGAGCTCCGTGAGGTATTTCCAAAGTCAATCCTTAGGCAAAAGTGGGTTGGAGCTTTTTAAAAAAACTTGCATCTCATGTGATCTTGACCATTGGATCCCATCCGATCAATCAATGTTTTGAATGTGTGGGATCCATTTGGAGTTGATCAGATCGTAAGCTCTAATCAAGTGAGCAATGGAAAGCACTCTATTCTCCTCACTCGTGATGTTAGATCACGCACCATGCTCTCGCATGATCGAATGGATGGTCATGATTAGATCCGCTAGATCGATCTCATTTAATCGCATCTAAGTTATGGGATTAATTGTAGTCGTCGATAAGTTTTAAAGCATGACGTCGCGGCCGCCACATGGCCAGGACTAGGCATTAATTATGCTTAATTACTCATATTTAATGCCTAAAACTTCTAAAAATCATAAAAATCATAGAAAAATAAACAAAATGCAAATGAATACTTATTTTTAAGGTATTTCAGAGGTGAAGCAATTAAAAATGATCTTAACTAATTTTTAATAGTAATTATGGTTTAATTAAAGTTTAATTATAAAATTAATTATCTTAATTATCCCTTAATTACTTGAGCAATTAATTCCAAATTTTGTAGGTTAATATAATGGGATGACCTCTACCTCTCTTGATTTTCTTGGGATTTATTATTTAATTAATTAAGAAAATTGAGAAGGCAATCGTAAGCTTGAGATTATGGAAAAAGAGTGGATCTTATCCAAATTTGGATGTCAGAAAGAAAATTTATCGACAAGAAACAATTCAAATGGTTTTAGCAACTTTTTAACATCAACATCAGAGCACATAATGGCCGACAAACCTTTAAATGATGTCAAAATGAGATTAACTGAATCAACAGAGAGAGAATCCTTACCAGAGAGTGGAACAGAGAGAGAATCCTTTAAATGCAGCATTAGGGCTGCCAATCCCCATAATGTCGAATGCGCTAGTAGAAGCATCCATAATTTGATGTGGAACCCAAAGAATAGAACTCACCACAACCATGGTCAATGACAAAGCATTATGCAAAAGGCCAGATGGCATTCAATCCTTTGAAAATGGTCGAGATCGAAGCCAAAGGCATAAAAATCACTAGTTAGGGATGAGCCACCAAGGATTCAAAATAACCAGAGATAGCTGGGGGGGGGGGGGGGGGTTTAGTTTAGGTTTTTTTTTAGTTTATGTTTAGATTTAGGATTTTGTTTTAGTTTATTCTTTTAGGTATAAGTTTAGGTATAAGTATAGTTTAGTTTTAGTTTAGGTTTTATTTTGTTTTATTTTGTTTTATTTAGGTTTAGGTTTTTTATTTAATTTATTTTAGGTTTTATTTAGTTTAGGTTTAGGTTTTAGGTTTTGGGTTAGGGTTTAGTGTTTAGGTTGGTTTAGGTCAGTGTCGTGGAGGTAGAGTTAGTTTGTGGTTGGTTTAGGTTTGGGGAGTTTAAGTGGCATGGATTTAGGGTTTAGGGTAGGGTTTAGAGTTTATTTATTTATTTATTATTTATTTATTTATTTTAAATTAAGTAAACCAGTAGGATTATGTTTATTTAATTTATTTTTATTTATCATAGTTTATTTTATTATTTAATTTTTATTTAGGTTTAGTTTTTTATTTTTATTTAGTTTAGTCTATCCATTTTTATTTAGGTTTTCTATTTTAGTTTATTTATTAGGTTTAGCTTTAGGTTTAGGTTTATTTTTTTAGTTTAGTTTTAGGTTTAGGTTTTATTTTATTTTGAGGTTTAGGATTAGGTTTTTATTTTTTTTAGGTTTTAGGTTTTTATTTTAGGTTTATTTTTAGGTTTTATTTTTTAGTTTAGGTTTAGGTTTATTTTTAGTTTAATTTATTTTATTTAATTTAGGTTTAGGTTTAGTTTATTTTAGATTTATGTTTAGGTTTTATTTTTTTAATTTAGTTTTTTTTAGTTTAGATTTGGCTTTATTTTATTTTGTTTATTTTATTTTTATTTTAGGTTTAGGTTTTTTTTAGTTTTAGGTTTAGATTTTATTATTTATTTACTTTTAGGTTTATTTTCTAGGTTTAGGTTTTTATTTAGTTTTTATTTTATTTTATTTTAGGTTTATATAATTTTTATTTTATGTTTAGTTTTCTTTTATTTAGGTATTTTATTTTGAGGTTTATTTTATTTTTTAGTTTACTTTTTTATTTTATTTTATTTTATTTCTAGGTTTTGGTTTAGGTTTAGGTTTTAGTATAGGTTTTTATTTTATTTTATTTAGGTTTAAGGCTTTTTATTTATTTTATTTTTAGGTTTTATTTAGTTTAGTTTTAGGTTTTTAGGTTTTTAGGGTTTATAGAGGTTTAGGGTTATAGTGGTTTGCTGGCTCTTTTAGGGAAAGAATTTGTTTCAACATAGAAGGAAAGATACAAATCAAAAAACATTAAGAGTAAAGTCAAAAATCATGGTTAATTCATGTGAAAGCACAAGAAGATCCGAAAGAGCAAAACCATATTCCAGTTCCAACTAAAGAAACACTATAAAGGCAATAGTCATATCTTAAAGGATAAAAGATAAGAGAAAAAGGGAGTTAAATAAAAGCAAAATACATCGAAAATCATAAAGAAGGTTTACAATCATATGTACTACCCGAGAGAAGATAGTAACATCAAAGAAGCATCCACAAAGCAAACAACATTAGAGTGATCCAGAACCATCACCTTCAATAAAGATCCAAATCATAAAAAAACAAAGTCAAAACACCATGTACCAATCCCAATACCAAGCTTTAAAAGGGAAAAGGAAAAAATAAAAGAGAAACATCAAACAAAACTAAAGTTGGAGCCTTCAACCCAAAGTCCCAACAAGTAGTAGCCACCAAGCCAAACTAGGGTAAGCAACCATAAATGAAAAGAACTAAAAAATGAAACCATCAATTGAAGGAAACATAAGTTGTAGCCAATGCAAATCACCAGAAGACAAAATAGCCACACAAAGGGAGCCAAAGGAAACCACCAACTACTAGAAACCAAAAGTCCAATCCAAAAGATCAACAAAGGTTCATAGTAGAAAAGAAGACCATAAAAGAAAAAACCTAAGCCGGTACAACCAAGATAAGACAAACGAGCAAAAGGCTCTAACAAATTGACTAAGAAGAAGGATAAGACCAACAAGGAAAAATTCAGCCAACAAAGATTCCAAGGACAACTAAAAGTCCTCCAACCAAACCAGCTAATTAAAACAGTCATATGGAAACCACCAAAGAACAACCCATCATAAGTAACTAAAAAAGAAAGCATCCCCAACAGCTAAGGAAAAGCAGAAAACCAACAAAAATCCACAAAGAAAAAGTTCAAAAGAAGCATAGCCACCATAGAAAGGCAAAAATAGCAATTAACCAGGACCATCCAAAAAACCAAAATTCCCCAGCAACAAAGACTAACCCTATAAGAAGCATAATAACAACACATAACATGCTACAAACAAAGCACCTAACGAAGGATAATCTTAGTATAATAACCAAACACAAACCCAAGGAAAAAGAAGGATCCTACAACAAACAACATGGAACTAGGAGGCAACCAATAAAAAAGCAGCCAAGAATTTCTCCAGAAGAAGGCCCAGAAAAGCAACAACCCATAAAAATTTCCACTAGGATGGCCACCCATCCAACCATGAAAAACTAGCAAAAGTAATCTGAGTTTAGAGGAGAGCCAAGAAACCTACTAGTGTAGAAAATAGAATAAAGCTAGAGTAGAAACCATCTCATCCACCAGCAACCAGAGTAATAAGGGAGAGAAGATCGCAACCACTAGGCCGAAAAAACCAAGCCAACCTAGGATGGAACCAAGAATCACCACCAGGCCAACCCAAAAGCAAGAGGTCAAAAACATATCCCAGCTCAGGCCAAAGAGTTAAAATAATAAAACAGCTACAACCCAAAGAGGGTTTAACTAAGGGGAACCAAAAGCAATGGCTCATAAAAAACCAATAGAAAATCCCAAGCCAAGAAAATTATAATCTAAGATAAGGCAATTCAGTGTTATCTAGATTAACCAAACCCCTTAAGTTTGGGCAAAGTTTGGTTGTCTAATAAAGTGAAATTAGATAAGTTGGCACCTAAATTAGCCATGAAATCAGCACAAGCATTACCTTCACAAAGGATAAGGGAAATTTTATAACAAACTTGAGAAAGAAGATTTTTAGTATGATCAAGAAGATAAAATAAATCAACATTCCCTATTCTATAAGAATTTTTCATGTCAAGAAGCAAGAGTTCATTATATTAAATCGAGATGTTAAAAAAACCTTTATTTAAACAAATTTTAATAGCTTTTTTGACAACCATAATCTCAGCATAGAAAACAAAACATGCTTTGAGAGGATAGACAAAAACACAAATGATAATACCTTTAGAATCCCTAAGAATACCACCACAATCACATTTATTGGAAGCAACAGAACCATTGGTATTCACTTTAACCAAATTTTCTTTAGGTTTGATCTAATCGATAATCCAGCACCTTTATAAGAGTCAACATCATGCAGAATGATACCCAATTTTTTAGCCACAAATTTGTAACCTCTAAAATGAATGCCACTAATAAGATTGGCTTTAAATAGAGAATGAATTTTCTCTTTGGTTCTAGCTAGGATCTTTTTATGGTTCATCAGAATACCATGATACTTAGCATCATTTCTATACATCCAAATGGACCAAATATAGGTAATAGCAATTAAAACTTTGATATGACCTTTCACAACTTTTTTGGAAATAGGCTTCAAGAAGTTGATATAAAGAAAGAGAGCCATGAAAATAGTTAGTATTAAATATATCATCATACCAAAACCATAATTTAAAAGCAATAGCACCATTGATAAAAACATGATTAACATTTTCATATCAAAGCAACAATAGCACTTTGAAGGTAAATAAAACCCTTTATTCTAGAGCAAAGAGTCCACGAATAAAGTTATTCAAAATCCTCAAAGCTAAAACAAAAAAGAAATGGGAATGATATTGTTACAAAGTTTAATGAAAACATTAGAGTAGTCGCTTTCTCTAATAAAATTCCAAACCTCTTTAAGGAAAAAATCACCATTTTAAGAATGCTTTAAAAGAATTTGATCAGGTTTGTTAGAAAAAAATTAGGGATATTTCTAAAGTTTTCAAAAGAGAAATAGAGATATAATTCTCAAGTTTGTTTTCATTCCAATTGCTATTAAGCCAAAAAAGAGTTAACTTTGATTGTTGCAGTAGAGTGTGTAAATAAAAGGAAGTCAATATAGCCAAAAGAAAGAAGAACTCAAATGAATTCCCCAAGATCTTAAGGATTTAGCAACCCATTTAATGGAGCAAAGCCTTTTCCAAATCAGAGAGTCATGAACTTTATAAGTACAAATAAGAAGGTGTTTACCTTGTCAATATTTTTTCATAATAAAATTAGCCCAAAGGATATCATTCTTTCTGAAATTCCACCAGAGCATATGAGAGAAGGTAGTAATAGCTTCACGAATAGGTTTGCAACCAAGACCACATTCACCCAAAGGACCACGACATTTATGCTAAGATGACCAATTATGCTAAGATGACCAATGCATTCTTTTAATAGAATTATTGGATCCCCAAAAAAAATTATTAAGCAAGTGATCAATTCTGATAATAGTAGCATTAGTGGGGATAATAATTTGAATCAAATAAAGAGGAATTTGATTGAGAGTTCTTTTAAGAATGGTGAGCCAGCCACCAAAGGAAAATAAATGGAATTCCTAAACATAAATTTTATTTAAAATTTTTTGAATTAACTCATAAAAATAATGGGATCATTTCGAACCTTTAAATAGAGGAGCACCCAAGTACTTAAGAGGTAAGTGTTTATGTTTAAAATTAATGATATGCAGTATTTGATTAATTTTATTATTAGAGATACTTGAGGAAGTAATAAAATAGATTTTGTTATCATCATTGATAGAAAGACCACTTTCTCTACCAAATTAATTTAAAAAAATCTTGAGATTATTGATATGATGAATAGAAGCATTGAAAAAAATAGTGAAATAATTTGCAAAGCTTAAATGGGAAACAAGAAGACCACCAAGAGTTCTAGAATACAAACTAGGATTGTTTAAGAATAAATCATTGATGCTCCTAAGTAAGCACTCAATAGCAATTATAAATAAAGCAGGAGATAAAGGATCCCCTTGTCTTAAACCATAGGAAGAAGGAAAGAAGCCCAAAGCTTCCCCATTAAGAAAAATAAAAAACCAGGCATTATTAATACAATTTTTAATAAGAAAAATAAATTTATCAGAAAACCCAAATAAATTTTGAATATGGAAAAGGAAATCCCAAGAGGTATTATCAAAAGCTTTGGTAATATATAATGTGAAAATAATTTTGCCACCTCTAATCTTAGCATCTAAATCATGAATTAATTTTTGAGCAAGTAAAATATATCAGAAATAGATCTACCTCTAACATAACCAGTATAGTTAAGAGAGATAATCCTATGAGTAAAGGATTAAATTTGTTGGCAAGAATTTTGGAAATCAGCTTATTGAAGAAGGTGAAAAATTAATAGGTCTAAAATCAGTCCAATAGTTAGGATTATCATTCTTACGATGAATAATAGAAGTGCTAGAAAAATATCTTGGAAAAGGAATACCATTAAAAAAATCGACCACAACCTCAATCAAATAATTTTTAATAATAAACCAGCATTTTTTGAAAAAATTGAGTAGTGAAACCCTCCAGACCAGCAATAGAATCTATGTTCATGCTATTAATAACTTTAAAATTTCATCCTCATTAATAGTAAGCAGATCATTATCATCATTGGTAATAATTGAAGGAATCAACTGTGATTTAGAAATAGCTTCATAAGAGAAACTCTTACTAAGCATATTTCTAAAGTACTTAATAACTGAATCCTTAATATCATTATTCTCTGTAATCCATTCTCCATTATCATCTTTAATTTTTTAAATATTATTTAAATCATAGTTTTTATTAACTAAAGCATGGAAATACCTTGTATTTCTATCACCATTAGCAATATGTTTACTAGCATATTTTTGACACCAATAAGTCTCTTCTATATTTTGAAAATTACCAAGTTTATTTTTTTTGCCTCAGTCAAGTCCTTGATCTTAGAAGGATCAGACATAATAGAGACTTCAAGATCACTAATCAATTTTTCCATATCTTTAATATTAGCAAAAAAGGATTTTAAAATAATGCTTGTTCCACCAACCTAGATTTTGTTTAAGTCTTATATGCTTAAGCCAAAGTCTATTCATCCCCATAATCAAATTATTAGGATGTAAAGGAGCTTTCCAATTGTTAGTGACAACATTAAAAAATCAATATGCTAAATCTACATGTTCTGAAATCTAAAATGAGAGAAATGTTTTAATCTATTAGAATTATCTTTAATAAGAGGAACATAATCAGACAAGGTTCTGCTTAAATGATTGATAGAAGTAATAGGCCACGAGTAATCCAATGAGTTAGAAAGAATCCAGTCCAACCTTTGCCAAAGTCTAGAGTTTTTCTCAGTATAATTAGAACACTTAAAACCAATATCAATCAAATTACAATAAAGGCTCATATTTGAAAATTCTTTCATGGAATGAATATTAGGAGAGAAACCACCACTTCGTTCAAAAGAGAATAAAATAGTTTTGAAATTTCCACCAACAAACCAAGGTTTATTGACATAGGTAGCAAAATTTCTCAAATTATCCTAAAGAAGATTTCTACTAGATCTATTACAAGATGCATAAATAAAAGAGACCGAAACACAATAATCACCATAAGAGATTTGAGCATTGACAACTTTCTGAAAATCATCAAGAATAGAAACATCAACTAAATTATTCCAAAAACCCCAAATCTTATTATTAACATTAAAGAAAAATTTATTGAAACCGATCATCTAGCAACATGGTTAATTTTATTAGCATAAATAAGAGGCTCCAGACTAATAAGTAAAGAAATATTTTGAATTCGATAAAGATTTATAATATGGTTATGAATAGAGAGGGTATCGATCCCTCTAACATTCCAAATAAGAAAATTAAACATAAGGAAATAAAATGGGGTTAACAAAAGGTTAATTAAGAGAGGAGAGGGAGGCCACAGTAGATCTTGTGTTTTTTGACAATTTGGGAGGAAAATTTTTAACATTTTTTTCTCTTTTTAGGATGATAAGTTTGGAAACCATTATCTTTTTTGATAAAATCATCATCCAAGAAGGATTTAGCAACATGTAACAGATTTAGGAGAAGTGTCTTGTATAGAAGTGAGTTCTCTTTCTTCCAAGATAATATAATTTATTAAAGGTAAATGAGCAATGGGTATAGCAAGAGAGGGAGTAGAAACAAATTTATTAAGAAGGCAAGTGTGAACACTCAGCCCTTCCTCTTCAATACCCAAATTATTAGACAAAACCAATTCTTTTTGATAATTTAAATCATCTTGAACTTGAAAATCAGAATCAAGTTTTGCAACCTGATTATCACGAGGAACCATAACCATATTCTCCATTGAATTCGAATGATGCATAATATTAATATCCTCATTAATATTTTTAATTAAAGCTTCATTTTCATCAATCAAAGTAGACAAGGTTGTAGGGATTGAATCAGAGGAAATAGAATCATCATCTAAAAGTTTAAAAAAACTATTATTGTCCACATTAGAAGCCTTCAATTGCACAGAAGAAGTAAGAGGTAAAATAACCTTATTTGGAACATTAAAAAAATCATTTTTTTCTAAAGTAACTTTTTGATATTTAACAGTGGTCAGCCTAGGGTTAGGAATAGAAGTTTCCATGAGAAGGATTTTCTTTTTAAGGTGAGGATGAAAAATGAAACATTCAGAATTATCATGCATGTGGATTTTGTATTGAGAACAAAAGATAGGGAAATTTTCAAATTCAATTCTTTGCATATAACCATAATTTTTAGATCCCAACTAGATTTCTTTGGGGTGTTTCTTGGTAATGTCCAATTCAACAATGGTTCTAGCCACTAAAGGATGAGATTTTGTAGCTGTTGCCTGATCAATTTGTAATGGCCAACCAAATAATGCACCCACAACAAAAACAAATTAATGGTTACCGTGTTGTTTATTTTTGGATGTATATGGGGGACACCACGTAGATCAGAGGGGGTACTTATAGAAGTGAATAGGTATGGCATTGAGGTTTGATGTACTTTCACAAAATATGGAGACATCACCCTTCAATGGACCTAATCACCTAATAAAGACTCCTAAGGCATGATGGGTCTTTGAATATACCTGAGATTTTTCTCCTACTTTACATGGAAGAATAAAGTATGGTTTATATTAAATCAGGTTCTAAAGTTCCCTATGGAGGCTAGCCTCCATAGTTAATTACATCATAAGGAAGGTGAGTTCACTCTCAATTAAAGTAAGCAATTGTTGTCTCCAAAGATTTTAAAGTTAAGACTATCAATAAATTAACTACGTTGGAAAATCAAATGTGAAGGATCAAGGAGAAGACTTATTTTGGAAGCCGAAGGAAATGAGTAGGAAATGTTCATGATATTAGGAAGCCTAGTGATTGTTCCAATCTATCCTATGGATGGGCTTTATATATTTGAAATTGAAGAAACTTATATGTTTTGAGTTGAAATTTTATTATATTACTAAGGCTTATAGTCCACCAACACATTTTTAGGAAAATGCCTAAGAGGTGAAATTTATGCTTATAGATCGAAAGAAATAGCTCCTCGAATATTAAATCTATAGAGCTTTAGCATAAGCCAAAGTATGACATAAATCTAAGCAAAAGTGGATAACCGAGTGGCATGAATAATGACTTAAGATTATTAGAAAGAAACTCCTCCTATGCTTTAAATTCATGTGGTCAAGTCATACAATTTTGCAAGATAGTTGGGCTATTATTTATTAAAAAGTAGCTAAAGTCCTTAAACCCACTCCCTAAGAGAGTAGAGTATAAGTGGTATGAATAATGACTTGGTCTAATGAAAAATATTTTCAAATTTTAATTAATTTTTTACTCTTCAATTTGACAAAGACCATTGAATTTTTGTATGCCCAAATGCATGTTGAAAATGGATTATGGGCTAAATTAGTGGAAAGAGGTGTTTTTCACCACAGAGGAGACCCTCAAAGGTCAAGTCTTCCCCTATCGTGCAAGGATGGAAACCCTCTCTTAGCAAGAGTGAAGTAATACGCATGCATGATGTGAAACATACAACATTCAGCTGAGGGGTTGCTAAATCTTTTAATTATCCTGATTTAATGCATAAGCTTTATATGAGGATATGAATTATTTAAAACCATACTTATGAGTTTTAGTTAGGGTAGAAAATTTAATTTTGTGAGACACTATAGCACCCAAGAGGGGGGGTGAATTGGGTAATATTAAAATTTTCAAAACTTAAATTTTAATTTTTAAATAGAAAATTAGATTTTGATTTTATAATGATAAGATATAATTCTAAATGCAGCAAAAATAAAAATACAATAAAGTAAATAGAGACAAGAGGCACACATTTTACTGGTTCGACCCCAAACCGCCTCGTCCTAGCCACCCCGGAATCCACTAAATGGAAAATGGTTTACAAAAAGTACTCTCCTATAACGGGGCAAGTACAATCCCTACAACAATATGTACTCTCCTACAAAGGGGCGAGTACAACCCCAAAATAAATTTTACAACACAAAAAAAAAATACAAAATAATAAATTTTGATAAAGTAAATCTCTCACAAATATACCAAGAAATCAAATTCAAAAGTGATCTCACAACTTATAAATGATCACTTTACAACTCAAAAATTTGGCAAGCAAAATGCTCACTTAATAAAAATAAATATCTTAAAGTGATCTTACTAGGATGTTTAAGTTATTATAATTTGTAGAATAATACAAAATGATTTCAAAATAAATTCACAATATTCTTTTCATGATAAGATAAATTTCAGCAAGGAGTAATTTTTTTTTTTTAACCAAAAGATTCTTTCAAATAATGCTAATGATCACAAAATAAAAAAATAAGTATATGATAGATCTAAGTTGGCTAGTAAGCTTTCAATTAAAAGAGAGATCTAGAAAATATGAAAATAATTTCAGCACAATAATTTATTTTAAAATGCTTAAAATAGATCTAAGAATAAATGATCTTTCAAAATAAGACCAAAGAAGAAATATTTCAAGAAACCAAAAGAAATTTGTAGAAGCTAAAAATTTCAGCAAGTTGAAATATATCCTACAAATTATCACAAGAGTTTTTCACCAAAAAAAATGATTGAGAAGCTTTGATGTGAAAACCAATGTTCAAAGACTAATCCACCAAAAGTATAAATTAGAAAGAAGAAATAGATGGTGAAAATAGCATGAACAACTAAGAAGTATTAAGATCAAGAAAACAAACTCAAGTAATTTAAAAGGCTTGCGTTGAAGATGTTGAAGCTTCCAAACCAAGGATTTGATCTTGCAATATTTGGAGAACACTTGGAAAGAACATTTAAGAGATTTTCTCTTAGATTTGCTGGAGAGATTTTGAATTTTGAATGAGGGATGCTTTCATGAAGAGAATGAGGGCTATTTATAGGCAAGAAGGTCATTTAAAAATTATTTCAAAGAAATATATTATACAACCTCATGCTATCATGTGATAATTTAATATTCAATAAAAATATAATTTATATTAAACAAATATTAAATTTAGCAGCAAAAATTCGGCTATTCACATGGGAAAGTCAAAAGTAATCACATGTAGCTCTTAATATATTCAAAGCATGTAGCATGCATACTATTAAAATCAAGTAATGTTTAAAAAATCATAATAAATTCAATTTTAATGCAAAGTGGGTCATGTAACCACTTATTTTAAAGGAAAAAATCCAAGGAATCCGATGGAGATAAAATCAGATATGAATTCTTTGATTAAACAATGACTTTGGCTAAAATACAAAATTTTATATATTTTTGTTAATTTTGACATGTGATATTTAAAAATTATGATATAATTTATATATAATCATAAATATGTTAGTTATCATATAACCAGCAAATTAAATTAAAATACCTAATTATATTAAGTAAATAAAATAATTATACTTAATAGTTATGATCATTTATTACTTTGACAATTTTATTGCTATGTAGAAAAAACATATAATTGAATGTTAATTAAATAAAGATTTATACAAATTAACCTCATTAAAATAGTATGTTAGGTTGTGAGCAAATTGATTCATGCCAAAGAACTCATATGAATAGTCATATAACCTAAAATCATGAGCTTCACATTATCCCTTTCATTCTTTTATTCTTGCAATTTCTTCTAACAATTTGTGAGATGTATTGGATATTAATTGATATATCTGAAACACATAAAAATATTCATTAGAACATCCAAGCATTTGTTTGTTATCATCAAAATTAATCAAATTGAACACGAGGCTAATTAAGCCAACAATCTCCCCTTTTGATGATGACAAACTAATGTTGGTATTGATTTTGATGAAGGTGCAAATTGACCTTTCATCATAGTTTTGAAAGAAATTCTATTAAAAAAAATTATGCATATGAGATGAATAATGTTGCTCCCCTAAATGTATGCATTAAATAGACTTAATATTAACCAACATTTTACTCTTCTCCCCTTTTGACAACATCAAAAGTGAGAACAAACTACATACAATTTTAAATATTAGGATCTAACATTCCAAGCATGCCTTAAAGTACAAAAAAAATGTTCTTAGTAAGGGTTTTGTAAAATATCTGCAATCATAAATCGGTGCTAATAAAATTAATATTAACATCACCTTTCAAAACATGATCCCTAATAAAATGATGTCTAATTTCTATATGCTTGGTTCGAGTCTTTGGATAGGATTTTAGTTAAACTAATAGCACTAGTATTGTCACATTGAACTAGAATGTGATCTTGCTTAATACCAAAATCTTCTAATTAACCAAAGGACTGAAAGCAACAGAACTACAAGTATGTACCAAAGGGATAAAGCTACAATTTTGTTTCCTAGATGACCAAGACACAAGTGATGATCCTAAAAAATGACATATGCCGATGTTTTTTTCTATCTACTTTGCATCCGCAAAATCAGATCAATAGCAATCAAATCACATGATAAAGAATTTTAGGATACCATAAACCTAACCTAGTAGTGCCTATCAAATACCGAAAGATACGCATCGCTATTAAATGAGATTCTTTCCGAAAACAAGCACACAAACAAATAGCAAACATAATATCAAGCCTACTAGCAGCAAGGTATAAAAGTGAACCTATCATACTCCTATAAAGTTTTTGATCAACAGATTTTCCTAATTCATCTAAATCCAATTTTATAGATGGGCTCATAGGAGTTTTACTAGATTTAAATCTTTTCATGTCAAACCTCTCAAGCAATTCATTTGTATACTTAGTTTGAGGATGAATGTGCCATTTTCTTGTTGCTTCACTTGAAGACCTAAGAAAAATTAAGTTCTCCCATCATACTCATTTCAAACTCTTTAGACATCAAAGATGAGAACTCATGGCATAAAGATTCATTTGTACTTCCAAATAATATATCATCTACATACACTTGTACCACAATCAAATCATCATCTATGCTCTTAAGGAATAAAGTGGTATCTACTCCCTTTCTAAATCCATGATCTATCAAAAGTTACTTAACCTATCATACCCACGAGAGCTGTTTTAAACCATATAAGGCTTTCTTTAATTTATACACATGATTTGGAAAATCAAGGCTCTCAAATCCAAGTGGTTGCTCTACAAATACATTTTGGTCAATAAATCCATTCAAAAAATGCACTTTTGACATCCATTTGAAAAAGTTTAAAATTTCTAAAACAAGCATAAGCAAGAGTAACGATAGCTTCTAGTCTTGCTACGGGTGCAAAAGATTCTTCAAAATCTATACCTTCAACTTGTGAGTACCCTTGTGCAACTAACCTAGCTTTATTTCTAATAATACAACCTGAATCATCTAGCTTATTCCTAAAGATCCATTTTGTTCCAATGACATTTTGATCTTGGGGCCTTGGGACTAATTCCCAAACATCATTTCTTACAAATTGATTTAACTCCTCTTCCATAGCAATAATCCAAAATTATCATTTAATGCTTCTTCTAAATTTTTAGGTTCAACCTCGATAAAAATGTTTGAATGATCTACAACTTCTACTATGCCTTCTAGTCATAATTCCTTTTGAAGGATCCCTATAATTAGTTCCTTTGGATGATTTTATTATATTTCCATTTTTAGGCAATGAATCATCCATATTATCTTCTAAAGATATTTTCTTAAAGTTATCAATCTCTTCATCAATCACTTCATTTCTAATAGGATCAATCAAATTTTCATCAAAAATAACATGTATTGATTCTTCTACAATCATTTTTCTTTTATTGTAAACTCTATAAGCTCTACTAGAAAGAGAGTATCCTAAGAAAATACCATCATCGATTTGCAATCAAACTTACCTAAATGATCTTTTCCATTATTCAAAATAAAGCATTTACATCCAAATACATGAAAGTGTTCAATCTTAGGCTTCTTTCCAAAAAAATAATTCATAGGGTGTCTTCTTCAAAATTGGTCTAAAATAGATCCTATTCATTACATAACATGCAGATTATCGCCGCTTCAAAAATATTTTGGCAATTTATACTCATCAAGCATAGATCTACTTAATTCAATTAATATTCTATTTTTCTCTCTACTACTCCATTTTGTTGGGGAGTTCTAGGTGCAGAAAATTATGTCTAATCCCATGTTCATCACAAAATCCTCAAATAATTTATTTTCAAAGCCACCATGATGCTTTGAACCCTATTAATCAAAAGGCCTTGTTCTCTTTGAATATATTTAGAAAACTTTCTAAACTCACCAAAAACATCATCCTTGTAAGTTACAAATAAGACCCAAGTATATCTAGAGAAATCATCAACAATCACAAAACCATAATTTTTTCCACCTAAGCTAGTGGTGCTTAGGACCAAATAAATCCATGTGTAATAATTCTAGAGGTCTAGAAGAAACAATATTTTTACTTTTAAATGAGCTTCTAGAATGTTTACCATGAATACATGCATCACAAACATAGTTTGAATGAAAATTTAATTTAGTAAAACCAACTACTAAATCAAGTTTAGCAATTTTATTAAGTGTGCATGTTAATATGACATAGTCTCCTATGCCATAACCATATATCATCATGAGTGCTTTTAAAACAAAGTAAGTTTAAATTTATATCATGAAAGCTATCTAAATCAATGACATAAATATTTTTGTATCTTTTCCTACTAGCAAAACATTTTCATTATTTTTATAATGCAATATGATGCATGGAATACTACATTCAAACCTTTATCACATAATTGACTAATAGAAATTAAATTATGTTTTAATCCTTCTACTAGAAAAACTTTATCTAAAGTGATAGAATTCTTACAAATAGAACCAATGCCAATGATTTTTCCCTTCGCATTATCTCCATATGTAACAAATCCTCCACCACTTGATTCTAAAGTTGTGAATTTATCTTTATCTCTCCATATGTCTTGAACATCCACCCAAGTACCACATGCCTTCTTTGATTTTGCTTTGAAGGCATTCCTACAAAATAAACTCACATGTTAACTTTTGGAACCCAAACATGTTTGGGTCCACATTCTAAATTTGAAGTAAGATATTTAGCATGCATGGTTTGTGTAGTGTTTGTACCTTTTGGTACCCATACATAAGATGATTGCTTAGTATTTTGTATTTTACGTATAGCAATCAAATGAAATATGCCCTTTTTATTGCAATAGTTGCACCAAACATTAGTGTTTATATGATTTAGAATGATAATTATAAGATATATGAGTGGGATGTGTATGATGCAAATAATTTTATTAAATGTTTTTCTTGATGAAGTATTATAATGAACTTGTGATTTTAAACATAATTCTAATCTTGCTTTTAATAAGATATTCTCTCTTCAAGTTTACCTACAACTAAGGAACAATTTAATAAAGAAGTATTTTTACTTTTTAAATTATCACATTCATTTTTTAAATCACAAAAATGCATATCTAAATTTTTATGTTCTTTTCTAAGGTTTTGTATTTTCTTTTAATTTTTTATATTCAATAACTAAATCATTAAAAGCATCATCTAATTCATCATAAGATATATCATTACATACCTCTTGAGAATCTAAGTCAAATTCTCCATTTGCCATAAGACATATGTTGACCTCTTCATCCATGATGAGCTAGTACTTGATTCATTTGAATGGATTGGCCCATAAAGTGTCTTCTTCTTCTTATGGTACTTTTTCTCCTTCATATTTTTCTTTTGTTTACATCAATTTCTTTTTCTTTGATTCAATAAGTTCGACAATCACCTCTTATGTGTCCGTGCTTTTACAATGATAGCAAATGATCCCTTCACTGTAGGAAATTTCTTAGTTTGAAATTTATAATTTTAGATTTTTTATACCTTTGATTCTTCTTCCTTAGCAAGTTCCCAAGCCTTTTGGAAAGCATGACCACCTCATCACAATCACCATCCGAGCTTGAGGTGTTATGCTCATCACTATCATCAACTTGTAGTGCAATGGCTTTTCCTTTCTCCTTCTCCTTTTTTGCTGAGTTATCCATCTTATCCCTTTGAGCAATAACTGCTCATGTGCTATCAAAGAACCCAAAAGTCGATCAAGTGGATAAGTAGATAAATCTTTAGCTTCACTAATAGTTGTTACTTTAGCTTCCCATTCTTTTGGAAGACATCTAAGAATCTTATAAACTAAGTCTTGATTCCTATATGTTTTTCCAAGAGAATGTAATGTGTTAATTATTTTCATAAATCTAGTATACATATCAGAAATAGATTCAGAAGGAGACATATGAAATAACTCATAATCATGAACAAGTCTATTTATGTGAGCATCTCTAACTTCACTAGTTCCTTCGTAAGTTATAATAAGTTTATCCCATATTTCTTTTGCAGATTTTAACATAGAAATTTTCATGTAATCATCGGTAATAAAGCACAATGTAAAGTGTTACAAGCCCTAGCATTTAATTCATCAAGTTCTCTATAGAAGACCATTCCTCAAAAGGTTTTTCTACTTTAATGCCATTTACTTCTCAGGTGTATGATATTGATGTGTCAACATATACCACATGCGTGCATCTTGACCTCTTAAGAATGTACTAATTCTATTTTTCCAATAATCAAATGGTACACTATCTAAAAGTGGAGGTCTATGAGTGGATTGTCCCTCCCAGAATGAACCCTTTGTGAAACCTTGTGCCATAGTGAAAAGATTTACTCTTGGATGTTAAGCCAATAAAAGAGCCTAGGCTCATGATACCATGAGACACTATAGCACCCAAGAGGGGTGAATTGGGTAATATTAAAATTTTCAAAACTTAAATTTTAATTTTAAATAGAAAATTAGATTTTGATTTTATAATGATAAGATATAATTCTAAATGCAAAAATAAAAATACAATAAAGTAGAGACAAGAGGCACCATTTTAAGTGGTTCGCCAAACCCCAAAACCTGCCCACGCCTAGCCACCCCCTAGGAATCCACTAAATGAAAATGGTTTACAAAAGTACTCTATAACGGGCAAGTACAACCCTACAACAATATGTACTCTCCTACAAAGGGGCTAGGTACAACCCCAAAATAAATTTTACAACACAAAAAAAAAAATACAAAATAATAAATTTTGATAAAGTAAATCTCTCACAAATATACCAAGAAATCAAATTCAAAAGTGATCTCACAACTTATAAATGATCACTTTACAACTCAAAAAATTTGGCAAGCAAAATGCTCACTTAATAAAAATAAATATCTTAAAGTGATCTTACTAGGATGTTTAAGTTATTATAATTTGTAGAATAATACAAAATGATTTCAAAATAAATTCACAATATTCTTTTTTCATGATAAGATAAATTTCAGCAAGGAGTAATTTTTTTTTTTTAACCAAAAGATTCTTTCAAATAATGCTAATGATCACAAAATAAAAAAAATAAGTATATGATAGATCTAAGTTGGCTAGTAAGCTTTCAATTAAAAGAGAGATCTAGAAAATATGAAAATAATTTCAGCACAATAATTTATTTTAAAATGCTTAAAATAGATCTAAGAATAAATGATCTTTTAAAATAAGACCAAAGAAGAAATATTTCAAGAAACCAAAAGAAATTTGTAGAAGCTAAAAATTTCAGCAAGTTGAAATATATCCTACAAATTATCACAAGAGTTTTTCACCAAAAAAAATGATTGAGAAGCTTTGATGTGAAAACCAATGTTCAAAGACTAATCCACCAAAAAGTATAAATTAGAAAGAAGAAATATATGGTGAAAATAGCATGAACAACTAAGAAGTATTAAGATCAAGAAAACAAACTCAAGTAATTTAAAAAGGCTTGCTTCGTTGAAGATGTTGAAGCTTCCAAACCAAGGATTTGTTCTTGCAATATTTGGAGAACACTTGGAAAGAACATTTAAGAGATTTTCTCTTAGATTTGCTGGAGAGATTTTGAATTTTGAATGAGGGATGCTTTCATGAAGAGAATGAGGGCTATTTATAGGCAAGAAGGTCATTTTAAAAATTATTTCAAAGAAATATATTATACAACCTCATGCTATCATGTGATAATTTAATATTCAATAAAAATATAATTTATATTAAACAAATATTAAATTTAGCAGAAAAAATTCGGCTATTCACATGGGAAAGTCAAAAGTAATCACATGTAGCTCTTAATATATTCAAAGCATGTAGCATGCATCCATTATTAAAATCAAGTAATGTTTAAAAAATCATAATAAATTCAATTTTAATGCAAAGTGGGTCATGTAACCACTTATTTTAAAGGAAAAATCCAAGGAACTGATGGAGATAAAATCAGATATGAATTCTTTGATTAACCAATGACTTTTGGTTAAAATACAAAATTTTATATATTTTTGTTAATTTTGACATGTGATATTTAAAAATTATGATATAATTTATATATAATCATAAATATGTTAGTTATCATATAACCAGCAAATTAAATTAAAATACCTAATTATATTAAGTAAATAAAATAATTATACTTAATAGTTATGATCATTTATTACTTTGACAATTTTATTGCTATGTAGAAAAACATATAATTGAATGTTAATTAAATAAAGATTTATACAAATTAACCTCATTAAAATAGTATGTTAGGTTGTGAGCAAATTGATTCATGCCAAAGAACTCATATGAATAGTCATATAACCTAAAATCATGAGCTTCACATTATCCCTTTCATTCTTTTATTCTTGCAATTTCTTCTAACAATTTGTGAGATGTATTGGATATGTAATTAGCAATTGATATATCAAAACACATAAAAATATTCATTAGAACATCCAAGCATTTGTTTGTTATCATCAAAATTAATCAAATTGAACATGAGGCTAATTAAGCCAACAAATTTTTCCCTAAGAGTCTAATCGTATCTAGGCTATACAACAAACACCAATCATAAAGAAATTATAAAGAGGCATGCCATTTTTAATGCACAGGCTAAACATAACATCAAACATTTTATAACTAGCACAAAAGAATAAGAGATCGGTGCAGTCCGGTATCACCGTACAACCTGAAGAAAAAAAATGGGTAGCCAATATCTACCCTTATTCAACACGGGATATGAAAAAATAATTAAATTTATAAGTGAATAAGAGCTATGGGGATCTTCAAGTCTTCATTTTTCAGCCCCTTCCTTCTTTGTTTTGGTAGGCTTCAAGACATCACATGACATCCCAGGACTAAGCCTTCTAGCTAATGTTCATCTTTATCCTCCCATAACACTAATCCTAATTCCTAATGCAAAGTTTCATTAATAATAAGAAGAGTAAATCTAACTACACCTGCAAAATGAGTGTTAGTTAAACATACCATACAACCCAAGTAGTTATATGTATAGATTGGAATTAGCCCCTACACATGGGTAACCAAGTCCACCTGTCCTAACTTTAATTATGCTAAGGGGCTTAAAAAACTTGCAAAAGAGAGGATTTATATTTATTTTAGGCACCCCATAAGCATAATCCCCTACGAAAAACATGATTAGGCTAATCACGGCCTAACATCCAGTCAAAAATAATACATCATAAAATCAAACATACATCATAACATGCACCACCTTAACATAAATCTAGAATTGGTGGCTTAGTCCTAATGTGTGTGTTAAGGTTTGTGTGGTATATTTTAACTAAGTATTCTTATGATTTTTCTAAGTGTTTAAGAATGTTTAATCATAAGAGGTTGATTTCACTTTAAGTGGTTTAACTGATTTGGGAATTTTAATTAGTATTTTCTTTTGTTTTATTTGACTTACACTTAGCAACTAAGTGTTATACAGACAAGAAGAAGAGAGGATTGCTCTCTTCATTCCTACCTTAAGTCATTTCTAAAGCATGTTAATTAGCTCAATTCTCTTTAGTGAATGGCTATTAAACATTTTAAATTAATCATAAGTTTAGGTCTACTTTAAATAATCCTATTCAACATGAAAGGCATCTTAAGACTAATTTAATTGAATCACTATCACATAGCACATGTTCAACCATTCCTTTCCATCATATGTGACATGCATATGATTAAGTCCTGAGTATACCTAAACATACAATATGTTTTAGCACACTTAAATTATGGATGTGAGTATGTACATTTAAATTTTATATTTTTCATTTGATTGAATTGTTTCATCATGTTAATTTAAAGCTCTATCTAAATTCTTATACAAAAATACATAGGAAGGAAATTAATTAGGTACGTGTCATTGTTAACCAGGGAAGTGAGGTAATCAAATGACCTCCTTGGGGCTAACTAAAGCCTCGTATTCTCGAGATGTCCAGACTATATACCATTACATTCAACCATATGTAAATTTGCATACATGAACATAAGAAAGAGAGCTCCACATCCCATGAACAAGTAATTTAGTCATTTGAACAATTGCAAATGCATGTATTTTTAATAAAAGAAAAGGGGTTCTAATTCAATAATTAAATACACATACACATGTTACATGTCATTGTTAAACCAGGAAATGACGTAATCAAATGTCCTCCTTAGGGTTACTTAAAGCCTCGTATTCTCAAGATGTCTGGACTAAATATTTGCTTTTCTCAAATACATCTTATTGTATATATAAGTAAAGAAAGTAAACCATTCAAATATTATATTTGTACTTGATTGAAACATTTATGCATGTGGACGTTGACCTCACTTTTGGAGTAAGTTCTCAATCTCTTAATCATAGACCTAGGACTCTTATAGACACTAAGAGTTCCTTAGTCTTAAGACACTTCTATTGATTAGGTGAACACTAAACCTAATCCTAGAGACTTAGAAGAGTTAGTCATAAGAGTAGGTTATGCCATAGAGACTTAGGGAGACTTGCCCATCCTATAGCCTAAACTCAATCCATGTCTTCCTTCTCAAATAAAACCACAAATTCGAATTCCAAATTCATAATCAAATTTACAAAATTCACAATCAATCCCATGATCAAATCCAAGCTCAAAATCCTTCATAAGCCATATGATTTTATCTTATGGACTTAGCCTTAACCAAATCCAAATCAGTCCAAATTCAATTGATTTTCTCCAAGATCAATTCAATCCATCAATTATTTATTAAAATCAAGTCCAAACTCAATTCCAAATGATCGAAACCCAAAATAAAATTTAAACTCCCAAATCCTCCTTAAAGCCTTATGATTGAATTCCATGGACTTTGCCAAATCTCCACTCAATTCAGTCTAAACATGATTGATATCTTCATGAATCATTTATATCTTTATTTATATTCATAAATATAAATGAATTATAAATTCAAATGACCAAAACTAAACCAAACTAAGTCAAAATCCCATCAAATCCCATATGGACTACCTCCATGAGCTTAGCCAAACCCCATTCAAATCAACCCAAACTCAATTGATTTTTTTTAAATCAATTATATATTCTATTATTCAAAAATATAAATGAAACTCACATTCCAATGATCAAAACCAAATCAAACTAAATCAATTTCCTTCTAAGCCATTTTGACTTATCTCTATGAGCTTAGTCAAATTTGCTTCCAAATCACTCCAAACTCAAGTGATCTTCTCATAAGTCATTCATATCTTCACTTATATTCACAAATATAAATGAAATATAAACTCAAATAGCCAAAACCAAATCCAAAATCAAATTTGAACCTAATTTAAACCCTATAAGACAATTCCTTTAACTTAGCCAACCCCACCTAAATAAAGCCAAAAATAATTGATTTTCCTTTGAATTAATCATTCCTTCAATCATCTATCCAAATATAAATGAAATCTACAATCATCTAGCCAAATTGAAAGCCCCTTTGACTTCAAATTTGAAATGAACCAAAACCCATAATAGCCCAAAATGATTGCAGTTGGATTTATATTTCAATCCTAAACTCATATATAAATCCAACTAAACCTTAATCAAACCAAAACCAAACCACTTGACCCATTTAGGCTCACTTGACCCAAAGTGGCCTAAAGAACCCATATGAACCAAGTTCTAATCCAAACCAAATTATATTGAACCAAGCCTATCCAAACCTCATACCATGATCATTGATCAAACTAGGATGATTAATTGCCTTGAGTTGGGTCAAACTAAGTCAACTTAGGTATTTGACCAAGCCAACCCTTAGCATATAAAACCCAAATTAGCCAAAACTCACCATTCACAAAATCAATTGAAACCATTGATTCACACCAACCCATAAATAATGATTGAACATGACTTGACCATCAATTGAGCCAAACCCAATTGGCCATTTGACCCAAGTTGACCCAAATTGGCCTAAAAGGCCAAAATGGGTCAAATCATGATCCAACCTAAATTGATTGAAACCGATGGATCAAGTTCATTCCAAATTGATCATTGAACTTGACCAAAGCCATAATTGAGCCCAATTTGACCAATTGGTCTACCTAACCCAACTTAGCCCAAATTGATCTAAATGATCAAATTAACCAAAATCCAAGTTAAATCTAAATTGATTCAAACCAAAGGCTACAATAATTTTCAATTAACCAATTGAACTTGAACCAACACCTACCCCAACTCAATTTGGTCAATTTGGTCAATTTGTTCAAATTGGTCAACTTGTCCCATTTGACCGATTTGATTCCAAATGAGCTAAAATCAAACCTAGGCCAAATTGATTGAAACTAATTGAATAAATGCACACCAATGGAGTCATATGAACTCGACCTAACCCTTTGTTTGACCTAATTTGACCAATTGGTCAACTTGACCTAACCTAACCCAGTTTAGCCTAAATAGGTCAAATTAAGCCAAATCAAACCAAATGAACTTCAAATCACTTGAAATTTGGGCTAACCAACTTTTGACTCATCTCAAATCTGCCCAAATTAAATCCAATGCTAAATGACCACTTTGCTCTTGGGTCAAGGGCATCCCATGAGACAAATCACTTAGACATTTAGTAATTTCCTCCTCTTGGCCACTTGGCACCCATCTATTAGTCCACTTAGGCACCAAGGACAGTTAACCTGACCTAGGGGTTGGTTGGGTCAGCCATAACCCATGGGAGATGAAATCACCTCCCCATTTCCATTGGAGCATGTGGCAAGAAAGGACTCCCACTCCCCTTGCCATGGATGCATCCTCACACCCTCCTCCACTCAAGTGAAGCCAGATAAGGTGATTTGTTGCCTAAATCGAGCTCCCCTTGGTAGCCATTGCATCAAAATGGCCAAGTTAGCCATTACCATTTAATTCTTGGAATGAGGGGGTATACTCCCCTCATTATCACTCCAATCTATTCACTTGCACTTGATTCAACCCTAGCAGCAAGATAACTCCTCCTTAGAATGATTTCCAAGGTTCTCAAGCTCCCCAAATTTTCTCCTTCTCAATTTTGAGAAAAATTGAAACAAGGGAGGCCACCTCTGATTACCATTTGCTTAACCCTCCACCAAAGTGTAATTAACTTTCAACACACCTTCCTTGGAGCTAGACGAGCAAGAACAAATCATTTCCCAATGCCTCTAACTTCTAGAAGTGGGAGTTTGATCAAAGTCGATCACCTACGCTTAATGCATTGGCATATTGAGCAAACCACACCAAATTAAAGCTCGTACCACTCAATAGGGCTTCATCTCTACCAGATGAAGCTTCTTCAATCATTGGAATAGTTGATCATAAGTTCTACTGGGGTATTCCATTGAAACATATCCTTAGCTCAAAATGGTTTGGTCCTTTATGAAGAAAAGTTATTTCTTTGTGAGATTTCCCTTGGATCTTTTATTTTGCTTCCCCGAAGGTGTGGGATCGATTTGATCTTCATTCAAGCTTGAGTGAGCTTCCATTGAGTAATGAATGATGGACAATCTCCATCTATCTCTGCTCAGGAGGAGATAGATCACGGACCATCCGCTCTGCATGATCAAAATGGATGGTCCTTATCAAATCATGCTAGATCTGTCTGATTAATCCTTATTAACCGTAGGTTTCATTGCAGCTATCCGATCTTAGATCAGATGGCTCACATGAAAATGCATCTCACTTTCGTCCACTGAGTAGCCTGCGGATGTGAAAACTTAAAAACCAATCTCCGGCACCATACTTGTGTGAGTGCATGGGATAGGGATTAAAGTTAATTAAGGCCAATTAATTTGATTTTAATTATTTAAACATCATAAATTCACCACAAATTGTAGAAAAGTAAAAAAAAATACAAATAAATACTCATTTTAAAGGTATTTCAAAGGAGAATTTAGTAAAAATATTCCCAAATTATTTTGAGTAGTAATTTAGACCTAATTTAAGATTAATGGAAAACTTAATTAGCTTAATTATTCCCTAATTACTCAAGTAATTTATGCAAAACTTTTGGAGGTTGATTAATGGGATGACCCCTGCCTCCCATAATTTTTTTGGGATTTATTATTTGGTTAATTAGGAAAATTGCTTATCTTAGCCATAATTAATTTCTTAATTAATTAAGGTAATTAATTAACATTCTAAACAGTGAAGAAACCATTTTTTAAGCCTACTAATCATTATGGAATAGTGAATGGACATGGGGAATGAGATTGAGAGTTCCTTTGCATTCTTTTCCCTAAGTTCATTTCACTTGACTTGAAACTAATTAATTTAGGATCAATTAATAGTTTAATTCATTAATTAAATGGCTTAATCAATTGAGTTGAAGCCATTCTAGATCAAATCTAATTAAGTTTCTTGGGTAGACTCTTGGTGTTCAATAACCAAGAGAATACTAAAGGAAATTATAGTTAGCCCATATGTGTGGGAGAATTATAAGAGTACTTAATTAAGTCCCTTAGCTTAATTAATCATTAAATATGAGCCAATTGCATTAGGCCCCTTTCATTTCTTAGGATCATTATTGGCTTGATTTCTAATGCATATGCATACCGTGTTGGCTCACAATTACTTGGGTAAATATGTTAAGGTGATATAGGAAAGGGCTAATTAATGGACTTAACTCATGCTACTACCTAATTAATCTATAAAATTAACTTAATTTCTTTCCATTGAACCAAATTGATTAACCAATATGGGAATGGGTTAGGAGCAGCAAATGATTGAATCTCCTCTCTTCTTTAAATCAAATCAAACATCCTAAAATAACTTAAGAAGAAGCTTTGGTTTTCTTTAAATGATTGTATTTGATATGATTGTCCTTAGGAATTTGTTTGATTGAATGAAACATGTGTTTTATGTATTATTATTCCTTTCCAATCATAGTAAAGGATGTGTGTCATATGGTTTCATGCATTCATGTTTTCAAAATGTTTAAATTTAAATGAATTTCCTTTATGTCAAGCTTGCATGTATTGATTAACATATGATTATGTGTGGCTATTATCATTATTAAATTAAAGTTATTTTCAAACATTTTTAAGT
The DNA here is from genome assembly GCA_021442155.1 of Cymbidium sinense. Lineage (NCBI taxonomy): Eukaryota > Viridiplantae > Streptophyta > Magnoliopsida > Asparagales > Orchidaceae > Cymbidium > Cymbidium sinense. The sequence continues at coordinate 78,512,367 of CM038214.1, read as the reverse complement.
TAACTATAACATTTGGAGTGATAATAGTTATAAATATCTATAAGTTTGTATGTGTCTATGGCTTAGAACATGTGATATAGAGTTCTCTTTCTTTAGTCTATATGGATTTACATAAGGTTTGAATGTTAAGAAGTGTATAGCCCATTTGGAAAGGGCATAACATTTGTTTGAACTCATTGTTATGTATTTCTATCTTAGAATTTAGATAGAACTTTAGCTCACATGTATAAATAATTCAAATGAAGGCAATATAACTTTTAGCATGATTTTCTATTCTTATAATCATTTGTACATTAATGTGTATCTAAGAATAGTGCATATATCTAGTCTGGACATTCCGACGATGCAATACTTTGAGTAGCCCCAAGGAAGTCTTTACCTCACTCCCCTGGTTTAACAATGGCAAAGTATCCACTTAAAACTTTTATACATTTCCATGTGCATTTAACTAATGAATGAAAATATTATATCTAGCTTAATGAACTTTTTGCATTATTTTCTATTCTTATAGTCATTTATACATTCAAGTGTATTTAAGAATAGTGAGTATATCTAGTTTGGGCAATTTGGGGATGCAAGGCTTTAAGTAGCCCCAAGGAGGTCTTTACCTCACTCCCCTGATTTAACAATAGTGAAGTATCCACCTACAACTTTTATACACTTGCATGTGCATATAACTAATGAATGAAAATCTTCTTTCTAACTTAATGAAATTTTTACATGATTTTCTATTCTTATAGTCATTTGTACATTCATGTATATTTAAGAATAGTGGGTATATCTAATTTGGACATTCAGGGATGCAATGCTTTAAGTATCCCCAAGAAGGTCTTTACCACACTCCCCTGGTTTAACAATGGCGAAGTACTTTCTTAAAACCTTTATACATTTGAATGTGCATTTAACTAATGAGTAAAAATGCCATTTTCTACAAAATACACATATGCATCTTTCATTTAAAGCATGCTAAAAGAAATATGTTGCATGTATAGTTATACTTGGAATTAAGTCATATGCATCCTACATGTGATGGAAGGGAATAAATTGATATGTCTCATATGATAGTAATTCAATTAAGTTAATCCTAAGATGTCTTTCATGTTGAATTGGATCATTTAAAGTGAACCTAAACTTAGGATTAGAAATGAAGATGTCTTTCCCTAGTTTAACAATAGTACATACTTTCTTACATCTTTTACACATATGTAGGTATCCTTAATTAAAAGATGAAGATTTCATTTTGTTACCAAAAATACATGCATTCATATTCGCCCAAGTCATTAGCATGTGTTATTTATAAATTGCTACTCACTTTTCCATACCCTTGTATAGATTTACATTGGCTTGGAATGTTAATACGTATATAGTCTAGACATCCAAGGAATATGAGGCTTTAGCTAGCCCCAAGGAGGTCATTTAATTACCTCACTTCCTTGATTAATAATGACACATACTTATATGATTCCATACTCATGTATTTTGGTATTAGAATTTAGAAAGAGATTTAATTTACATAATTCAAATAAAATAAAAAATATTTATATAAATTCTAAACATATACATAAATTCATCATTTAAGTATGCTAAACTATGTTGTATGTGTAAATACATTTAGGATTAAATCATATGCATGTTACATGTGATGGAAGGAAATGGTTTGATATATGTCATGTGGTAGTAATTCAATTAAGTTAATCTTAAGATGCCTTTCATATTGAATAGAGTAATTTAAAGTGAACATAGACTTAGGATTAATTTAAAATGTGCTATAATCTATTCACTAAAGAGAACTAAATCAAATTAATGTGTTTTGAAGGTGGCTTAAGGAATGGATGAAAGAGGCTAATTCTCTTCCTTCACATTATAATACTTAGTTGCTAAGTGTAATCATATAAAATAAAAGAAAGCATAAATTAAAATTCTCAAATCAGTTAAATAACTTCAAGTGAAATCAACTCTTTATGTAAAGTTGAATCCTTCTACATAAATGCCTAGTAAATTATAACTCAAATGCTTAATAAGACATACCACACCAAACCTTTGCACCTATATTAGAACTAAGTCACCACTTCTAGTCATAAGATAGGATGGTGTATGTATGGTGTATATTTTGTTTTATGATGTAATATTTTAGACTGGATGTTATGGTGTATAATTCATAAATTGGATTCTAGGCCGCTCTTAGCCTGATCATGTCTTCTGCAAGGGATTGTTCTTTATGGGGTGCTTAAAGATAAATATAAATTCTCTCTTTGCAAGTTTCTTGAACCCCTAAGCATAATCCAAGTTAGGACAGGTGGGCTTGGTTACCCATATGTAGGGTGCTAAGTCCAAATTATATATATAACTGCTTGGGATTGCATGTGTGTTTAGCTAACACTTATTTTTCAGGTGTAGTTAGATTTACTTTTCTTATTCATAATGTAATTTTGCATTAAGAATTAGGATCTATGGGAGATTTGGATAAGTTGTGGTAAAAAAAGCTTCATCTTTGGGTGCCATGTGATGCCTTTAAAGTAGCATATCCAAATCAAGAAAAAGGATATGAAGAAATGAAGGAAAGAAGACCTCCATAGCATTTAATACAATTATAATTATTCTTTTATATTCCAAGTTGTATAAGGGTAGAGCTACTACCATCTTTTCTCTTTTGGTTGTATAGCTACAACCACACCTTTTATTCTTTAGTGGTAGTCATAAAGTTGATTGATAATTTGTTTAAATTGTGTATTAGAAATGGCATGCTTTTCCATAGTTTCTTATGATTGATGCTTTAATGTGTGGCCTCGATATGATTAGGCTCTTGGGGTAAAATAAAACTTTTATCCAACTAATCACTCATAACTAAATTTTAAACAACTCATAATCTCACCATAAAGCCTAGGCATTAAATAAGATAATTAAAAGATTTAGCAACCCCTTAGCTATATGGTTGTATGCTTCATATCATGCATGCATCTTGAATCACTCTTGGAAAATGAGGGCCTCCATTCTTACATGCATATGGACTACTTAACCCATGAGAGCAACCCTAGATAGAGCTTCACCCTCTTTCTCCTTGATTTGGCCAATAATCTACTTCATCATGCATTTAGGAATATAAAAATCCCAAAGCCTTTATCAAAATGATGTGTCAAAATAAAATAAAATTTGAAAAGATATTATATTTGTAGAGTAAGTCATGTGCTCATACCACTCATTCTCTAGTCTCTTAGGGAGTGGGTTTAAGAATTTAGTCACTTTCAAACTAAATAACTACCCTAGCTATCTTGTAATTCATAAGACCATACTACATGTATTTATAATCATGGAAGGAGTTTACCACTATGCGCTTATAAATCCAGTCAAATGGGTATATTTTCTCTTATGGAGGTAAACCCTTATGTCCACCTATTGCTTAGATTTAGGTTGTGATTTAGCTCATACTAAAGCTCCCTAGATTTAGGATCTGAGGTTACTGTTTCCTTCAGGCTATAAGCATAAATCCTTACTTCTTATGCATTTCCACAATCTTGTTTGATGGATTATAAGCCTTAGCAATCTAATAAAATTCAACTCTAACAAATAAATCTCTTCACTTTCAAATATATAAAGCCCAATCATAGGATAGATTGGAATGCTCAATAAGCTTTCTAGTATCACGAGCATTTCTTACTTCCTCCCTTTGGATTCTTAAAAAATAAGTAAGTCTTCTCTTTGAACTTTCCCATTAGATTTTTCAAACATAACTAATCCTTTGATAGTCTAACCTTGAAAGCCTTGGAGATGATAATTATCTACTTTAATTGAGAGTATTCTTAGGGTATTTCATTCCTTATGATGTAATTAACTTTTGAGGCTTGCCTCCATAGGGAACTTAAGAACTTGGTTTAATATAAACTTTTCTTTATTCATCCATATAAAGCAGGTAAAAAATCTCTGATATATTCGAAGACCCATCATGCCTTATGAGTCCTTATTAGGTGATTAGGTCCATTAAAGGGTGATCTCTCTATCTTTTGAGATATTGCATCATACCTCAATGTCATACCCGATCACTTTAATAAGTACCCCCTATGAACTGTGTGATGTCCCCCACATCCAAAAATAAACACCATATTAATGGAATTATTTTTATATTGATCTTTTTCTTAAAATAACTCAAAATATAAAAAAAAATTCATTTTGATCAAATTTGAGTTAGAATAGCTTAAGTGCTTTTAGGGAAAGGTTGGCAAATATATTTGGTAGGCTATTATAGATTTGTGAATTGGTTAATAGCCATGTTGTGGTTGAAGTGATTCAAAAAAATAATGCTTAGGATGGCATCATGTAAAAAGGGACCTAACATCTATAAGTTATTGCTTAAGCATGATACCACCCATCTCCCTAATATTTTCTAAAAAATGGACCTGAGAATCATTAAGAAAGGTTACTATAGCATGGAAATGAGTAAAATCTCTAAGCCAATACACTCGTTCATTTTATAGTCAAAAAGTTAATATGTGAAAATCAATCTATAAGTCCCTAGAAGCTAAGTTGTCACTCTTCTAGTCAACTTTGTGATATCATCTTTGGAGAGTAGGGACCATGTATGTTCATGTCTAATTATGTCATGAACATTAAGTGTTCAAATCATTATTGCATTTGGTTTTCATAATTGAATTTAACTTCAACATGAGAAGGATTAGTTGGCACAAAGTTATGTCTTCATGGGTGAGAGAAAAGTGTTAAATTTATAACCCATAAATAGATGAGTTTTATGTGCAAAGTATCATTAGCAAAGTGTTGAGACACATTAAGAAGGATTGTTGAACTTTTAGAGCATCTTTAGGATCTTAGCTTTTTTGATTAACTTGATCTTCAAGTAACATTAGCTCAAGATCAAGCAAGTCAACAGTATAGCCACCTTTGACCTTCATTACATGATGAATAATGAGTTATAATAGTATATGGACTACTTTATGATTATTTTCAAAGGTTAGGTTCTTATTTATACTCTTAGCCCGTCAAAATATCGACTAATTTGGTTTCATCTAAAAGACTCTCTAAGATCATTCATTATACACTAGGTTTTCTTAATATTTCCTTTAGCTTGATCATATCTTCTTCTGGGGCCTTGCGGTCAATGTTAATGGCATTGCTATTCATTATCAAAAAAAATGTCTTCATCATTAACAATCTAAAACTACACAATGTGGTTGAAATCCATTGGTTCCTTAGACTTGCCAAATATTAATGGTTCATTACTACCTTCTCAAAAAGGGCAATGACTTTGATGTTGATTACATAAAAAGAGGTCAAAATTGAGTGGATCGAGTCTTAACAAAGCTTCCAGGTGTGAAATGCAATGTGATGATAGCACTAGGGCTAACACTGCCAAAGGGGTGAGAAGAATTCCAAGTCTAAAGTGAGACATCACTAATTAACTCAAGTGTGTACTCATCCAACTTGGTGAGGTACTAACCTATGCCTTCCAATAGCTCAAACCATAATAAAATAATTAGCTAGTGGATGAACCAAAGTTGCATGTAGGATATATATTCTCTGCTTCCAGTTACAACTATTTTAATTATTGTGTCGTAAGTTGAGAACATAGATAAGGCAATTAAAGTTATGTGACATCTATTATTATGATTTCCTTAAGTTCTTTTATTTAAGCAATTTAGTTTGTGATAGTTCATAAATTTTATAAGTGAGTTTCCTAATCTCTAATATTTACTTCACATATTCTGAATGATTTTCCCCTAAAAATGTTCCTCAAAAGTGTTCATCCTTTTTCTTGTGGTTACCTTGAAATTTAAGAATTTTATATATTTCTTTATTATTTTCTCATATCAAGTTCCTCTATTATTTTTTTCTATTTTAACATGGTCTTGTTATAACTAGAATGATCTACCGACTCATGTGATGATATGAAAGCCATCAGTTTAAAATATTGGACCTACTTCATGAGATAGGTTCCTAATGAAAGACTTTTAGCATATTCTTGAAATATTTTTGCAAGATTGCAAGGCATAATGTCAACTATAAACTATATTAATTTTTTATTTAATTAAGCAAAGCAACAGGTTTTGATTTATTTAGTTTACCATTCAGTTTAGTTTTTATTTTTTATTTTATTTTATTTCTAGGTTTATGTTTATATTATAGTTTAGGTTTTTATTTTAGTTTATTTTATTATTTTATTTAAGTTTAGATTTTATTATTTATTTATTTAGGTTTTATTTAGTTTAGGTTTAGGTTTTTATGTTTTTTATGTTTAGGGATTAGGGTTTAGGTTTAATTTAGGGTTCAAGGTTTAGGGTTTAGGGTTTAGGGTTTAGGGTTGTATGTTTATGGGTTTAAGGTTTAGGGTTTAGGGTTTAAGCTTTTATGGTTTTGGGTTTAGGGTTTAGGGTTTAAGGTTTAGGGTTTCAGGGTTTACGGTTTAGGGTTTAAGCTTTTAGGGTTTGGGGTAGGGTATAAGGTTCTATGTTTAGGGTTTAGGGTTTACGATTTAGGGCCAATGTTTTTTATTTATTTATTTAACATTTAATTTAGTTTATTTTAATTTATATTTTTACTTAGGTTTATTTTTATTTTTATTTAGTTTAGTTTATTTATTTTAGTTTAGGTTTTTTATTTTAGTTTATTTTTTAGGTTTAGGTTAAATTGTTTTAGTTTAGTTTTATTTTTATTTTATTTTTTAGGTTTAGGTTTTCTTTTTTTTTAGGTTTAGGTTTAGGTTTTGGGGTTTTATTTTAGGTTTATTTTTAGGTTTAATTTTTTTATTTAGGTTTAGGTTTATTTAAATGAGAATTTGAGACATAATAGGACACAATGGAGACGAAGGATTCATGTGGCTGACCCCACCTAGTGGGATTAAGGCTTGTTGTTGTTGTTGTTGTTGTAGGTTTAGGTTTAGGTTTGATTTAATTTAGTTTAGTTTCAATTTGTTTAGGTTTAGGTTTATTTTATTTCTATTTTAAGTTTAGGTTTTTTTTTAGTTTAGGGTTTAGGTTTAAGTTTAAGGTTTAAGTTTTTATTTAGTTTTTATTTTATTTTATTTTAGGTTTATTTCATTCTTATTTTAGGTTTAGTTTTTATTTTATTTAGGTTTTTTTGTTTTAGGTTTGTTTTATTTTTAGTTTAATTTATGTTTTTAAGAATTTTATTTTAGTTTAGTTTTTATTTTTTATTTTATTTTCTTTTTTAGTTTAGGTTTTAGTTTATTTAGGTTTAGGTTTATTTTTTTATTTTATTTAGGTTTAAGTTTATTTACTTATTCTATTTTTAGGTTTTATTTAGTTTAGGTTTAGGTTTTCAGCTTTTTAGGGTTTAGGGTTTAGGGTTTAGGGTTAGGGGTTTTTCTTATTATTATTTATTTAAATTAACTAAACTGCTAGGTTTAGGATTTTTTTAGTTTATTAAGTTTATTTTATATATTTTAGTTTGTTTTATTTTTTCTTTTTATTCAAGTTTATTTTTATTTTTATCTAGTTTTAGTTTATTTATTTTAGATTTATTTATTTTATTTTAGGTTTTTAATTTTAATTTATTTTTTAGGTTTAGGTTTAGGTTTATTTTTTAGTTTAGCTTTATTTTTATTTTATTTTTTAGGTTTGGGCATTATTTTTTATTTTTTGGTTTAGGTTTAGGTTTTTCTTTAAGGTTTTTTGCGCTTATGTTTTAAATTTCTATTTTAGGTTTATTTTTAGGTTTCATTTTTTTAGTTTAGGTTTAGGTTTATTTTTATTTTATTTAGTTTAGGTTTAGGTTTCGGTTTTACTTATTTTATTTTAGGTTTAGGTTTATTTTATTTTTCTTTCAAGTTTAGGTTTTATTTTTTTTAGTTTAGGGTTTAGGTTTTATTTTTAGGTTTATGTTTAAGGTATAGGTTTTTATTTAGTTTTTATTTTATTTTATTTTAGGTTTATTTGATTTTTATTTTAGGTTTAGTTTTTATTTTATTTAGGTTTTTTATTTTGAGGTTTATTTTATTTTTTAGTTTAGTTTAGGTTTTAATAATTTTATTTTAGTTTTTATTTATAATCTTATTTTATTTTTAGGTTTAGGTTTAGGTTTACATTTTTATTTTATCTTATTTTTTATTTTATTTAAGTTTAAGTTTATTTATTTTATTTTTAGGTTTTATTTAGTTTAGGTTTTTAGGGTTTAGGGTTTAGGGTTTAAGGTTTAAGGTTATTTTAGTTTAGGTTTAGGTTTATATTATTTTTATTTTAGGTTTAGGTTTTTATGTATTTTAGGGTTTAGGTTATTTATTTATTTATTTTAAGGTTTCTTTTTTTAAGTTTAGGTTTTTATTTAGTTTTTATTTTTTTTAATTTTAGGTTTTTTTATTTTATTATTTTATGTTATTTAGGTTTAGGTTTTTTATTAATTTTATTTTAGGTTTTATTTAGTTTAAGTTTATGTTTTTATGTTTTAAGGGTTTAGAAAGATAGTTTAGGGGTTTAGGTTTATGGTTTAGGTTTTAGGATTTAGGTTTAAGTTTAAAGGTTTAGTTTAGGATTAGGTTTAGGGTTTAAGGGTTTAGGGGTTTAGGGTTTAGGTTTTTAGGTTTTAGGGGTTTTGGGGTTAGGTTTAGGTTTAGGGTTTAAGGTTTAAATATAGTTTTAGGTTTAAAATTTAGTAAAAGGGTATGTTTAAGTTTATTTAGTTTATTTTATTTTATATTTTATTTAGGCTTATTTTATTTTATTTAGTTTAGTTTATTTATTTTAGATTTATTTATTTTAGTTTAGGTTTTTTATTTTAATTTATGTTTTAAGTTTAGGTTTAGGCTTATTTTTTAGTTTAGTTTTATTTGAATTTTATTTTTTTTAGTTTTAGGTTTATTTTTAGTTTATTTTATTTTATTTAGTTCAGGTTTATGTTTAGGTTTAATTTATTTTAGGTTTAGATTTAGGTTTCACTTATTTTAGTTTAGCTTTAGGTTTATTTTATTTTTATTTTAAGTTTAGGATTATTTTTTTTAGTTTAGTGTTTAGGTTTTTTTTCTTTATTTTTAGGTTTTTTAGGTTTAGGTTTTTATTAAGTTTTTATTTTATTTTATTTTAGGTTTATTTTATTTTTATTTTAAGTTTAGTTTTTATTTTATTTTGGTTTTTTATTTTTATGTTTTTTTATTTAGTTTAAGTTTTTATTTTAGTTTAGTTTTTATTATTTATTTAATTTTATTTTTTAGGTTGAGGTTTAGGTTTTAGTTTTGGTTTTTATTTTATCTTATTTTTTATTTTATTTAGGTTTATGTTTATTTATTTATTTTATATTTAGGTTTTATTTAGTTTAGGTTTAAGTTTTATGTTTTTAAGGTTTAGTGTTAGTTTAGAGTTTAGGGTTTAGGGTTCTTTTAGTTTAGGTTTATGTTTATTTTATATTGTTTATTTAATTTTCATTTTAGGTTTAGGTTTTTTCTTTAGTTTAGGGTTTAGGTTTTATTTTTTATTTATTTGTAGGTTATATTTTTAGGGTTTAGGGTTTTAGGGTTTCTGGTTTATGGTTTAGGGTTTTAGGTTTAGTGTTTAAGGTTAGTTTTAGGGTTTAGAGTTTAGGGTTTAAGGTTTAGAGTTTAAGGTTTAGGGTTTACTGTTTAGGATTTAGGTTTTAGGGTTTAGGGTTTAGGGTTAGGGTTTTTTTCTTCAATTTTTTTTTAAATTAAGTAAACTAGTAGGTTTAGGTTTATTTAGTTTATTTTTATTCATTTTATTTCTTTTTATTTAGGTTTATTTTTATTTTTATTTAGTTTAACCTATTTAATTTAGGTTTACTTATTTTAGTTTAGGTTTTTTTTATTTAAATTTATTTTTAAGGTTTAGGTTTAGGTTTATTTTTAGTTTTTTTTTTATTTCATTTTTAGGTTTGGGTTTTATTTTTTATTTTTAGGTTTAGGTTTAGGATTTTATTTTATATTTTAGTCACTAATCATGAAAAAATTGGCAAACATAACCACCCATCAATAAAAACCCGACATAGCCTCTAACCAACCACCATAGCAGTGAGAAAATCATAATTTGTATAAAGACCAACAATAGCCATCAAGCCAAAACCACCCAAGATATAGGAAAGGGTAGAAACAAACAAATAGCAAATAAAACCTAAAGTAGTAGAAAATTTGATCCATGTAAGGAGAGCAGGGAGCCAAAAAAAATGAACAAAGCCCGATAAACTACAAACATCCATATGAAATAGCAATAATACTCTAAGGACACCACCAATACAAAAGGGAGGAGAAATAACAAAAAAGGAAAACATCATAACCAGTAAACACCAAGACACAAGTCACTAGCACCCAAAGAAAAGTATTGACCACAAAGCGACCTTCAACTAAAAAGAGGTTGAAGCTAAGAGGAAGGCCAAAATATAAGGGCCAAAAAAAAACCAAAACTAACCATGACCATCAAAAAAATAGTAAAAAAACCTCTACCATGCTAAAACTGAGATAAACCACGATCTACTACAAATAAAGAAAAAAACCAACATAGCTAACCAACCAACTTAGCCAAGACAACCTAAACCTAAACCTAATTTTAGGTTTAGGGTTCTGGTTTAGGGTTTAGAATTAGGGTTTAGGGTTTATGAGGGTTTAGGGTTTTAGGGTTTATGATTTAGGGTCTAGGATTTAGGGTTAGGGTTAGGGTTTTAAATTTTAAATTATTTATTTTTTATTTTATTTTTTTATTTATTTTTATTTTATTTTTAGGTTTATTTTTAGTTTAGTTTATTTTGTTTAGTTTATTTTATTTTATTTTTTTTAGTTTAGGTTTAGTTTTTTTAGTTTATTTTATTTTTTTTTAGGCTTATGTTTTATTTTATTTTTTTAGGTTTAGGTTTTATTTTATTTTTAGGTTTAGGTTTTAGGTTATTTTAGGTTTATTTTAGGTTTTATTTATTTTAGTTTAGGTTTATTTTATTTAGGTTTAGGTTTATTTTATTTTATTTTTTAGGTTTTTTAGTTTTAGGTTTATTTATTTTATTTTTATTTTTTAGTTTATTTTAGTTTAGGTTTATTTAGTTTATTTTATTTTTATTTTATTTTATTTTAGGTTATTTTATTTATTGGTTTTATATTTTATTTTATTTTATTTTTTTATTTTAGTTTAGGTTTTATTTTATTTTTTATTTTTATTTATTTTATTTATTTTATTTAGGTTTATATTTTATTTTATTTTATTTATTTTATTTTTAGGTTTATTTTATTTTTTATTTTAGTTTATTTTATATTTTATTTTATTTATTTTATTTTATTTATTTTAGTTTAGGTTTAGGTTTTAGGTTTATTTTAATTTTATTTTTTAGGTTTATGTTTTTATTTTTTTATTTTATTTTATTTTAGTTTAATTTATTTTTTAGGTTTACATTTAGTTTAATTTTATTTAGTTTTTTTATTTAGGGTTTATTTTATTTTATTTAGTTTAGGTTTAGGTTTTTTTTTTTTTTTTTTATTTATTATTTTAGGTTTAATTTTAATTTTTTATTTTATTTTATTTTTATGTTTAGGATTTAGTTTTTTTTTAGTTTATTTTATTTATTTTATTTTATTTAGGTTTAGGTTTATTTATTAATTTTATTTTTTTAATTTATATTTATTTTAGGTTTTAGGATTTATTTAGAGATTAGTTTATTTTTATTTTTTGTTTTGGTTTACATTTTATTTATTTTCTTTAGTTTAGTTTTTTTTTTTTGTTTTTTTTAAGTTTAGATTTAGGTTTAGTTTAGGTTTAGGTTTTAGTTTAGGTTTATTTTATTACTTTATTTTATTTATGTTTAGGTTTATTTATTTATTTTAATTTTAGGTTTTATTTAGTTTAGAGGTTTAGGTTTTAGGTTTATTTTAGGGTTTAGGTTTATGGTTATTTAGGCTTAGGTTACTTTAATTTAGTTTATTATTATAGTTTAGGTTTAGGTTTATTTTATTTTGTTTATTTTATTTTAGGTTTAGGTCTAAAGTTTATGATTAATTTTGGGTTTAGGGTTTAGAGTTTAGGATTTTTAAGGTTTACCATTTTAAAGATGTATGAGCATTTACAACTTAATTAAAATTCGGGAACCTTTAAAGTCGATTGAACAAGATTTAATGGAGGAGTGGAAGAATCCATACTAAAGAGAGCATCTTTAAAGGATTTGACAAGAGTAGGAGGTTTCCTCTTGAAATACCCGAAGTTGATGCCAAGCGGATCAAAGGAAACTTGCAATTTTCCCCATGGGTTTGGTGGGTTTGATGCCATAGTCGAGTCACTCAAAAGGAAGCGCCGGTGGCCATCGATTCCATTAAAATCTATTGAGAATCACTCAATTTGATGGCAGAGTAGAGGAAAGGCCACTAGGAAAAAAAATCTGAAGGAATGAGGAGCAGTCGGGGGTTTAGTTTAGTTTAAGTTTATGGGTTTAGGGTTTATAAGGTTTTAGTTTTATGGTTTAAGGGTTTAGGGTTTAGGGATTAGGGTTTAGGTTTAGGGTTTAAGGTTTTAAGGTTTATTGTTCATGTTTTATTTAGGGTTTAGGTTTTAGGGTTTAGGGTTTAAGTTTAGGTGTAGAGGTTTAGGGTTAGGGTTTAGGGTTTATGGGTTTAGGTTTTAGTTTAGGGTTTAGTTAAAGGATTTTAGGGTTATTATTTAGGTTTAGATTAGGGGTTATAGTTTAGGTTTAGGATTTAGGTTTATGTTTATGTTTAGGATTAGTTTAGTTTAGGTTTAGGGTTTAGGTTAAGGGTTTAGGGTTTAAGGTTTACGTTTAGGTTTAGTGTTTAGGTTTAGGTTTAGGTTTAGGTTTAGGGTTTTATTTATTTATTTTTATCTATTTAGGGTTTAAGGTTCTAGGTTTAGGGTTTATGGTTTAGCGTTTAAGGTTTAAGGTTTAGGGTTAGGGTTTTTTTTAAGTTTTTAACATTTTAAAAAAAAATTTAAATTATATAAATCAGTAGGTTTAGGTTTATTTAATTTATTTAGTTCATTTTTTATTTAATTTAGTTTTTATATTTAGGTTTATTTTTATTTTTATTTGGGTTTTTTATTTTTGTTTATTTTATTTTAGGTTAAGGTTTAGGTTTAGGTTTTAGTTTAGGTTTTTATTTTATCTTATTTTTTATTTTATTTAGGTTTTGGAATATTTATTTATTTTATATTTAGGTTTTATTTAGTTTAGGGTTAGGTCTTAAGGTTTTTAGGGCTTAGGGTTTAGGGTTTAGGGTTTAGGCTTTAGATTTTAAGGTTTAGGGTTGGTTTAGGGTTTAGGATTACTTTAGTTTAGGTATAGACTTATTTTATTTTGTTATTTTATTTTTATTTTAGTTTTAGGTTTTTTTAAGTTTAGGGTTTAGGTTTTGCTTTTTATTTATTTATAGGTTTTATTTTTAGGTTTTTATTTAGTTTTTATTTTATTATATTTTTGGTTTATTTTATTTTTGTTTTATGTTTAGTTTTTATTTTATTAAGGTTTTTTATTTATAGGTTTATTTTTTTAGCTTAGTTTAGGTTTTTATTTATTTATATTAGTTTAGTTTTATTTTTATTTTATTTTATCTCTAGTTTTAGGTTTAGGTATAGGTTTTAGTTTAGGTTTTTATTTTATTTTATTTAGGTTTAGGTTTTTTTATTTATTTTATTTTTAGGTTTTATTTCATTTAGGTTTAGGTTTTTATGTTTTTAGTTTATAGGGATTAGGATTTATAGTTTAGGGTTTAGGGTTTAGGGTTTAAGGTTGTAAGTTTTAGGGTTTAGGGTTTAGAGTTTTCAGATTTAGGGTTTAGGGTTTAGTCCATTAGGGTTTAGGGTTTAGGGTTCTAGGTTTAGGGTCTAACGTTTAGGGTTTAAGGTTTAGCTTTAAAGCTTTAGGGTTAGGGTTTTCTTTTATATATATATTTTTAATTAAGTAAATTCGTAGGTTTAGGTTTATTTAGCCTATTTATTTTATTTTTTATTTTTTTATTTAGGTTTATTTTTAATATTTATTTAGTTCATTTTCTTAGGAATATTTATTTTAGTTTAGGTTTTTTTATTTTTGTTTATTTTTTAGGTTAAGGTTTAGGTTTAGGTTTATTTTTAGTTTAGTTTTATTTTATTTTTATTTTTTTAGGTTTAGGTTTAATTTTTTTAAAGTCTAGGTTTATGTTTTTATTTTAGTTTTTTAGGTTTAGGTTTTAGGTCTTTATTTTAGGTTTATTTTTAGGATTTATTTTTTAGTTTAGGTTTATTTTTAGTTTATTTACTTTTATTTAGTTTAGGTTTAGTTTATTTTATGTATAAGTTTAGGTTTTATTTATTTTAGTTTATTTTATTTTAGTTTTGGTTTACGTTTATTTTATTTTTATTTTTAAGTTTAGGTTTTTTTAGTTTAGGGTTAAGGTTTTATTTATTATTTTAAGGCTTTTTTAGGTTTTAGTTTTATTTAATTTTTATTTTATTTTATTCTAGGTTTACTTTTGTTTTAGTTTAGGTTTTATTTTTATTTTATTTAGGTTTTTTTTATTTTTAGGTTGATTTTATTTTTTTAGTTTATTTTAGGTTTTTATTTATTTTATTTTAGTTTAGATTTTATTTTATTTTATTTTATTTTAATTTTTAGGTTTAAGTTTAGGTTTAGGTTTTAGTGTAGATTTTTATTCTATCATATTTTCTTATTTTATTTAGGTTTCAGTTTATTTATCTATTTTATATTTAAGTTTAATTTAGTTTAGGTTTAGGTTTTTATGTTTTTAGGTTTTGGTTTTAGGGTTCTGGTTCAAGGTTTAGGGTTTAGGGTTTAGAGTTCTGTATTTTTAGTTTAGTTTATTTTAGTTTAGGTTTAAGTTTAAGTTTATTTTATTTTTATTTTATGTTTTGGTTTTTTTTAAGTTTATGGTTTAGGTTTTATTTTTTATTTATTTTTAAGTTATATTTTCTGGTATATTTTTTAGGTTTAAGTTTTTATTTAGTTTTTATTTTATTTTCTTTTACTTTAATTTAATTTTTTTATTCTACATTTAGTTTTTATTTTATTTAGGTTTTTCATTTTTATGTTTATTTTATTTTTAGTCTAGTTTTGGTTTTTAACTATTTTATATTAGTTTAAATTTTATGTTTTATTTTGTTTTATTTTTAGGTTTAGGTTTTGGTTTAGGTTTTAGTTTAGGTTTTTATTTTATTTTATTTAAATTTAGGTTTATTTTTTTATTTTATTTTTAGGTTATATTTAGTTTAGGTTTATGTTTTTAGGTTTTTAGCGATTCGGGTTTAGGGTTTAGGGTTTAGGTTAGGGTTGGGTTTGGGTTTATGTTTTAGCTTTAGTTTTTAGGAGTTTTAGGTTTGTGGCAGTTTTGTGGTTGCAGTTTAGGGCCAGGGTTTAGGATTTAGGGTCCCAAGTAAGGCTCGAGTGGCATTAGGATTTTAGGATTTAGGATTTCAGGTTTTTGGTCAGGTTATGATTTTATTTTAAATTAAGTAAACCAAGAGTTTAGTTTTAGCTTTATTATTTATATTTTATCTTTATTTTATTTTATTATTATTTTATTTAGTTAGTTTATTTAATTTAGGTTTATTTATTTTAGGATTTTATTTTGTTTATTTTTTTGGTTTAGGTTTTATTTGGTTTTTTTTTAGTTTAGTTTATTTCTATTATTTTTTTTAGGTTTAGGTTTTATTTTAGTTTAGGTTTATATTTTATTTTTTATATTTTAGGTTTTATTTTAAGTTTATTTTTAGGTTTTATTTTTTAGTTTAGGTTTAGGTTTGTTTTAGTTTATTTTACTTTATTTTGTTTTAGCTTTAGTTTATTTTAATTTAGGTTTATGTTATTATAGTTTATTTATTTTAGTTTAGGTTTAGGTTTATTTTATTTTATTTTAGTTTTTTTTTATATAATATATGGTTTAGGTTTATTTTTTTTATTTATTCTTAGGTTTTCATTTTAGGTTTTTTTTTAGATTTAGGTTTTTAATTAGATTTTATTTTATTTTATTTTTCTGTTTTGTTTTTTTATTTTATTTAGGTTTGTATTTTTTAGGTTTATTTTACTTTTAGTTTAGTTTAGTTTTTTTATTTATTTTATTTTAGTTTATTTTTATTTTTATTTTATATTTTATTTTTTAGGTTTAAGTTTAGGTTTAGGTTTAGGTTTAGGTTTAAATAAGAAAAATACTAATATTAACCTAATAATAATACTCCTAAAATAAGAAAACTAAAAACTATTGAAACTTATAAACTAAACTAATATAATTAATTATGAATAAACTAATAAAAACTAAACTTAATAATAAACTAAACTAACTAAAAAATTAACTAATAAATTAAAAACTAACTAACTAACTAATAATAATTATAATAATAATAATAATAAAATAATAAACTAATAAATAAAACTAGCTAAAAAACCTAATAACTAAATAAAACTAATAAAAACTAAAAACTAAAACTAAATAAACTAAATAACTAATAACTAATAATAATAACTAAAAGCCCTAAAAACTAAAACTAAAACTAACTAATAATAATTAACAACTAATAAAACCTATACAATTAATAAATTAAAACTAATAACTAATAATAACTAGCTAAAACCTAATAACTAAATAATAATAATAATAATAATTAAAAAAATAAAAAATAAATTAATTAATAAAACTAACAAAACTAATAAAAACTAATAACCTAATAAACTAATAATTAATAAAATCTAATAACTAAACTAATAACTAATAAAAATAATAATAATTAACTAACTAACTAATAAATAATAACTTAATAATAAAAACCTAAAATTAAAACTAATAACTAAACTAAAAACTAACTAATAGAAACTAAATAAAACTAATAAACTAAAAGCTAAAACTAATAACTAAAAAAGAATAACTAATAATAATAAACTAATTAAACTAATAAAACTAATAATTAACCCTAATAACTAATAAAATAACTAACTAATAATTAAAAAACTAAAAAACTAAAAAACTAATAAATAATAAATAACTAATAAAACCTAACTAATAAACTAACTAAAACTAATAATTAATATATAACTAATAACTAATAATAACTAACTAAACTAAAATACTAATAATAAATAAACTAAAACTAAAAATAATAACTAAACTAATAAGTAATAAATAATAAAACCTAAAAATTAAAACATAAACTAAATAATAAACCTAATAAACTAAAAACTAATAGTAATTAGTAATAACTAAAACTAAACAAATAATTAGTAAATAACTAATAATAAAACCTAAATAATAACTAAACTAACTAACTATTAAAATTAACTAACTAATAACTAACTAATAAAAAACTAACAATAACTAATAACTAACTAACTAAATAAATAACTAAAAAAACAAAAAAAACAAAAAATCTAAAACTAAACTAAAAAAAACTAATAACTAAATAATAATAATAACTAAAACTAAATAAACTAACTAAAAAAGCTAAATTAAAAACTAACTAAATTAAACTAATAACTAATAACAAAACATAAATAACTAATAGCTAAAAACTAAGCTAATAACTAACTAATAACTACAATAACTAAAACTAATAAACTAATAAATAATTAATAACTAAACTAACAAATTAATAAACTAACTAACTAATAACTAACTAATAACCTAACTAACTAACAAATAAAAACTAAACTAAACTAAAAACTAATAACTAACTAAACCTAAAAGGACTAAGTAATAAAACTAATAATATTAAACTAAACTAATAACTAAACTAACTATAATAATAAATAATAACTAATAAAACTAACTAAACTAATAACTAATAACTAAAACTAATAATGAATAAAAACTAAAAAACTAAAAAACTAATAACTAAACTAACTAATAAAAATTAAACTAATAAACTAAAAACTAATAAACGGTTAACTAACTAACTAATAGTAATACAACTATACTAATAAAAACTAACTAAACTAATAAAACTAATAATAAAAATAACTAATAACTAATACTAATAAATAACTAACTAAACTAACTAATAACTAATAAAACCTAATAAACTAAAACTAACTAATAAATAAAAATAATAATAATAACTAAAACTAACTAATAATAATAATAATAATAAAATTAACTAAAACTAGCAAATAAAAATAAATAATAACTAAACTTAACAATAACATATAAACTAATAAAAAAATAATAACTAATAACAAAATAAAAACCTAATGACTAAACTAATAATAAAAATAAATAACTAAATAACCTAAAAAACTAAACTAATAACTAACTAAAATTGACTAACTTATAAACTAACTAACTACAAATAACTAAAATAATAACTAACTGACTATAAAATAATAACTAAAAACTAATAACTAACTAACTAATAATAACTAAATATATAACTATTAATAAAACTAATAATAATAACAAACAAAAAACTAAACTAATAACTAATAATAAAAATAACTAATAACTAATAAAACCTAATAATAAAACTAAAAATAACAAATAACTAATAATTAAATAACTAAAATAATAATTATAAATAATAAACTAAAAAAATAATAACTAATAACTAATAATAATAAATAAAAACTAACTAATAATAACTAACTAAAACTAATAACTAATAAACTAACTAACTAATAATAACAAACTAATAACTAAACTAATAACTAATAATAAAACTAAAAACTAAAAACTAAATAACTAAACTAATAAACTAATAAAACAAAAAAATAAAAACTAATAACTAATAACTAATTAAAAAACTAAATAATAACTAAACTAATAACCGATAACTAATAAATAATAATAACTAACTAATAATAATCTAATAATAACTAAACTAACTAACCAAGAATCAATAAAACCTAATAATAATAACTAAACCAATAACTAAAATTAATAACTTAAAACTAATAATAACTAACTAAGAATTATAACTAATAACTAATAAAAAACTAAACTAATAACTAAATAATAACTAAAATTAATAACTAACTAAAACTTAAACCTAATAAAACTAATAAACTTATAAACTAATAATAACTAATAACTAATAACAACTAAAACTAAAAAATAATAATAATAAACTAAATAACTAAACTAATAAACATAAAACTAATTAATAAAACCAAAAAATAAAAACTAAACTAAAACTAAACTAATAATAACCTAACTAATAACTAATAATAAAATAATAAACTAACTAATAACTAATAATTAATAAATAAAAAACTAATAAAAATCTAATAACTAACTAATAAATAAAACTAAATCTAATAACTAAACTAACTAAAAAAACTAATAATAAAACTAAACTATTAACTAATTAAAAACTAAACTAATAACTAAACATAATAACTACAACTAAAACTAATAACTAAGAACTAAAACTAACTAATAAAACTAATAAATAAAACTAATAATAATAACCTAACTAATATTACTAATAACTAACTAAAATAATAATTAATAACTAATAACTAATAAACCTTTCAACTAAACTAATTAAAATCCTAACTAAACTAAACACTAATAAAACTAATAAACTAATAACTAAACTAACTAAATAACTAACTAGTAATAAATAATTAAAACCTAAAACCTAAACCTAATAATTAATAAACTAAACTATTAAAACTAATAACTAACAACTAATAATAACTATAATAACTAACTAAACTAACTAATTTCTAATAGCTAATAACTAAAACTAATAACTAATAAAAACTAATAAACTAATAAAACTAATAAACTAATAAAATTAAACCTAATAACTAACTAACTAATAAATTAATAAAATTAGCTTAAATTAAATAATAACTAATAATAAATAATAAACTAATAATAATAACTAATAAGTAATAATTATAACTAACTAAAACTAACAACTAATACTAATAATAACTAAACTAATATCTAAAAACAACTAAAACTTAATAAATAAAGTAACTAAAACTAACCAAACTAATAAACTTATAACTAATAACTAATAAAACTAAAAAAAAACTAAACTAATAACTAGTAAACTAAAAAACTAAGTAACTAAAACTAATAAACCTAAAAAAAACTAAACTAATAACTAAACCTAAAACTAATAAAAATAAACTAACTAATTCAACTAACTGCTAAATAAACTAAAACCAATAATAATAACTAAAACTAACAAGTAAAAGTAACCAATAAGCTAACTAATAATAATAATAATAATGATAATAATAATAATAATAATAATAATAATAATAATAATAATAATAATAATAATAATAATATAAATAATAATTATAATAACTAATACACTAATAAAACTAACTAAACTAACTAACTAAACCTAATAAACTAAATTAAATAATAAACTAATAACTAAACTAAAATTAATATACTAACTAACTAATAAAACTAATAAAACTAATAAGCTAATAATTAATAACTAAACCTAAACTATTAAATAAGTAATAAATGAAGGAAAACTAATAACTAATAAATATAAAATAACTAATTAAACTAATTAAAATAATAATAATTACCTAATAAATAAATAAACTAAACTAATAATAACTAATAACTAATAATAACTAACTAATAACTAATAACTAAACTAATAAAAACTAAACTAAAAACTAAAACTTACTAACTAATAAACTAATAAAACTAAAAAACCAACAAATAAAAATAATAATAATAATAATAATAATAATAATAATAATAATAATAATAATAATAATAATAATAAACTAACATAATAACTAACTAATAATAATAAAACTAAAACTAATAAACTAATAATAATAACTAATTAACTAATAAAAATAAAACTAATAATAATAAACTAAAAAATAATAAAACTTGTAAACCAAAAACTAACTAATAATTAAAAACTATATAAAACTTATGAAACTAACTAAAACTAACTAAAAATAAAACTAATAATAAACTAATAATTAAATAACTAATAAGCTAATAAACTAATAAACTAAAAGTTAAACTAAGCTAAAACTAATTAAACTAATAACTAATAATAAACATAAAATAATAATAATAATAACTAAATAACTAACTAACTAAACTAATGAACCTAATAACTAAAACTAATAAACTAATAGTAATAACTAATAATAAAAACAAACTAAACCTAATAATAAAATAACTAATAACTAATAAACTAATAAACTAAATAAACTAATAGCTAATAAAACTAATTAATAATAACTAAAACTAAAAAAGTAACTAATGATAAACTAAAAACTAACTAATAAATAAACTAATAAACTATTATTAATAACTAATAAAATAACTAAACTAATAACTAATAACTAATAATAAACTAATAAAACTAAAATAAATAATAACTAAAAATAAATAAGTAACTAATAAACCTAATTACTAATAAACTAAAACAAACTAAATAAATAAAACTAAAAAACTAATAAACAAAACAAACTAATAATAATAAATAATTTAATAAACTAATAAACTAATGACTAATAATAACTAACTAATAACTAAACTAATAAAACTAACTAACAAATAACTAGCTAACTAAAATACCTAACTAATAAACCTAAACAAATAACTAAACTAAAAACTAACTAATAAAATAATAAATAAACTTAACCTAATATTAATAACTAAAAACTAATAATAACTAAACTATTAACTAACTAAAAACTAATTAATAAAAACTAATAAACAAACTAATAAATAAGAACTAACTAATAAATAAATAACTAAACTAATAACTAATAAACTAATAACTAAAAACTAATAATAACTAAACTAACTAATAATAATAACTAAAAAACTAACTAAACTAATTAAAACTAACTTACTAAACTTAAACTAATAAACTAATAACTAACTAATAAACTAATAAAACTATTAAACTAATAACTAAACTAATAACCACTAATAACTAAAACTAAATAACTAAACTAATAACAAAATAATAACCTAAAGTAACTAAAAACTAATAACAAATAAAAACTAATAAAAAAACAAAATAACTAAACTAATAAACTAAACTAATAACTAATAAAACTAACTAATAATTAATAATAATAATAATAATAACTAACTAATAATAACTAATAACCTAATAACAAATAATAAAAATTAATAAAACTAATAAAACTAATAAATAACTAAACTAATAACTAAACCTAAACTAATAAAACTAATAATAAAAAACAAAAAAACTAATAAATTAAACCTAATAATAATTAATAAAAACTAATAACTAATAATAATTAATAATAACTAATAATAATTAATAATAACTAATAATAAACTAATAACTAACATTAATAATAAACCTAATAACTAAATAAACTAATCAAACTAAAAAACTAAAAAAACTAATAATAAAAACTAAACTAATAAACTAAAGACTAATAATAACTAATAATAACTAACTAATAACTAAACTAATAAAACTAACTAGCTAATAACTAGCTAACTAAAATATCTTACTAATAAACCTAAACTAATGACTAAACTAATAACTAACGATAAAATAATAAATATGCTAAACCTAATAATACTAACTAAAAACTAGTAAAAACTAAACTAATAACTAACTAATAATAATAATAATAACTAACAAATAAACTAATAACTAAACTAATAACTAATAAATTAATAACGATAAAGTAATAATAACAAAACAAACTAATAATAATAATAACTAAAAAAAACTTAACTAAGTAAAACTAACTAACTAAATAAACTTAAAACTAAGAAACTAATAACTAACTAATAAACTAATAGCTAAACTAATAAAACTAATGAACTAATAACTAATAATAACTAAAACTAAATAACAAAATAATAACCTAAGCTAACTAAAAACTAATAATTAATAAAAACTAAATAACAAAATAACAAAACTAAATAACTAAACTAATAAACTAAACTAATAACTAATAAAACTAACTAATAACTAATAATAATAACTAATAACTAATAATAACTAATAATTAACTAATAATAACTAATAACTTAATAACTAATAAAACTGACTAACTAATAATAAATAATAATAAAAACTAATAAAACTAATAAAACTAATAAATTAATAAAGTAGAAAACTAAACCTAATCTAATAAAACTAATAATAAGAAATAATAAACTATTGAACTAAACCTAATAATACCTAATAAAAACTAATAATATTAACTAATAATAAATTAATAATTAATAATGTAATAATAAAAAACTAACTAACTAAAACTAATAACTAATAAAATTAAACTAATAAACTAATAAACTAATATCTAAAAACTGATAAACTAAACTAACTAATAATAACTAATAAAATCTAATCTAATAACTAACTAAAATAAATAGCTAAACTAATAACTAACTAATAACTAAATAAAATAAACTAAACTAAAAGAAATTAAACTAATAACTAATTAAAAACTTGAACACTAACCTAAAACTAATAATAATAATAACTAATAATAACTAATAACTAATAAAACTAATAAATATATAACTAATAATAAATAATTAAGCTAATAAAAACTACTAAAATAATAAACTAAACTAAATAATAATAACAAATAACTAATTAAGAAAACTAATAACTAACAATAACTAACTAATAAAACTAACTAATAACTAAAAAATAACTAATAACTAATAAACTAATAAAACTAACTAATAAATAACTAAACTAATAACTAATAATAACTAATAATAAACCAACAAATAAAAACTAATAAACTAACTAATAACTAACTAGAACTAACTAAAAAATAAAACTAATAACTAACTAATAATACTAATGACTAAATAACTAATAAAACTAAATAAACTAATAACTAATAAATAACTAACTAATAACTAATAAAAACTAAACTAATTATAATAGTTAAACTAAAACCTGATAAAATTAATAACTAATAACTAAACCTAAAATATAAACTAATAAACCTAATAATAAAACTAATAACTAACTAATAAACTAATAACTAAACTAATATTAGTAAAGAATAATAAATTAAAACTAAAAAACTAACTAAACTAGCAAAACTAACTAAAACTAAACTAATAACAAACTAATAAACAAAAAACCTAATAAACTAATAATAAAATTAAAAATTAACTAATAACTGAACCTAATAATAAAGAAATTAAATAACTAAAAACTAATAACAACACTAATGAACTAATAACTAATAACTAAACTGAAAACTAATAATAATAAACTAACTAACTAAAAACTAATAACTAAACTAATAAATAAACTAACTAATAATAATAATAAACTAATAAATAATAAAAATTAAAAAGCTAATAATAAAACTAAACCTAATAAACTAATAAACTAATAATAATAACTAATAACTAATAATAACTAACAAATAAATAATAACTAATAATAACAACTAAACTAATAATGAATAATAATTAACTAATAACTAAAATTAATAACTAATAATAAAACTAATAATAATAGCTTATAAAACTAACTAAACTAATAACTAAACTAAATTAAATAATTAAATAACTAAAAACCTAAACCTAATAATTACTAATAATTAAACAATAACTAAACTAATTAACTAAACTAATAAACTAAACTAATAAACTAAACTAATAACTAAACTAATAAATCATAAACTAATAATAACTAAAAACTAATAAGTAACTAAATGATGAAAAAAACTAATAAATAACTAATAACTAATAACTAAAAAACTAATAATAATAAACTAATAAAACTAATAACTAAGTAATAACTAAAACTAAATAACTAACTAATAACTAATAACTAATAACTAATAACTAATAATAACTAACAATAATTGATAAACTAAACTAATAAATAACTAATAATTAAATAAAGCTAAACTAATAACTAATAATAAATAATAACTAAAATAAATAACTAAAACTAATAATAGCTAATAATAACTAATGTAAAACTAATAAACTAATAATAACTAAAAATAAGCTAAATAATAAAAAAACTAAACTAAAACTAATAACTAACTAACAAAAAACATAATAATTAAACCTAATATACTAATAAACTAATAACTAATAATAACTAAACAAATAACTAATAAATTAATAACTAACTAATAACTAACTAAAACTAATAATAAAACTAACTAACTAATAATAACTAATAACTCATAATAACTAACTAATAATAATAAAAACTAACGATAATTAAACTAATAAACTAATAATTAATAACTAATAAACAAAATAAACCAAAAACTAACTAATAATAACTAATAAACTAAAATAATAAAACTAATAGACCTAACTAATAATAATGATGATTAAATAATAATAATAATAATAATAATAATAATAATAATAATAACTAATAAAACAAACTAAGAATTAATAACTAATAATAAAACTAAACTAATAAATGAACTAATAATAAATAATAAAAACTAATAAAACTAATAACTAAACTAATAAAAATAAAACTAAATAACTAAACTAATAATAATAACTAATAAAAAACTAAACTAATAACTAATAAACTAAACTAATAAAACTAAAATAACTAATAAATAAAACTAATAATAATAATTAACTAATAAAACTATTAATTGAAAACTAAAACTAACGAAATAACTAACTAATAACTAAAAAACTAATAACTAAAAAAATAACTAACTAAATAATTAGCTAATAATAAAACTAACTAAGAATAAACTAATAACTAATAACTAATAATATAATAACTAAAATTAAACTAACTAAAACTAATAATAATCTAACTAAAATAACCTAATAAAATTAAACTAATAATAACTAACTAATAAGGAAGAAACAAATAAAATAATAAATAAACTACGTAAAACTAAATAAACTAAACTAATAAACTACTAACTAATAACTAATAAACTAATAATAATAATAATAATAACTAATAATAATTAAACTAGATAAAAACTAAAAACCAAAATAACTAAACTAACTAACTAATTAAAAAACTAATAACTAAACTTCTTAAAAACAAAAAAAAACTAATAAAAGCTAACCAAACTAATAGAACAAACTAAAAACTAACTAATAATAAATAAACTAATAAGTAACTAATAATAAACTAACTAAAATAATAATAAATAAATTAATTAATAATTTATAATAATAAACTAATAAAAACTAATAAACTAAACTAACTAAAACTAAACTAACTAACTAATAACTAACTAACTAAACTAATAATGAATAAATAATAATAATAGAACTAATAATAAAACTAAACTAAAAATTATAACTAATAATTAATAATTAATAAACTAAATTAAACTAATTGAACTAATTAACTAATAAACTAATAAACTAATCAACTAACAAACTAATAACTAAATAATAACTAAACTAATAAAACTAACTAACTAATAAATAATAAACCAATAAAATATATAACTAAATAATAATAAAATAATTAACTATAATTAATAACTAAACTATTAACCAATAATCTATTAACTAATAAAACTAAAACTAATAACAAGTAATAATAAATAAACTAAAATAAACAATAATAATAACTAACTAAAAATAATAATAAATCAATAAAATAACTAAATAACTAAACTAATAAACTAATAATAAAATAAAACTAATAATAAAACTAATAAACTAATAATAACTATATTAATAACCAAAATAAACTAAACTATAACTAATAATAATAAATAATAACTAATAAAAAAAGTAAAACTAGTAATAAACTAAAACTAATAAAACTAAACTAATAATAATAAGACTAAAACTAAAAACTAATAAATAAAATAATTAACTAATAATTAATAACTTAATAATAATAATAATAACTAAACTAATAACTAAAATAAAACTAATAAAACTAATAATAACCTAAACTAATCAAACTAATAATAATAAACTATTAACTAATTACTAATAAAACTAATAAACTAAAAATAATAAACTAATAATAAAATAATAACTAAACTAATAATAATAAAACTAAATAAATACATAAACTAATAATTAAACTAATAATAATAAATTAAAACCTAAAAATTAATAACTAATAATAATAATAAACTAACTAATAAAACTAAAAACTAAATAAACTAATAACTAACTAATAAGACTTATTAATAAACTAAAAACTAATAATAAATTAAACCCTAAACCTATAATAAAATAATAATAATTAATAATAACTAATAACTAAAACTAATAATAAACTAATAACTAATAATAAAACTAATAACTAAACAAATAACTAAATTAAAACTTAAAATGAAATAATAAAACCAAAATAACTAAACTAATAAATAACCTAAATAACTAAATTAATAATTAATAAAACTAATAACTACTCCAATAGAACTAATAACTAACAATTAGTAAATAAATTGAAACTAAAGCCTAATAATAATAACTAACTATAACTAATAACTAATAACTAATAATAAAATAATAAACTAACTATCTAATAAAACTAATAAACTAACTAACTAAAAAACTAAAAAAACTAACTAAACTAATAAAACTAATAACTAATAATAATACAATATTAATAACTAACTAAAAACTAAGAATAATAAATAATAAATAATAAAATAATAATAATCTAATAAACTAATTAACTAATAACTAATAACTTAACTAACTAATAAATGACTAATAAAACTATAAGAACTAAATAATTAAACTAATAATAAACTAATAATAAATAACTAAATAAAATGCTAAACTAATATAATAAACTAAAAAACTAAGTAACTACTAAAACTAAATTAATAAACTAACTAATGAAACAAAAAAACTAAATTAATAAACTAATAAACTGATAACTAACAATAATAACTAACAAATAAAAATAAAATAAAATAAACTAAACTAATAAACTAATAATAAAACTAAACTAACTTAGGTAATAAATTAAACTAAAACTAAAAATAAATAATAATAACTAATAACTAAATAAACTAATAACCTAATAAAAACTAATAAAACTAAAAAATAATAACTAATAATAACCTAATAACGAAACTAAAAATAAACCTAATAATAATTAATAACTAAATAAAATAAACTAATAAACTAAATAACTAATAACTAATAACTAAAATGAAAACTAAACTAATAACTAATAAAACTAAATAAACTAATAACTAATAAACCTAACTAATAACTAACTAAACTAATAACTAAACTAATAAATAAATAAACTAATAAACTAATAATCAATAAACTAATAATAAACTAATAAAACTAATAAAACAACTAAATAACTAATAGAACAATAGTAATAATAATAACTAGTAAAATAATAAAATAATAATAATAAAACTAAATAACTAACTAATAATAACTAAAATAAACCTAAAATAACTAAATAATAACTAACTAAATAATATCTAAATGACTAAGTTAATAAAAAAATAAAAATAAAAAAATAAAAACTAAAACTAATAACTAATAACTAATAACTAATAATAATTAACTAATAACTAATAACTAACTAATAAAACCTAATAAACTAAAAAACTAACTAAACTAATAACTAATACAACTAACTAAGTAAACCTAAAAAGTAATAAAAAGTAGTAACTAATAATAACTAATGACTACTAATAAACTAAACTAATAATAAAATTAAACCCTAAACTTAAACTAATAGATAATAATAATAATAATAATACTAATGATAATAATAACCAATAATAACTAATAAAACTAATAATAACTAAACTAAAACTTAAAATGAAATAATAAAACTAAAATAACTAAACTAATAAATAACCTAAATAACTAAATTAATTAATAAAAAATAATAACTAACTAACTAATAAAGAACTAATAACAATTAATTAAATAAATTAAAAAAAATAATAATAACTAATATAAATAACAATAATAAAATAATAAAAAACTAATAAAAACTAATAACTAACTAAAAAACTAAAAAACTAACTAAACTAATAAAACTAATAACTAATAATAATAATAACTAATAACCAACTAAAAACTAAGAATAATAAATAATAAAAATAATAATAATCTAATAAACTAATAAACTAATAACTAATTATTATACTAACTAATAAATAACTAATAAAACTATAATAACTAAATAATTAAACTAATAATAAACTAATAACTAATAACTAAATAAATAGCTAAACTAATAACTAATAAAACTAAAAACTAACTAACTAATAAAACTAAATTAATAAACTAACTAAAAAAACTAAACTAAACTAATAAACTAATAACTAAAATAACTATAAAAAAAACTAAACTAACAAATAACTAATAATAAAACTAAACTAACAACTAAACTAAAACTAAAAATAATAATAATAACTAAACTATAACTAAAACTATAAAACTAACAAATAATAAAATTATAATACTAACCTAATAACTAATAATAACTAAACTAAAAATAAACCTAATAATTAATAAACCTAATAATAATTAATAACTAAAAATAAATAAAACTAACTAAAATAAACTAATAAACTAAATAACTAATAACTAATAACTAAAATGAAAACTAAACTAATAACTAATAAAACTAAATAAACTAATAACTAATAAACCTAACTAATAACTAACTAAACTAATAACTAAACTAATAAACAAATAAACTAATAATAATTAAATTAATAATAAACTAATAAAACAAATAAAACAAATAAATAACTAATAAAAACTAATAACTAATAACTAGTAAAATTAATAAAATAATAATAATAAAATAACTAAAATAATAATAACTAAAATAACTAAATAACTAAATAATAACTAACTAAATAATATCTAAATGACTAAGTTAATAAAAAAAAAAATAAAAAATAAAAACTAAAACTAACTAATAACTAATAACTAATAGAACAAATAACTAATAATAACTAACTAATAAAACTAATAAACTAATAACTAACAAATAACTAATAAACTAATAAAACTAACTAAGTAAACTTAAAACTAATAAAAAGTGGTAACTAATAACTAATGACTTACTAATAAATTAAAACTAATAATAAAATTAAACCCTAAACCTAAACTAATAAAAATAATAATAACTAATAATAACTAATAACTAAAACTAATAATAAAACTAATAACTAAACTAATAACTAACTAAACTAAAACTTAAAAATGAAATAATAAAACTAAAATAACTAAACTAATAAATAACCTAAATAACTAAATTAATAATTAATAAAAACTAATAACTAACTAATAAAGAACTAATAACAACAATTAGTAAATAAATTGAAACTAAAAATAATAATAACTAATATAACTAATAACTAATATAATATAAATAATAAACTAATAACTAATAAAACTAATAACTAACTACTAAAACTAAGAAAACTAACTAAATAATAAATAATAACTAATAATTTTTTAATAACCAACTAATAACTAAGAATAATAATAAATAATAAAATTAATAATAAAATAATAACCTAATAAACTAATAACTAATAACTAATAAAACTAAAAACTAACTAACTAATAAAACTAAACAAATAAACTAAGTAATAAAACTAAAAAACTAAACAAAAATAATAAACTAATAAACTAAAACTAATAACTAATTAATAAATAAAATAAAATAAAATAAACTAAATTAACTAAAACTAATAATAAAACTAAACTAACTTAGAACTAAATAAATTAGAAAAACTAAACCCTATAACCTGACCCTAAACCTACACCCACCCCAAACACTACACCGACTAAACCCTAAAAACTTAAAAACTAAACCTAAACTAAATAAAACCTAAAATACTAAAACCTAAATCTAAATAAATTAGAAAACTAAAAATAAAAACTAAAACAAAACCTAAGCATAAACCTAAACCTAAAACTTAAATGTAAAAATAAAATAAAATAAAAAATGAAAAAATAAAATAAAATAAAATAAATAAAAGGCTAAATTAAATTAAAAAATAAAATAACCCAAAAAGTAGAAAACTTAAATAAAATAAAAACTAAACCTAAAATAAACTTAAAATAAAATAAAATAAATACCTAAACTGAAAAAATAAACCTAAAAAATAAACCTAAAATAAATAAAATTAAAACCTAAAATGAAAAATGAAAAGTATAAACCTAATAAAACAAAATAAAATAAACATAAATCTAAACTAAAACAAACTAAACTAAAATAGATAAAACAAAACCTAAACCTAAACCCTAAACTAAATATAAAATAAACTAAAATAAACCTAAACCAAACTAAAAAAATAAACATAAAATAAAACCAAAAAACCTAAACATAAAAAAAAATAAAAAAATCTAAACCTAAGCTAAAACAAAGAAAATAAAATCTAAACTAAAAAAATAAAGTAAAAAAAAATTAAACTAAGAAATAAACAAAACATAACTAAACCTAAAAAAAATAAAATAATAAAACACAACTAAACGGATAAACTAAAATAAAGCTAAATAAAATAAAAATAAACTTTTAAAAGAAATATAATAAAATAAAATAAATAGAAAATAAACTAAATAAACTAAATCTGGTTTAAATTTATTTTTTTAAAATACCCTAAACTCTAAACTAAACCCCAAATGCTAAACTGGCCTACCCTGAGCCACCTATAACCCTAAACTCCCCACCTCCACAACTGGACCCTAAACCCTAAAAAAGCATAAACCATAAATTATAAACCCTAAACCCTAAACCTTAAATCCTAAACCTTGATCAACCCTGACTGATCCAAAAACCCCAGGCTTAAAATCAACAGTAGTGAAACTACCATACCAAACTAAACCCAAACCTAAACCCTACCTAAACCCTAACCCTAAACCTGGGCTGAACTACCTGCCTCTGAGCCACACAAGCCCTGACCACTGAGCCCTGAGCCTTAAACCTTACCCAGGCCCTGAGCTGAGCATTTACCACTGAGCCTGAACTGACCCCAACCCTAAACCTAAACCCTAAACCATGGGCTCTAAGCCCTAATCACTGACCCAACCTAAAACCTGATCCAACTAAATAAAACTTAAAATAAAATAAATAAACCTAAACTAATATATAAAATAAAATAAAATAAAATCTAATACATAAAACTAAAATAAAATAAAATTAAAAAAATAAAAATAAATTAAAAATAAATAAATAAAGCCTAAACTAAACTAAAAATAAAAAAATTTAAGAATAAAACCTAAATGAAAACTAAAAATAAAAGAAACTTAAAATAAAATAAAATAAAACTAAATAAAACCTAAACCTAAATAAACTTGAAAATAAAACCATAAAATAAATAAAAATAAACCTAAACCTAAACTAAACTAAACTAACTTAAAATAAATTAAATTTAATCCAAAACCTAAAATAAACTAAACCTAAACCTAAACCTAAAATAAATAAAATAAAATAAACTAAAATAAACCTAAAATAAAAACCTAAACCTAAACCAAAATAAAATAAAATAAAAGTAATCATAACATAAAATATAAAATAAAACACGAAGAAAAACACAATTAAAAAATAAACCTTAACCTAAAAAATAAACTTAAATAAAAAACCTAAACTAAACTATAAAAAATAAAAAATAAACCTAAATAAATACAAAATAAACAAAACAATCTAAAATAAATAAAAATAAATGAATAAACCTAAATCTACATGTTTACTTAATTTTTTTTAAAAAAATCTCTAAATCTGAAACCCTAAACTATAAACCATAATATCCCAAACTACAATCAGAACCCATACCCTAAACCCTGGACCCTAAACTCAAAATCTTAAACTAACCTAAACACTAAACCTAAACCTTGCTCACTTACCCAGGCCCTAAACCTTGGCCTGACACTCCTGGGCCCTAAATCCACCACTAAACCTAAATTAAAACCCTGAGGCACATTAAAGCCTAAACTACACTCACAACCTAAACACTCAACCCATAAACCTCAAAACCCTAAATCCAACCACACACCATAAACTGGTGACCACTCCTAAATCCTAAACCCTAAATCTAAACTAAATAAAAAAATAAAAATAAATAAACCTAAATAAAATAAAATAAAATAAAATCTAAACTAAAACCTAAACTAAACCTACAAATAAAATAAAATAAAAAATAAAACATAAACTAAACTAAAATAATAATATAAACCTAAGAATAAAAACCTAAATAAATTTAAAACTAAAGATAAATAAACCTAATATAAGATAAAATAAAACTAAATAAAATCTAAACCTAAAATAAAATAAAATATTAAACCTAAAACAAATAAAAATAAAAGCTAAATCTAATCTTAAAAAAACTAAACCTAAAATAAAAATAAAATAAATAAAATAAGATAAACCTATACCAAAATTTAAAATAAACTAAATTAAAATAAATAAAACCTAAACTTAAATATAAAATAAATTAAACCTAAACCTAAACCTAAACTCAATAAAATAAAATGAACTAAAATAAACCTAAACCTAAACTAAAAAGAAAACCTAAAATAAAAAACTTAAAGCCTAAACCTAAAAAAAGAAAATAAAAAGCTAACCTAAACCTAAAAATAAATAATAAAACATAAACAAAAAAATAAAATAAAAAAGAACTCAACTAAAAATAATCCTAAACCTCTAAAAACTAAAAAAAAACTTGAACTAAAATAAATAAACATAAATTAAATAAAGTAAAGTAAATAAAAATAAAAAATAAACCTATAGAAAAATAAAAAATAAAAAATAAACTAAATAAACCTGATTTATTTAGTTTAAAAAAAACTCGAGAACCTTAAACCCTAAAACTAACCCTAAACCCTAAACCCTAAACTTACAACCCTAAACCTTCAACCCAAAACCTTAAAACCCTAAACTCTAAAACCTAAACCCTAAACTTTAAATCATAAACCCTAAACCCTAAGTCCTAAACCCTAAATCCTAAAACCTACAACCCTAAACCATAAACCCTAAACCCTAAATCCTAACCCCTTAACCCTAAACCAAAACCCAACCTTAATCCCTAAATCCTAAAACTTGAATAAATGTGTCATTAGGAAGATCTATAGAATGACCTAATCCTAACATAATTATGTGAAGAAAATGTCTTCAAGAGACTTTCCCTTGATTATTAGAGATTTGAATACCATAAACCCAAATCCTAAGTCATTTTATAATACCATATATTATAGAATAATGTAACATCATATATTTGAGCATGCAGTGATGTTTTTTGGATGTTATAAGATGTTTTGAAATATTTTAGTATATTATGGTATTGTGCCCTACGATTATATTAATATAAATCATAAAATATTGATTTAATAAATCAGATGATGAAATTTATTAAATTTGAAGTGGGAATTAGGTTGTAGTACCAAAGGTGTGCTACGACACTTGTTGTCTAAAAAGTTAGATTTTATGTTCAAAATAAATATTATATGTTGTAGCATAGTATAGCAACATATATCATAATATATCACAATACATTGTTCTATGCATTTTAAATTCATTTAGTATTTTACAATCATGCAATCAAGCCTGCACTAGCATTATTTATACAAATCTTGATTTAGAATTAAAAATGGTGGAATTTGGCCAAATTCATAATAGACAGAGCATGGCATCATAATAATTCATTTCAATTTAGAATATGTAAGTGATACAATTAAAATATATAATAATTTATTGGTTAAGTAAATTTTATGATTTTTTTATCTTAAGCGATCCCTTATGATGTGATATGCAATATAATATAATATAATATAATATGTTATAGTGTATTATAGTATATGATGTCAGAACATAGTGTAGCATCATGCATTATAACATACTATTGTGTATTACTACTTATTGCTTAGCATATTTTAGTTTATCATAGTATGATGTAGTAGAGTTTGTACTTGTATAATTCATAAAAATATTGATTTATTGGCTGAGATGATGGGGTCTGGCAAAATTTAAGGTAAGCTTTAGAGAACATCATTGGGGGTGTGCTATAGTGTGTCATTTAATCAAATGAATGGAATTTTGCATCCAAAATAAATGTTCATTTTCCAACCAAATTTTATTATTTTTTTGCTTAAAGTGATTTATTTTAAGGTGTAATGTAAGATAATATATTCTATGAAAGTAT
Source organism: Cymbidium sinense (assembly GCA_021442155.1). NCBI lineage: Eukaryota > Viridiplantae > Streptophyta > Magnoliopsida > Asparagales > Orchidaceae > Cymbidium > Cymbidium sinense. The sequence continues at coordinate 78,477,396 of CM038214.1, read as the reverse complement.
AATAAAATATAATGTACATAATAATATAACTTCAAATATATATGAATGTGGTGGTGTGCTATTAAATGTTTTTGTACATTTTAGTATGTTTTACTTTTGTTATAATATTTTAGGTCAAAAGTCACATAAATTTTAATTTGAACATTGAGATGGAAGAATTTGGACAGATTCATTGCAGACACCATGAAGAAACACCAAAATTATGCTATTTTGTACCATTTCTAATAAAAAGATAACAATTTTACATCCAAAATGAACATTATTTATATTTTGAAAAAAGTTCAATATTTATTCCATTTAAGTTATTCTAACGAGGTGTAATGGTAGACAATATATTATATTAGCGATTATTATATAACATCATATATTATAATATAATATAGTGTGTTAATTCACACTATAATATTTTTAGCATGATATTGTATATTTAGTTTGAGCTTGCACCATCAAAAATCAAAAACTATTTATTACAATGTTAAGATGTCATAATTAAAATGAATACATTGTTAGGCTTTTGGTTGAAGTATTAAAGATGTGCATAAGAGAATAAATAAGATTTGATGAGAATTCCATGTCAAGGACATGGAGAGAAATCCACTAGGGGATCACACATGCATTGGATATGACATGTGAGGGGTCTATATCGAGCGCATAGAAGAAGAAAATCTGTCGGGGATAAGGTTTGAATTTGATTTGATTATATGATTTATGGAAAGAAGTTTTGTTGGGGATAAGAATCTATAATCCACTGGGGATTTAGATCAAATCAACATAAATTTGTTGTATTTTAATTGATGAGGAAGCATATCTACTAGAGATACGGGCTCGAGTCTGCTGGGGATCAGGTATATGAACCTTCCACTAGGGAAGCAGGTTCAGGCTATCCACTGGGAATTGAGATTTCAAATTGATTTCATAAATTTGTTTGGAGATGTATCTGCTGGGAATAAAAGTTTGGTTGGATTTCTTTGATTTAGACTCTACTAGGAGAGTTGGTTTAATTTAGCTCCATTGGGGAGGTTGGTTTTGAATTTGATTTTTTTGCTTGACTTGTTTATATATGATTTGGGGCTCCCAGGGAGAAGGGTATGATTTAACTTGGGAAAAATTAAATTGGGTTTAATTTATTTTGAGTTAATGTATGGATCATGTGTCGTTGGACTGGTGAAGGAGCTATATCTGACCTCTCATGTTTACAAATCTAAAGGGATAGTCTTATGGGTAGAGAGCCAACCTAAGGGGTTTCCTTTTAGTGTGCAATAGTTGTGCTAGAAAGAAGGTATAGTAGACTTACATCTTACAAAGTAAGGAACAATCGCTAGGGTGACCTGTTAGATGCACAACAAATTGAGCCTAACCTAGGACAACTATTGAGTGAATTTTATTGGGGACTTATGTCAACTCAAAAGTAGTCAGGATTAATGTTATCTTATTTTATGTGATTTGATGTGGTTTGTTTGGTTTGGTTTGATTTTGAATTGAGGGCATGTCTGCTGGGGATGTAAGCTCAATCAAATTTGATAAATTTAATTTATGGACCATGTCAATGTACGATGGACCCACTTAGAAGGGGCTATATCAGACTTGTCCTATCTCATATTTATGAATCTAAAGGGATAGTCTACTGGTCGTGGGGTATAGCTAGCCAACCTAAGTGGTTGCCTTTCGGTGTACAACAACTATGTTAAGAAGATGGCATAATAGACTTACATCTTCTAAAAGAAGGAATAACCATTGGGGTGACTTATTGGTGGCACAATAAATCAAACACAACTTAGGGGTGACTACTGAGTGAATGTTGTTGGGGACTTATATCAACTAAAGAGTAGTTAGGCAATTCCTATATGGAGTTTTGTTAACACTGCCCTAAAGATAGGATGCTTGCTTGGGAAAAGGTATCGTTAAGGGTGTCCTCCTAATCCACAAGTGAATATATTTTGTTTATATGTTTGTGTGGACCCTATTGGTGTGTGAGGGACCACACCGATAAGAGGCTATGTCAGCCTTGACCGATCTCAAATGTTTTGGACCAAGGGAGAATCTACACATCCACAAAACAAATTCTCTAACCACGGGGTGGTTCGAGAAAGTGGAATTTCTAAATCTAATAGTAACCTAGGTAGTGTCTAAATGGCATCACAAAGGATGCGATCCAAATATAGTGCCCATGGGGGAGGTGCTACTAAGGGCGTTATCCGGAGGCCTGGAAAAGAAAGCTTATTGGTGTATGATGGCCAACTCAAGGAGAAAGTATAGCAGACTTACATCTGCCATGAGTGGTGTATCCTAAGGTGTGAGAACCAACAACCTAAGGTGTATCCATTAGCATGAGTAGTGTATCTATTAGCATAGTTAGAACCAACCAACCTAAGGTGTTCATCAATTTGCAATGATCAATCTGGAAAGAAAGCAAGTAAGCATACAACTTTCCAAGTGGAACTAATCATCGGGACAATCTATTATCTGCCGAACAGATGCTAGCAGACCTAGAGGGACTACTAGGGGCCACGAAGTTGGAGACTTGAAGCATTCAAGAGGGAAGCAACTACTATGGGACATCCTAAACCTCAAATATACTCAACGCAGTCAGTGCATGAAGGCAAATCTAAGAAGAAAGCATAGCAGACTCACATACTCTTAAATGAAGCCAACATGAGGTAGCTTACCGACCATGTAGTAAGGCATACCAAACTAACAAGGTGCTCATCAGTGTGTAGTGGCCAAGTAAGGAAGGAAAGTATAGCAGACTTACATCCTTCAAAGCAAGAAGACCACTCGGGTGACACACTAGTAGGATAGCACATCAGCCCGACCTAGAGTAGCTACTGATTGAATGTCACTTGGGGCTTTATCCCAACTCGGAGTAGCCCGAGATAAAAGATATGTATTTATTTTATATGTTTGTGTGTAGTTTTTGTTTGTGTTGTGTCGATGAAGGATAGGATGCCTCTCGGGTTCTTTACACCTACCCTAAACACATCGTGGAGGATTCATAAATAATAATACATTCAACTTGGAAGAGATTGAATTTGAAATGGAATTTTCATTAATGATAATTATTTTCAAACATGATTTATAATATTTCTTGAAGTAGAGTCCATTGATTGGATGCATTGGGTGCTCTCCTTTATGATTAATAAGCTGATAAGATCCTCCTAGATAGCCTTTTCTATAGCAAAGGCCCCTTCCCAAGTGTGTTCAAACTCTCCTCCCATCTTACGACCAGCTGCAATCAGTCTCCTTAGAACTAAAATAAGCTTTCCTACTTGAAAAGCTATAAGATAGACCAACTTATTGTGAGCTTGAATCATTTTAGCTTTGTACAACTCAAGATTTGGCATGCCCATAGACATCTCTCCTCCAAATTTTTGAGCTCTTCTAAGCGCAACATGGCATTCTACTTTGTTGTGATCTTCCTACCCACAACTATCCTTAGAGATGGGAGTTAAACTTCTAATGGTATAATGACTTCAAACCCATATACTCAAGAGAAAGGAGTAGATTGAATTGGAGTTCTATATGTTGTGCAGTAGGCCCACAAAGCTTAAACTAACTACTCATGCCACTGTCGCTTATTGTTGTTGAGTGTCTTCTTCAGTATTTGGATGAGAGTTTTGTTGAAGGCTTCTACTAAGCCATTTTCCCTCAAGTATTTGATGGTATAATATCTCCAATCTATGCTATGTCTCTTGGAAAAGTTATTGATCTTGGTGATCTTGAATGTAATACCATTATCAGATATAATTCATCGAGGCACTCTGAACTTATATACGATATTTTTAGAAATTGGAACACTTGTTGAGCCATGACCTCTCTGATTGAAATTGCCTTCGCCCATTTGAAAAAGTAGTCGATGCTAAGATGAACTGATGACCCTTGGAAGAATGAGGATCAATTGGACCCAATATGTCAGTACCCCAACACTCGAATGGCAATCAAGCCAATGTAGGATGTAGAATGTTGGGTGGTTGGTGTAAGACCACACCATGTATTTGACATTGGTGGAATCGCCTAGCCGTATCCATGTAATCTATGATCATCGATATCCAATAGTATCCTAGTCTCTTGATCTTGGCTTTCATCTTTAGAACAAATTTGTTGGCTCCACATAATTCTGAGTACCTCAATCACAATCTTATGAACTTCATGCTTGCCAAAATAACGTAACCACATATGATTGAAAGACTACGATAAGACACCATCCATAAGAGAGTAATTTTTGATGAGTTCATTATCAATAAGAGATAATATATATATTTTAGAGCATTATTGATATGGACTCATCTTCTAGACTTTATAACTCCTTAGCAAGCTTGGCTAAAGAATACACTATGGTGTTCTCTCCTTGAGAAATCTTATAAATGGTAACCTCTAGGATTTGGGCCAACAAGTCCATAGTGTACTTATGGTAGTGATGGAGCTTGGGATTTAATAACCTTATAGGACCCAATGAATTGGTTAATAACTAGCTGAGAATCCTCAAAGATGTTGATGTTACGGAAGCTTAAAGTAGCTAACTAGAATAGCAATAAGAGCCTCATATTTTGCTTCATTGTTGGTGCAAGGATTAAGATGATATGAGAATCTCATCACATGTGGGTCGAGTTAAGAGAACTATTCCTACCCTCGCTTTCTAGAATAATAGATTATGGCTCTTCTCCTCTTTGAGAGGAAGCCACAACATCAAAGTACATCTCCCAATGGTGAATGCTAGTATCCCCTAAGTTCATGATTTATTTATTGGGAGATCATCTATAGCGAGAGTCAGAAAGTGGGTGTCTTTGCTAAGAAATCTACTAGTGCTTGTCCTTTCACCCTTGAGGGTACAAAGGTAATGTCAAATTGTGAGAGGATCATGGATCATTGTACCGTGATGATAGCATCAGTGTCATGAGATACTATATTAGATTAATCTTAGAGATTAAGTTCACCTTATAAGGAAGCATGTTGTGTTGTAGCTTTTGGGATGCAAAGATTAAAGCTAGGAAATGCTTTTCAATGGGTGAATAATTAGCCTTAATAGGGATTAGAGTACGGCTGAGGTAGTAGAGGGTGTTTTCCTTCCCTCCATCCTTGGCCAAACCAAGGGAGTCTTCTAACACAGTAGTGTAAATTTTTAGCGGCTTGCCTAAAATAAGGGATGTTAGAACTGATGGCAACATCAGGTAATGTTTGATGTCATTGAAGATGTGCTCACACTTATTATCCCACCTAAACTTGCCATCCTTTTTGATAAGCATTGAGAATGGCTGACATCTTCTTGATAAGTTGGATATAAAGCATCTTAGATATGCTAATCGCCCTTGGAATGATCTGAGTTGAGTTAAATGTTAATGGGGTGGCATTTCTAATATCGCCTTGATCATCTCTAGATTGATTTCAATTCCCCAGTGTCGGACAACTAACCCAAGAAATTTCCTTGAAGCTACTCTGAATGTAAACTTCAGAGGGTTCATTTAGAGGTTTAATTATCTTACCTGTGAAAACTACTCTCAAGTCAATGCAATGGTCTTTTTTTTTTCTACTTTTGACCATGAGATCATTGACATAGCACTCGACTTGATTATGAATGAGTTCATTGAAGATTTGAGTCATAGCCTGATGGTATGTAACATTATCATTTTTAATTCTAAAAGGCATGACCTTATAGCAATAGATTCTAATCAGGGTTCTAAAAGCAATGTTTCTTTCATCTTCAAGGACCATCTTTATTTGGTTATATCTAGATGAGCCATCAATGAAAGAGAAGACTACATCAGATCGGGAAATGTCCACCATCAACTCCGATTTGAAGTAGAAATTCATCTTTTGGACATGTCTTATTTAAATCCCTAAAATTAGCATATATGAATTTGGACATTCTTTTCTTAATGGGATGACCGGCTAACCATGTAGGGTATTTTTCTTTCGGATGATCCAACATTGATCTATTTCTTGACTTCATAAATGACCTGTTATTCTATGTCTAATCACATGCATCTAGGAGCTTGCTTGGTTAGCAGTAAGCTCTATTATTAGTTTATGGATTGCTATGTCAAGAACCAATCTAGGAATCTCTTTATAACTCCATGCAAAGCGTCCTTAAACCCATTCAATAGCCTAACTAAGTCATTGGTTTCAATTTCATTCAATAAAGAACGATGGATGTTGGGAGTGGATCTTCTTGATTCTAAGTTGATTTCCTTAAGCTTGTTGATGGTTGGCTTGATCTCTTCTTCGAACTTTGGTAGTGCATCTTTGACTTTAAAATCATCTAGATCATCTGATATTTCTAAGCACAACTCCTCATATGACTTAATATGATTTGAAAAGAACCTATTAAATTCCAAATGATTGGTAATCACTAAGTAGTGATCATCAACATCGACTAGACTCAATGTATTGAATCCTAGTTCCAGTCTTGATTGAGAGCTTTACATTTGTTCTTCCATGTTCGCTTGAAGTAGTCTGACCTACGCTTTGACCAAGTATGTGCGATTAACCCTTTCTTTGCTAAATTGTGAACACAAGATAAGTACCAATCAAAAGATAATTTTATTAAATCTTTATATGAATCATCCTCAAGTTCTACATCAACTTCTTAACTTGAGGATGATGCTCCCAGAAAGAACCTCTAAGTATTCACGCCTGTGGATGACTTAGGGCTTTTTTAACTACCAAACCCTTAACTTTTTGAGAAGAAAGTGGGGTTAGAGCTAAGGTTCCCAACTGATGCCTAACTATTTCACATATAGACTTGGATACACTTATGCTTTGCTTTGAAGCCCGATCTTCATTACTATCTAGCTTAAGTGTCACATTCAAGGGAATCTACTATTGAGAAGAGCGGCTTGTGCTAACCAAATAAGACTCATCTTATGAACTAGATTCTAAGTCTATATTGATAGCAGGTGTACTATTGGTAGTTGGGACATATCTTCTATTGGGTGGCCAATAAAGAGGTTTTCCACCCCTGACTACCTCTAAAGTGGCCTCTTCCTCTGTGGAGGTTAGGTCATCTACCCATATGTTGAATAGAATAATGAACTATGGGAGAATCTAATGAGCTCCACTTCCTCCTCCAAGTATATTTCTAGTCCCTTCTTTTTTCATTTTCTATTTTCTTTTCTTTTTTTTTCTCTTTCATTATCTTTTTCTTTTTATATATCTTTTATTTTTAAACTTTAGCCAAGATCATGAGAATAGATTTGTTGATTTTTAGGGAGGTAGTAAGCCGCATCCTCACATATGCCGACCTCATGAATTGTAAATAGCTTGAGATCTCCATTGACACAGCATACGATCCAACCTCTCACAAACTTCATACACTGATATAGAGAGGATGGAACTATGTTGTTCTCTTGTATTCATGGTCTTCCAAGCAAAGCATTGAAATATGTATCAAAGTCTATAATTTGAAACTTTGCTTCGGTCTACCAATCATCTATCTCCAAGGGAAACACTATGGAGCCTATGGCCTGTTGACCTCACTTTTGGAGTGTGGATTCAATCTTCCCATCAAAGACTTAGGAGTCTTCTAGACACTAAGACTTCTCTAGTCATAAGACACTTCTAACAATTAGGTAAATATTTAACCTTAGCCTAAAGACTTAGAAGGGATAACCATAAGATTAGGTTATGCCTTAGGGATTAGGATAATCCACCTACCACAACCCAAATCAAATCCATGTTCACCTTCTCAAACAAAACCTCAAGTTCAATTCAAACATCAAATTCAAATCCAAATCAAACACAAATTCTAAAACCTAATGATTAAAGCCCATGATCAAATCCAAACTTGAAACCCTTCCTACGCCATATGACCTATCCCATGGACTTAGCCAAATCTTAATCCAAATAAATCCAAAATCAATTTATATCTTCAATCATCTTCCTAAATATAAACCAAATCTACATTCAAATGATCAAAACTAAATAGAATTAATTCAAAACCCTTCCTAAGCCATATGACTTATGCCATGTAGCCAAATCATAATCCAAATCAAGTCAAACTCAATTTATTTTCTCATTAATCAATCAAATTTTCAATCATCTTCACAAACTTAAATGAAATATGCATTTAATTCAACAAAACTAAATCAAATCAAATCTAAATCTAAATGTAAACCACTTGACCGAATCCATGGACTTAGCCAAATGTTTTTATTCTAAAACCCAAATTCAATTGATTTTCTCATGAATCAATCATACCTTCAATCATATTCACAAATATAAATGAAATATACAGTCCTCAAGCTAAACCAAAATCAACTCAAGTAAAACCCAACTTAACCCTTTTAACTTGAAATGTTCAAATGAACCAAAATTTGAAAGCCAATTGCAATTGAATTTATATATCAATCCCAAATTCTTATATAAACTCAACTAAATCAAACTCAACCAAAAATCAAGCCAAGTAAACCAAATTGGTCCACTTGACCAAAAGTGGTCAATTTGACTTTTTTGGACCAAGTTCTAATGCTACCCAAATTGGATTGAACCAAGCTGAACAAAACCACCCATCATGATTGTTGATCACCCTAGGTTGATAAATTATCACAAATTGGGTCAAACTAAGTCAACTTGGTCATTTGACAAAGTCAACCCCTTAACCCATATGAACTCAAACTAGCCAAATTGCAACCTAATTCCCTTGAAACCAATGATTCATACCAAATTTAAATCAATATTTGAATATGACATGACCTTTAATTGAGTCAAACCAAAGCAATTGACCATCTTGACCTAAGTTGACCCAAATTGACCTAAAATACTAAATTGAGTCAAATCAAAAATAAACTAAATTGATTTCAACTAATGGCTTAAATTCATTCAAAATTGATTATTGAATTTGACCGAAGTCATGATTGGACCTAATTGAACTCAATTGACCTACTTAGCCCAAATTGAACTAAAGGTTCAAGTTGGCCTAAATTAAAAAAATTCAAATTTATTGAAAACAAAGCCTACAATCATATTCAATGGGTCAACTAAACCCAAACCAACACCCAACCCAAGCCAATTTGGCCAATTTGGCCAAATTAGTCAACTTTCACATTTGACCCAAATGAATTCAAATGAGCCAAAATTAAATATAAGCCAAACTAAACCAAACCAATTAAACCAAGACATTCCAAATAATCATATGAACTTGGCCCAGTTTGACCAAATTTGACCAAATGATCAACTTTACCCAACCTAACCCAATTTGACCCAAATGAGTCAAATTGAGCCAAACCTAACCAAATCAACTCAAATTGACTTGAAATTTGGGCTAACCCACTTTTGACTCTTTTCAATTATGTTCAAATCAAATCCAATGTTAAATGATCATTCTACCCTTGGGTCAAGAGCATCACATGAGACAAATCACCCATGTAAGGGGTCATTTCTATTCCTTGGCCACTTGGTACTCTCCCAATGGTCAACCTAAGAACCTAAGACACTACCCAACTTGACCCAAGGGGTGGTTCGAATGACCATGACCCATGGGAGGTGAAATCACCTCACTCTCCCCATTGGGGCATTTGGAATCCATAGGACACCCTCAATTCCTCCTTGGCAGCCAGCTCAACACCTTCAACCAACCAAGCTGAGCTAGCTCACCTTCTCTCTGCCACCCATGACTCCCTGAGATGGTCGGATGACCTCTAGAATCTCAACACCTCCTCATTTCCATTCAAACACAAACAAAAATCATTCCTCACATCCTTAGCTACCCAAGATAGCTAGAGCCATGCCCTAAGCTCCCAAGCTTGTTCCTTGATCAAAAATGCCATTCGTCTATCTCAAAATAGGACACTCCCATTTCTGACCTAACTTACACATTTCTCTTTCAAACTCAAATTAAATTTCCATGCACTTTCCTGGGCCTCATCGAGCAAGAATGAATTATCTCTCTCAAGCTTCAGGGCATGAAGGTGGACTTGATCAAAGTCGAGCTCCAAATGATCAGTTCATGGTCGTTTGAGTGAACATGAATTGATCAAATTATTGCTCAACAAGGCTTCATCTCCACTAGATAAAGCTTCCTCAATCATTTAAGCCATCAATCTTGAGCTCCTATGAGGTATGCTTCCAAAATCGATCGTTAAGAAAAAAATGGGTTGGAGCTTTTTGAAGAAAACAAGCATCTCATGTGATATTGACCATTGGATCCCATCTGATTGATGTCGTGAAGGTGTGGGATCCTTTTGGAGTTGATCTAAGCTTAGGTAAGCTCGAATCAAGTGAACAATGGTGGACAGACTCCATTCTCCATCAGTCGTGTGATGTTAGATCACCCACCCCATCCGCATGATCGAAACAGACGATCGTGATTAGATCTGCTAGATTGACCTAATTTAATCCTATTAGGCTATGGAATTAATCATAGTCATCCAATCTTAGATCAAACGGCAAATGATAAAGTACATCTGCCTCTGCCACATAGGCACTAAGTCAAATAAGTTTAAGTAGCCAATCCTGTGATGCCACATGGAAAGTGCATGTGTCAGCGCGCCATGTGGAAAGCATGTCGTCAACATGCCATGTGGCACTAGATTACTCTTTAATTAGGCTTAATTAATCATTTTAAATTGCTAAAACTTTTAAAAATCATAAAAGAGCATAGAGAAATAAAAAAATGCCAATAAATACTCATTTTAAAGTATTTAATAAAAGAATTTATTAAAAATGATCTTCACAAATTTTAAATAGTAATTAATGTTTGATTAAAAAATTGATTTGCTTAATTACTTCTTAATTACTTGTGAAATTTATCTCAAATTTTGTGGGTTAATTTAATGGGATGACCTCTACCTCCCATAATTTTCTTGGGATTTGCTTACTTAATTAGGAAAATTGTAATTAAAACTTAACTACTCTATTAAGTTAATTGATGATTAATTAATCCCATGAATAGTAATAAATTAGTTAATTAAGTTTATTAATCATTATTTAATAGTAAGTGAACTAAGAAATAGGGTTGGCACCCCTTTCCTTAAGTTCATTTCACTCTTTGTTAAAATAAATTTAATTATGATTTAACTAATTAATTAAATCACTTAATCAAATTGAAATCATAATCACATATGAGCTTAATTAATTAAACCATGGGGTAAATCTTTAGGTATTTAATAACCTAAAGGAATTTAATGAAATTATGGTTAGTCCATATGTGTGGGAAAACCATAAGAGTAATTAATTAAGTCCTTTAATCTAGTTAACTATTAATCATGAGCTAATTACATTAGGCCCCTTTTATTTCTTAGGATCATTGCAAGCTTATTTTCTATGCATATCATGTTGTCTCATAATTATTTAGTTAATTACTTCAAGGTGACATAGGTAATGGTAATTAATTCATCTAATTAAAGTTTGAACTTAATTAACTCATAAAATCAACTTAATTACATTTCCTTAAATTAAATCAAACTACTAACATGGGAATGGGCTTAAAATAACAAGTGATGATTTCTCTTCTCATCTTCAAATTAAATCAAATACAAAACTTAATTAATAAAGAAGCTTTGGTTTGCTTTAAATAATCTTATTTGATTTTATTGTCCTTAAGAACTAGTTGATTGAATGAATCACATGCTTATATTGATTGTCCTATTTCTAATCATGTTAAATTTGGTATGTCATTTGAATTCATGCATTCATCTTTTTCAAAATAAACTAAAGATAATGGATTTCCTTTTTTGTAAGCTTGCATGTGTTGATTTAATCTAATATATGTGTGTATTATAACTATTAAATCCAAAATGTATTATTCAAAAGCTTATAAATGAATAACAATTTGTGTTATGGTACTAGTTATAAATACATAAGAAATGCATGTTCTTATAGCTTAAGTGTATGAATGTTGAGTTCTCATTCCTCTACTCATGTGTTGATCTATATAAGATTGAAGGGTAATGGGTATATAGTCTAGACATCTTGGGAACACTAGGCTTTTGCTTGCCCCAAGGAGGTCATTTGATTACCTCACTTATCACGGTTTAAAATGGCACATACCCATTTGATTTCACTCTTATGTATTTCAACATTAGAATTTGGATAGAGCTTTAATTCATATATATAAATGATTCAATAAAAAATATACAATCTTTGCATGGTTTTCTTTCCCTCATTTAAGTATACATCCATGTGTGTCCAAGAAAAGCAAGTATATAGTCTGGAAATCCCATGAATATGAGGCTTTAGTTAACCCCAAGTAGTTCATTTGATTACCTCATTTCTCTGATTTAAGAACAACATGTACTTGCCTATATTTTTTTGTACATGTATATATATGTGATTAGTGAATGAAAATCCCATTTTACATTAAAATTGCATGCAATCATAATTGACTAAGTGGTTGAATTAATTAGCCATATGATTTGGAACTTACTTCCTATGTTCATGTATATAAATTTACATATGTTTGAATTCAAATGGATATATAATCTGGATATCCCAATAATGAGGGCTTTAGCTCAAGGAGGTCATTTGATTACCCTCACTTCCGGTTTAACAATGACACATGTTAATTTCATTCTTATGTTCTTTTGTTTAAGAATTTGGATAAAATTTTAAATAAATATGTTTAAATAATTCAATCAAATAAAATATAAATTCTAAACATACATATACATTCATCATTTAAGTGTCCTAAAATATATTGCATGTATAGATACACTTAGGATTAAATCATATGCATGTTACAAGTGATGGAAAAATGATTTAATATATGTCATGTGGTAGTAATTGAATTAAATTAATCTTAAGATGCCTTTCATTTTGAATAGGATTATTTAAAGTGAACCTAAACTTAGGATTAATTAAATGATTTAATAAGCCATTCACTAAAGAGAACTAAATCAAATTAATATACTTTAGTAAGTGACTTAAGGTAGAGATGAAAGAGGGAAATCGCCTTTTCCTCTCTTTATAACACTTTTGTTGCTAAGTGTAATAAAATGAAACCAAAGAAAACCCATTAAAATTCTCAAATCAATTTAACTACTTCAAGTGAAATCAACCTTTCTTATTAAATTGAATCCTTCTACACTTCAACAATACAACACTAATGCCGAACAAGACTTACCACACAAGCCTTAATACACACATTAGAATTAAGTCACCACTTATAGCTCTTAGTTAGGATGGTGTATGATGTGATGCATGTTTTGTTTTATGATATATTATTTTAGATTGGATGTTAGGGTGTATACTTATAGGCGCATGATATGCTATTAGTCATATTTTCTATAGATTATGCTTAAGGGATGCTTAAAAATAAATGTGAATGCTCTTTTTGCATATTGTTTAAATCTTAAAGCATAATCCAAGTTAGGACAGGTGGGTTTAGTTACCTATGTGTAGGGTGCTATGTCCAAATTGTAAATACAAATGCTTAGGATTATGTATATTTAGCTAACCTCTATTTTGTAGGTGTTGTTAGATTTAATTTTTCCACATAAATGTAATTTTTAGGAATTAGGGTAGTGCTATGGGGAAGGATGAGCGTGGCAGAAGGCTTTTGTGAGTTCCTTATGATGCCTTTGAAGCAAACCATCCAAATCAAAGAAGGAACCAAATTAGAAATGGAGATATGAAGAAAGAAGACCTCCATAGAATTTAATACAATTATAATTATTCTTTCATATTTATTATATAAGGGTAGACCCAAAAATCTTTTCTCTCTTCCGGTTTTTTTCTTTACGATAGTTTATATAATTGTTTGATGTTATGTTTACATTGTGCATTAGGATGTCATGCTTTTATAGTTTCTTAAATGATTGATGCTTTAATGTGTGGCTTGGATATGATTGGCACTTAGGATAAAAATAATGTTTACTTAATCACTCATAACTAAATTTTAAACAACTCATAACTTCATCATAATGCTAAGACATAAATAAGATAATTAAAAGATTTAGCAACCCCTTAGATGTATGGTTGTATGTTTCATCATGCATGCATGTCCTTTCTCTCTTGAACATGAAGGACCTCCATCCTTGCATGATAAAGGAATGCTTGACTGTGAGGGCATCCTTTGTGGTGGAGAATAGCTTCTTCTAGTTGATTTGATCCACAACCTATTTCATCATGCATTTAGGCCCTCTCATCTTGTACATTGAATCCTCTCAACATCATCCTTTCTTTTTGGAGTTTGGAGATGTTGATCCTCATAAGGGTTCTTATACTCATAATGTTGGTGATACACAGGTCAGCGAACTCTAGATAGCATATGGCCAATATTCACTAGAATGTAAAGAGTGCTATTCACAGGAGTAAGTCTTCATTCTTTGAATGTAAGTAAATAAAATCTAAACCTAAACAATAAACAAAAAAAAATAAAATTAAAAATAAATAATAAATAAAACTAAACCTAAACTAAAAATAACTAAAAAATAACAAAATAAAATAAACTAAACCTTAAATATAAACCTGACTGATAACCCAGATAAAAACCACTTTTAAAAATAAAAATTAAAACTAATAACCAATTACCTGATAACTTAAACCTCCTACCTCAACAGCC
>CM038214.1:78081553-78462805 GCA_021442155.1 Cymbidium sinense | reverse complement strand
AATAAACCTTAACAAAAACCAAAAAAATAAACTAAAATAAAAAACCTAAGCTAGAATAAATAAGCCTAAAATAAATAAACTAAACTAAATAAAAATAAAATATAAACTTAAATAAAAATAAAAAATAAAACAAACTAAAATAAATAAAAAGTAAACTAAATAATCCTAAACTTGCCTATTTTTTAATTTAAAAAAAACCCTAAACCCTAAACCATAAACCCTAAACCCTAAACCCTAAATCCTAAACCCTAGACTCAAAAACCCTAAACCCTAAACACTAAACCCTAAAACCTACAACCCTAAACCCTAAACCCTAAACCCCAAATCCTAAACCCTAAACCCTAAAACCTTAAAAACCTAAAAAAATAAAATAAAAATAATAAATAAAAATAATAAATAAAAAAAATAAAAACCCAACAACCTAAACCTAAAAAAAATCAAACCTAAAAATAAAATAAATAAAAAAACCTAAACCTAAATGAAATAAAATAAAATAAAAACCTAAACTAAAAACTAAACCTAAACTATAAATATAATAAAATAAAAAATAAGACTATACAAAAATAAAATAAATAAAAACCTAAACTAAACTAAAAAATAAAATAAAATAAAAACTTAAACATAAAAAATAAACATAATAATAAAACCTAGAAAATAAATAATAAATAAAACCTAAACCCTAAACTAATAAAAAAAACCTAAACCTAAAATAAATAAAATAAAATAAACCTAAATCAAAACTAAAATAAATAAAGCCTAAGCCTAAACCTACAATACACTAAACGTAAACCCTAAACTAAATAAAATAAAATAAAAATAAACTAAATATAAATAAAAAATATAATGAATTAAAATAAACTGGAAAAAAATTATCTAAACTAAAAACCAAAACCTACCAGTTTATTTAATTAAAAAAATAAATAAATATATAAAAAAAACACTAACCTTAAAATTGACCTTACACCAAAAACCCTAAACCCTAAACCCTAAAACCCTAAAACCTAAACCCTAAACCCTAAACCCTAAACCCTAAACCCTAAACCATAAACCCGAAAAACCTAAAAACCTAAACCTAAACTAAATTAAATCTAAAAATAAAATAAATAAAAAACCTAAACCTAAATTAAATTAAAAATAAAACAAAATAAAAATCTAAGCCTAAACAACAAAATAAAATAAAATAAAAAATAAAAATTAAACTAAAATAAAATAAATGAAAACTTAAACTAAACTATTAAATAAAAATAAACCTAAAAATAAAAAACCTAAATAAAATGAAAACTAAACATAAAATAAAAATAAAATAAACTTAAAATAAATAAAATAAATTAAAATAAAAACTAAATAAAAACATAAACCTAAAAAATAAACCTAAAAATAAATATAAAATAAAACCTAAACCCTAAACTAAAAAAAAATTAAAACCTAAAATAAACAAAATATCATAAACCTAATCCTAAACTAAGATAAATAAAATCTAAACCTAAACCTAAATAAACTAAACCTAAACCTTGAACTATATAAAGTAAAATAAACAAAAAATAAACCTAAACCTAAACTAAAAAAATAAAACCTAAAAATAAACCTAAAATAAGAACATAAAACCTAAACCTAAAAAAATAAAATAAAAACCTAAACCTAAACCTAAAATTACTAAATAAAAGCTAAACTTAAAAAATAAAAAAAAACCTAAACTAAAATAAATAAACCAAAAATATATAAACTAAACTAATAAAACTTAAAAATTAACATAAATAAAAATTAAAAATAAAATGAACTAAAATAAATTAAAATTAAACTAAATAAATTAAATAAAAAACCTATGGGTTTACTTAATTTAAAAGAAAAACCTAAACACTAAACCCTAAACCCTAAACCCTAAATGCTAAACCCTAAACCCTAAACCAAAAATTGTACACCCTAAACCCTAAACCCTAAACGCTAAACCATAAACCCTAAAACCTACAACCCTAAAACTTAAACCCTAAACCCCATACCCTAAACCCTAAACCCTAAACCCTAAACCCAAAAACCCAAAAACCCTGCAACCTAAACCCTAAACCCTAAACCATAAATCCTAAAACATACAACCCTAAACCTTAAACCCTAAACCACATACCCTAAACCCTAAACCTTAAACCCTAAACCCCAAACACGTAAACCTAAGCTAAATAGAACCCAAAAATAAAATAAATAAAAAACCTAAACATAAATAAAATAAAAAAGAAAATAAATAAAATAGAAACCTAAACTAAAACCTAATCCTAAACCTAAACCTAAACTTAAACCTAAAAAGAAAATAAAATAAATACAAAATCTAAACTAAAATAAAATAAATAAAAACCTAAACTAAACTAAAAATAAAATAAAGTAAAAAATAAAAAAGCTAAATAAAATATAATCTAAACGTAAGATAAAAATAAAATTAACCAAAAATAAAATAAAATAAAAACCTAAAACCAAAAAAAAACCTAAAAATAAAACCTAAAAATAAACACAAAATAAAACCTAAACCATAAACTAATAAAAAAACCTAAACCTAAAATAAACAAATAAAATAAATCTAAACCTAAACTAAAATATACTAAACTAAAATAAATAAAACTTAAACCAAAACCTATAATAAACTAAACCTGAACCCTAAACCCTAAACCCTAAACCCTAAATCGTAAACTCGAAACCCTAAAAACCCCTAATCCCTATACCCTAAACTAACCCTAAACCCTAAACCCTAACCCTAAAACTAAACACTAAACCCTAATCCCAAAACCCTTAAAACTCTAAACTAACACTAAACCCTAAACCCTGAACCCTAATCCTAAACCCTAAACCTTTAAACCCTAAACCCTCATAACCCTAAACCCTAAAGACTAAACTCTAAATCCTAAACCCTAAACCTTAAACCATAAACTGTAAAACCCTAAACCCAAAAACCCTAAACCCTAAACCCTAACCCTATACCCTAAACCCCAAAAACATAAACCCAAAAACCGTAAACCCTAAACCCCAATCCCTAAACCTAAATCTAAGGTAACTAAATAAATTAAATAATAAACCTAAAACCTAAAATCAAATAAGCATAAACCCTTAAAATGGGCAGAACCTTGATGGTAAGAAGAACACCGTCAACCAGGCTCATTATAGATCTGGCGGTGGAGGTGAAGGCGGAGGCGACGGTTATCACCATGATTGTGGGGAATCTAGAGGTGTTGGTGGATATGGACGTAGTGGTCAGAGCAATGGTGGTTGAGGTGGGAGGAGTGATGGAGGTTACATCCATGGTGGTGAGGAGAAATAGAGGAGGATGGTGGATCATGCTACTCGAGAGGCCGGGGTGGTTCTGATGAGAACTAGAGAAATTGAAGAATGACTGATTCGATCTGCTACTTAAGAAATCGTGTCTTTACAATAGAGACAGTTTATCTAGGGTATTTAATTTGCTCTATGCATTCTCATTTTTTATCTATGTCATTGCTTGTGTCTTAGAAAACTTCGTGTGTTACTTGGTTGATGAAATAAAAAAAAAAGAAATGTTGAATATGAATTTCTTCTCTATTAAAAGAATTAACCAAAAACCCTAAACCTTAAACAAAAACCTGGACCCTAAACTTAAAACCTAAACCCTAAACCTTAAAAACTAAACCCTAAAAACCCTAAAAAATAAACCCTAAACCCTAAACACTAAACCCTAAACCCCAAACCCTAAACCCTCAACTAACCCTAAACCCAAAACACAAAACCCCAAACCCTAAATCCTAAACTAACCCTAAGCCCTAAGCTAACCCTAAGTCCAAAACCCTAAACCCTAAAGCCTAAACATTAAACTTTAAACCTTAAACCCTAACCTTAAACCATAATACCCTAAACCCTAAACCCTAAAATCCTAAACCCTAAATCTTAAATGCTAACCCTAAACACTGAACCCTCAACCTAAACCTAAAGTAACTAAATAAAATAAAGAATAAACCTAAACCCTAAGAATGGGAAGAACCTTGATGGTGAACAACACCAACCAAGCTCAAGACCAAGGTGTGAGGCAGCTATTGCAATGGTGGTGGGGGATCTGGAGGAGCTGGTGGATATGGAGGTGGTGGTTGGAGCAGTGGTGGTTATAGAGGTGAGAGGAGCGACAGAGGTTACAATCATGGTAGTGGCGGAGGGAGAGATCGGGGATATGATGGTGGATCACGCTACTCAAGAGGTTAGGGTGGATTTGATGGGAACTGTAGAATTTGAAGAATGACTGATTTAATTTGCTACTTAGGGAACTATGTCTTTACAATAGAGATGGTTCTAATTATCTAGGGTTTTTTATTTGCTCTATGCATGCTCATTTTTTATCTATGTCATCACTTGTATCCTAGAAAACTTGGTGTGTTACTTGGTTAATGAAATTGAAAGGAAGAAATGTTGAATCTAAATTTGTTCTCTATTAAAAACCCTAAACTTGAAACTAAAACCTGAACCCTAGACCTAAAACCTAAACCTTAAAACTTAAACCCTAAACCCTAAAAACCCTAACCCTAAACACTAAACCCTAAACACCAAATCCTAAACCCTTAACTAACCCTGAACCCAAAACCCAAAACCCTAAACCCTAAATTAGCCCTAAACCCTAAGCTAACCCTAAACCCAAAACCAAAAACCCTAAAGCCTAAACACTAAACCCTAAACCCTAAAACCCTAAACCCTTAACCCAAACACTAAATCGTAAACCCTAAAACCCTAAACCCTAAACCCTAAACCCTACACTCCAAACCCTAAACATAAACCTAAAGTAACTAAATAAAAAATAAAATAAACCTAAAGCCTAAGAATGGGTAGAACCTTGATGGTAGGAAAAATAATGTCAACTAGGCTTAGTCTAGAACTAGCAGTGGAGGTAAAGGCGGAGGCAGTGGTTATTATATTGGTGGTGGGGGATCAAGAGGAGCTGGTGGATATGGAGGTGGTGGTCAGAGCAGTGGTGGTTATGGAGGCAAGAGGAGCGACAGAGGTTACAACCGTGGAGGTGGCGGAGGGAGAGATCAGGGATACGATGGTGGATCATGCTATTCGAGAGGATGAGGTGGTTTTGATGGGAACTGGAGAAACTAAAGAATGGCTGATCCGATCTGCTACTTATGGAACTGTGTCTTTACAGTAGACACAGTTCTAGTTATCTAATGTTTTTGATTTTCTCTATGGGTGCTCATTTTTTATCTATGTAATCTCTTGTGTCTTTAAAAACTTTACGTGTTACTTGGTTGATGAAATAGAAAAGAAGAAATGTTGAATCTTAATTTGTTCTCCTTTAAAACCAAAACCCTAAACCCTATACTAAAACTTGAATCCTAAGCCTATAACCTAAACCCTAAACCCTAAACCCTAAACCTTAAAAATCCTAAACCCTAAACCCTAAAATTTTTAACCCTAAATCCTAAACCCTTAACCTTAAACCCTAAACCCTAAACCCTAAACCATAAACCCTAAACTCCAAACCCAAAAACCTAAACCCTATACCTTAAACCCTTAACTAACCTAAACCCAAAACCCTAAACAATAAAAACCTAAAAAGCTAAACCTAAACTAAATAAAACTTAAAACTAAAATAAATAAAAAAATTTAATCCAAATAATATTAAAAAAATAAAATAAAATAAAAACATAAACTAAAACTTAAACCTAAACCTAAACCTAAACCTAAAAAGAAAAAAAATATAAAAAATAAAAACTAAACTAAAATATAATAAATAAAAACCTAAACTAAACTAAAAAATAAAAAACCTAAATAGAACAAAAACTAAACCTATAATAATAATAATAAAATAAACCTAAAATAAAATAAAATAAAAACTAAATAAAAACCTAAACCTAAAAAATAAACCTAAAAATGAATAAATAAAGAAACCTAAACCCCAAACTAAAAATAAAACATAAACCTAAAATAAATAAAACTTAGAAATAAAATAAATAAATAAACCTAAACCTAAAATAAATAAATTAAATGAAATAAAAACCTAAACTAAACCTAAACCTAAATCTAAATCTAAACCTAAACCTAAACGTACAAAGAAAATAAAATAAAAAGTAAAATCTAAACTAAAATAAAATAAACAAAAACCTAAACTAAACTAAAAAAATAAAATAAACTTAAAAATTAAAAACCTAAATAAAATAAAAAAATTAAAATAGAAATAAAATAACCTTAAAATAAAATAAAATAAAAACATAAACCTAAAAAATAAACCTAAAGATAAAACCTAAAAATAAATACAAAAATATAACCTAAATCCTACGCTAAAAAAAACCTAAATCTAAATTTAAACTAAATTAAGCTAAACTAAAATAAATAAAACATAAACCTAAACCTAAAATAACTTAAACTTAACCCCTAAACTAAATAAAATAAAATAAACTACAAATAAACCTAAACATAAAAATAAACTTGAAATAAAAACCTAAAACTTAAACATAAAAAAGTAAAATAAAAACCAAAATCGAAACATAAAAATAAAAAATAAAACTATAGATGAAAAATAAGCTAAACCTAAACCCTAAATTAAATAAAATAAAATAAACTAAAAATAAAACTAAGCCTGAACTAAAAAATAAAACCTTAAAATAAACCTCAAATAAAAACCAAAACCTAAACTTAAAAGAATAAAATAAAGACCTAAACCTAAACTTAAAAATAAAAAATAAAACATAAACCTATAAAATAAAATAAAAATAAATCTAAACTAAAAGATAAACATAAACCTAAACCTAAACCTAAAAAGTAAACTAAAATAAAAAACCTAAACTAAGATAAATAAACTTAAAATCAATAAACTTAACTAAATAAAAAAACCAAAATAATAATAAAAATAAAATAAACTAAAATAAATAAATAAAAAGTAAATTAAACAAACCTAAACCTACTAGTTTAATTAATTTTAAAAAATAAAATAAAATAACCCTATACCCTATACCCTAAACCCTAAGCCCTAAATCCTAAACCCTAACCCTCACATTAAACCCTAAACCCTAAAATTATAAACCCAAAATGCTAAAGTAACCCTAAACCCTCAAAACTCTAAACTTACCCGAAACCCAAAACCCTAAACCATAAAATTATAAACCCAAAATGCTAAATTAACTCTAAACCCTCAAAACTCTAAACTTACCCGAAACCCTAAACCCTAAACCCTAAATCGTAAACCCTAAAAACCTAAAGCCTAAAACCATACACCCTAAACCCTAACCCTAAATCCTAAACCATAAAAACATAAACCCTAGAACCCTAAATCCTAAACCTAAAGTAACTAAATAAATTAAAAAATAAAACTAAACCCTAAAACATAATAAACATAAACCATTAGAATGAGTAGAATTTTGATGTTAGAACGCCACCAACTAGGCTCAAGATAGATCTACCTAAAGGTGAAGGTAGGGTTATCGCAAAGGGTGGTGAGGGATCTGGAGATATTGGTGTATATGGATATGGTGGTTAGACCAATGGTGGTTATTGAGGCGGGAGGAGTAACAAAAGTTATAGCCATGGTGGTGGCAGAGGGAGAGACTAGGGGGTGGTACACACTACTCGAGAGGCTAGGGTGGTTCTGATGGGAATTGGAGAAACTAAAATGACCAATTGACCTACCAAGGAACTATGTCTTTATAGTAGAGATGGTTCTATTCTACATTTTGATTTCATGCATGCCCTTTTTTTTATCTATCTCGTCGCTTGTGTCTTAAAAAACTTAAACACTAAACCCTAAACCCTTAACTAACTCTAAACCCAAAACCCAAAACCCTAACCCTAAACTAACCCTAAACCCTAAAACTTTAAACCCTAAAATCCTAAACCCTAAACCCTAACCCTAAACCATAAACTCTAAAACCTTAGACCCTAAACCCTAAACCCTAAACCCTAAATGCTATCCCTAAACCCCAAACCCTAAACCTAAACCTAAAGTAACTAAATAAAATAAAAAATAAACCTAAACCCTAAAACCTAATAAACTTAAACCCTAAGAATGGGCAAAACTTTGATGGAAAGAATAACACCGTCAACCAAGCTCCGTCTAAAATTAGCTGAGGCTGACATTATAATGGTGGTGGGCATCCGAGGAGCTGGATACTGAGGTGGTCGTGCAGGTGGTTATGGAGGCGAGAGGAATGACGGAGGTTACAACCGTGGTGGTGGCGGAGGGATAGATAGATGATATGATGGTGGATCACGCTACTCAAGAGGACTTGGTGGTTTTGATGGAAATTGGATTAACTGAAGAACGATGAAACCGATTTGCTACTTATGGAACTGTGTCTTTATAGTAGACACAATTCTAGTTATTTAAGGTTTTTGATTTGCTCTATAGGTGCTCATTTTTCATCTATGTCATCAGTGTCTTAGAAAACTTTGTGTGTTACTTGGTTTATGAAATTGAAAAGAAATGTTGAATCAAATTTAATCTCTAAAAAAAACTATAAAACCCTAAATCCTATGCTAAAACCTAAATCCCATACCTAAACTTAAACCCTAAAACCCTAAACCCTAAACCCTAAAACCCTAAACCCTAAACCCAAAACCCTAAAACCTAAAACCTAAACCCTAAACCATAAACCCTAAACCCTAAACTCTAAACCCTAAACCCTCAACTAACCATAAACCCTAAACATAAAATAAATAAAACCTAAAACAAAATAAATAAAAAATTTAAACCAAAATAAAATAAAACAAAACTAAAACCTAAACCTAAACCTAAACCTAAACTTAAAAAGAAAAAAATAAAAATGATAAAAACTGAACTCATATAAAATAAATAAAAACATAAACTAAACTAAAAAAATAAAAAACCTAAATAGAATAAAAATTAAACCTAAAATAATAATAAAATAAACCTAAAATAAAATAAAATAAAACCTAAACCTAAAAAATAAACATGAAAATGTATATATATATAAAACCTAAACCCTAAACTAAAAAAAAAAAAAACATGAACCTAAAATAAAAAAATTAATTAAGCCTAAAACTAAAATAAACTAAACTAAAATAAATATAAACTAAACCTAAACCTAGCTAAACCTAAACCTAAATAAAATTAAATAAAAATAAAATAAACTTAAATTAAACCTAAAAAATAAAACCTAAAATAAAATAAAACCTAAACCTAAAATAAAATAAAATAAAACTAAACCTAAACCTAAAAAATAAAATAAAACCTAAAAAATAAAATAAACTAAAATAAAAATAAAAATAAACTAAAATAAATAAATAAAATAAATATAAATATAAATATAAAAATAAATAAATAATATAAAATAAAAACCCTAAACCCTAAAACTAACCTAAAACCCTAAACTTACAACCCTAAACCCTAAACCCTATACCCTAAACCTTAAAACCCTAAACCTTAAACCCTAAACCCTAAAACCCTAAATCTTAAATCTTAAACCCTAAACCCTAAACCCTAAAACCTACAACCCTAAACCCTAAACCCTAAACCCCAAACCCTAAACAGTAAACCCTAAACCCTAAAAACCTAAAAACCTAAACCTTAACCTAAACAAAATGAAAATAAATATAATAAAAACCTAAACTAAAACCTAAACCTAAACCTAAACGTAAAAAGAAAATAAAATAAGAAATAAAATTTAAATGAAAATAAAATAAATAAAAACCTAAACTAAACTAAAAACTAAAATAAACCTAAAAATAGAAAACCTAAATAAAAAAGAAACATAAAATTAAAATAAAATAAAATAAAAACCTAAAACTAAAAAATAAACCTAAAGTAAAACCTAAAAATAAATAAAAAATAAAACCTAAAATAAACCTAAAGCTAAACTAAAATAAGCTAAACTAAAATAAGGGAAACCTAAACCTAAACCTAAAATAAACTAAACTTAAACCCTAAACTAAATAAAATAAAATAAAATAATCCTAAACCTATACTAAAAAATAAAACCTAAAAATTAACCTGAAGTAAAAACCTAAAACCTAAACCTAAAAAATTAAAATAAAAAGCAAAACCTAATCTTAAAAATAAAAAATACAACCTAACCCTAAAAAATAAGCATAAACCTAAACCTAAACCTAAAAAATAAACTAAAATAAAAAGCATAAACTAAAATTAATAAACATAAAATAAATAAACTAAACTAAATAAAAATAAAAAAATAAACCAAAAAAATAAAAAATAAAATAAACTAAAATAAATAAGAAATAAACTAAGTAAACCTAAACCTACTAGTTTACTTAATTTTTAAAATAACCCTAAACCCTAAACCCTAAACCCTAAATCCTAAATCCTAAACCCTAACCCTAACCCTAAACCTTAAAACCTAAACCCTAAAACCTAAACACTAAAACACATAAATCCTAACCCCTAAACTAACTCTAAACCCTTTAAACCTTAAACCCTAAAAACCTTAAACCCTAAAGCCTAAATCTTAAACCCTAAACTAATCCTAATCCCTAAGTTAACCCTTAACCCTAATCCCTAAACACTATAGCCTAAACACTAAACCCTAAACCCTAAACCCTAAACCCTAAACACTAAAATCCTAAACCCTAAAGCCTAAAGCCTAAAGCCTAAACCCTAAAAACCTAAAAACCTAAACCTAAACTAAATAAAACCTAATAATAAAATAACTAAATAAACCTAAAACAAAATATAATAAAATAAAATAAAATAAGAACCTAAACTAGAACCTAAACCTAAACAAAAAAATAAAATAAAATAAAAAATATAAGTAAACTAAAATAAAATAAAGAAAAACCTAAACCTAAGAATAAAAAGGCATAAATATAATAAAACTAAAGGTAAATTAAAACTAAAATAAATTTAAAATAAAAACTAAATAAAAACCTAAACTCTAAAATAAACCTAAAAATAAAACCTAAAATAAATAAAAAATAAAACATAAGTCCTAACCTAAAAAAAACCTAAACCTAAAATAAAAATAAAATAAACCTAACCCTAAACTAAAATAAACTAAACTAAAATAAATAAAACCCAAACCTAAACCTAAATATAAACTAAATAAAATAAAATAAATAAAAAATAAACCTAAACCTAAACTAAAAAATAAAACTTAAAAATTAACCTAAAACCTAAAGCCTAAACCTAAAAAAATAAAATAAAAAACTAAACCTAAACTTAAAAATTAAAATAAAATAAAACTCAACTAAAAAAATAAACTTGAACCTAAAAAGTAAACTAAAATAAAAATCCTAAACTATAATAAATAAACTAAACTTAATAAAAATAAAAATAAAATAAACTCAAATAAATAAAAAATAAAAATTAAACTAAACAAAACTAAACCTGCCAGTTTACTTAATTAAAAAAAACCTCAACCCTAAATCTTAAATCCTAAACCTAAAACCCTAAACCCTAAAACTAATCCTAAATCGTAAACATTAAACCTACAACCCTAAACCTACTACTCTAAACCATAAAACCCTAAAACTTAAACATTATACCCTATACCCTAAACTCTTAACCCTAAACCCTTAAACCTAAACCTTAAACCCTAAACCCTAAACCCTAAACCCTAAAACCTAAACCCTAAATACAAAAGCCAAAACCTAAAACCCAAAACCCTAAAACTTGCAACCCTGAACCCTAAATGTTAAACCCTAAACTAAACCTAAACCCTAAACCCTAAACTAACCGTATTCTAAGAATTTTGATGATGAACATCACATCGCTAACTTTAGATTTGATGGAGGCGGAGATTATCATGGTGGGATCTAGGTGTTGGGGATATCGAGGTCACATAGGTTATGGAGGAGGGAGGCCCATGCCATGGACGAGGATATGATGTTGGATCCTCACTTGAGAAGTGGGTGGCTCAGAGAAGAGATCCCGCTTATGGAACTATGACTTTTAGAGATAGTTGTACTTTATATAGGGTTTTGATTTGCTCTATGGGTGCTCCTTTTATCTATGTCTGGGTCTTAGAAAACTTGGGGTGCTACTTGGTTCATTAAATTGAAAAGAAGAATTGTCGAATCTGAACTTGTTATCAGAAAAAAATCCTTAAACCCTAAACCCTAAACTAAAACTTAAACCCTAAACCTAAAACCTAAACCTTAAACCCTAAACCCTAAACCCTAAACCCCAAACCCTAAATCCTAAACCCTAAACTATAAACTAACCTTAAACTCTAAACCCTAAACTAACCCTTAACCCTAAACTAACCCAAAATTTTAAACCCTAAGAAGCTAAAAACCTAAACCTATACTAAATAAAACCTAAAAATAAAATAAATTAAGAAAATCTAAGCCAAAATAAAATAAAAAAATTAAATTAAATTAAAACATAAACTACAAATTAAACTTTAACCTAAACCTAAACCTAAACCTAAAAGAAAATAAAATAAAAACTAAAAACTAAACTAAATGAAAAAAAATAAAAAACCTAAATAAAATAAAAACTAAACCAAAAGTACAAATAAAATAAACTTAAAATAAAAGAAAATAAAAACTAAATAAAAACCTAAACCTAAAAAATAAACCTAAAAAATAAAATTGAAAAATAAATAAATAATAAAACTTTAACCCTAAACTAAAAAAAACCTAAACCTAAAATAAAAATAAAATAAACAAACTAAAATAAACTAAACCTAAACTAAAATAAATTAAACTAAAATAAATAAATCCTAAACCTAAACCAAAAATAAACTAAATCTAAACCTAAACTAAATAAAATAAATTAAAACTAAACCTAAACAAAAAAATAATGCCAAAAATAAAACATAAAATAAAAACCTAAAACCTAAACCTAAAAAAATAAAATAAAAACCTAAACTTAAACCTACAAATAAAAAATAAAACCTTAACCTAAAAAATAAAATAAAAAAAAAACTCAAATAAAAAATAAACTTAAACCTAAAAAATAAACTAAAATAAAAAAATATGAACTAAAATAAATAAAATAAACTCAAATAAATAAAAAATAAACTAAATAAACCTAAACTTACCGTTTTACTTAATTTAAAAGAAATCCTAAACCCTAAACCCTAAAACTAACCTAAAACCTACAACCCTAAACCAACAACCCTAAACCCTAAACCACCCTAAACCTTAAAATCTTAAACTCTAAAATTGAAAACCCTAAACACTAAACCCTAAAACCCTAAACCCTAAACCCAAAACCCTAAAACCTAAAATCCTAAACCCTAAATTATAAACCTTAAACCTGAAACTAACCCTAATCCCTAAGAATGTGCAGAACCTTGACGGTAGGAACATCACTGTCAATTAGGCTCAGTCTAGATCTACTAGAAGAGGAGAAGACAGAGGTGACAGTTATCGTAGTGGTGGTCGGGGATCTAGTCTTGCTGTTGGATATGAAGGTGGTGGTCAGAGCAGTGGTGGTTATGGAGGTGAGATGAGCGATGGAGGTTACTGCGTATGAGGGAGAGATATAGGATATGATGGCGATCCTACTACTGAGCCGGGATGGTTCTGATGGGAACTAGAAATAAGAACGATCGATCGACTGCTTCTGGAGCTTGTCTTTATAATATTGACAGTTCTACTTATCGAGGGTTTTTGATTTGCTCTAAGGGTGCTCATTTTTTAGCTATATTGTTGCTAATGTCTTAGAAAACTTACATGGTTGATGAAATCAAAAGAAGAAATGTTGAATATGAATTTTTCCTCTATTAAAAAAACCCTAAACCCTAAACCCTAAACCCAAAGAATGGACAATACCTTGATGATAGGAACATCACTGTCAACTAGGCTCAGTTTACATTAGGCGGTGGAGGCGAAGGTGGAGGCAATGATTATCATAGTGGTGCTGGAGGATCTGGAGGTGCTGGTGGATATGGGGTGGTGGTAAAGGTGATTATGGAGGAGACTGAGGTTACAGCCTATGGTGGTGGTGGCGAGGGAGAGATCGGGGATATGATGGTAGATCCTTCTACTCGAGAAGCAGGGGTGGTTCTGATCAAAATTGGAGAAATTGAAGAACAGCCGATCCAATCTGCTTCTTATCAAACAATGTCTTTACAGTAGAGATGATTCTACTTATCTATTATTTTTGATTTTCTCTATGGGTGCTCATTTTTTAGTCTATGTCATTTGTGTCTTAAAAAACATGGGGCATTAAATCGAAAAGAAAAAATGTTGAATCTGACTTAGTTCTCTATTAAAAAAACCTTAAACCATAAACCCTAAACTAAAACTTAAACCCTAAACCCTAAACCCTAAGCCCTAAACCCCAAACCCTAAACCCTAAATCCTAAAACCTAAACTAACCCTAAACCCTAAACCTTAAAAATCTACAAACCTAAACTAAATAAAACTTAAAAATTAAATAAATAAAAAACCTAAACCAAAATAAAATAAAAAAATAAATTAAAAAAAAACATAAACTAAACCTAAACCTATACCTAAAAAGAAAATAAAATAAAAATAAAAACTCAACCAAAATAAAATAAATAAAAACTTAACTAAACTGAACCTAAACCTGATCTGATATGTTGCTTACAGAATAGTGTATATACAATAGAGATAGTTCTACTTATCTAGGGTTTTTTATTTTCTATGGGCTCAATTTTTATCTATGTCATCGCTTGTGTCTTAGAAAACTTGGGGTGCTACTTGGTTGATGAAATCGAAAAGAAGAAATTTTGAATCTGAATTTGTTCTCTATTAAAAAGAAACCTTAAACCCTAAACTAAAACTTAAACCCTAAACTTAAAACCTAAACCTATACCCTAAACCCTAAACCCTAAACCCTAAAACCCTAAACCCTAAAGACTAAACCCTAAACCTAAACCTAAACCCTAAACCTAAACCCTAAACCCTAAACCCTAAACCCTAAACCCTAAACCCTAAACCCTAAACCCTAAACCTAAAACTAAAACCATAAACACTAAACCCTAAAACCTACAAATCAAACCTAAACTAAATCCCAAACCCTAAACCCTAATCCTTAAACTAACTCTAAACCCTAAACTATAAATTAACCCTAAACCCTATACTCTAAACTAACTATAAACCCTAATCCTTAAACTAGCTCTAAACCCTAAACTATAAACCTACCCTAAACCATATCCTCTAAACTAACCCTAAACCCTAAACCCTCAACCTTGAAAAAGAAGTTATTAGGAGTAGATCTAAAGAATGACCTAATCCTAACATAGTTATGGTAGCTAAAGAAAATGTCTTCAATAGACTTTCCCTTGACTTTTAGAGATTTGAATACCCAAAACACTAACCCTAAATCATATTATAATACCATATATAATAGTATAATGAAACATCATATATTTGAGCATGTAGTGATGTGTTTTTGGATGTTATAAGATGTTTTGAAATGTTTTAGTATATTATGGTCATGGTCCCTATAGTCTATATTAATATAAATCATAAAACTATTGATTTAATAAATTAGATGATGAAATTTGTTAAATTTGAAGTGGAATTTATGTTGTAGTACCAAAGTTATGCTATGCCACTTGTAGTCTAAAAAGTAAGATTTTATGTTCAAAATAAATATTATGTGTTGTAGCATAGCATAGGATCATATATCATAATATATTATTTTGTGCATTTTAAATTCTTTTAGTATTTTACAATCTTACAGTCAAGCCTACACTAGCATAATTTATAAAAATAATGATTTAGACTTTAAAATGGTGGAATTTGGCTAAATTCATAATAGGTAGAGCATGGCACCATAATATATTGTTCCAATTTAAAATATGTAAGGGATATGACTATAATATATAGTTTATTATTGTTTAGACTAATTTTATGGTTTTATCTTAAAAAAAATCCCATGTGATGTGATATGCAATATAATATAATGTGTTATAGTGTATTATAATATAGGATGCCATAACATAGTGTAGCATCATGCATTATAGCATATGATTATGTATTACTAATTATTGTTTAGCATATTTTAGTTTGTTATATTATGATGTAGTAGAGTTTGTACTAGTATAATTCATAAAATATTGATTTATAGGCTGAGATGATGGGATTTGGCCAAAATTAAGGTAAGCTTTAGGGAATATCATTGGGGGTGTGCTATGGTGTGTCTTTTAATCAAAAGAATGGAATTTTGCATCCAAAATAAATGTTATTTTTCAACAAAATTTACAATTTTTTTTGCTTAAAGTGATTCATTTTAAGGTGGAATGTAAGATAATATATTATATGAAAGCATATTAAATATAATGTACATAACAATATAACTTCACATATATATGAATGTGGTGGTGTGTTACTAAATGTTATTGTACATTTTAGTATGTTTTACTTTTGTTATAATACATTAGATCAAAACTCACAAAAATCTTAACTTGAAGGTTGAGATGGAAGAATTTGGACAAATTCATGACACACACCAAAGAAGCAAAACAAAAATTCTGCTATTTTGTACCATTCCTAATAGAAAATAACAATTTTACATCTAAAATGAACATTTTTCATTATTTGAGAAAATTTTGTTATTTGTTCCCTTTAAGTGATTCAAATGAGGTGCAATGTTAGATAATATATTATATTATAGCAAATTATAATATAATATCATATATTGTAATATAATGGAGTGTGTTAATCCACACTATAATATGTTTAGCATGATATTGCATAGTTGGTTTAAGCTTGCACCATCACAATTCATAAAATGTTGATTACATTATTAAGATGATGTAATTTGAATGAATACATTGTTAGGCTTTTGATTGAAGTATTAAAGGTGTGCATAAGAGAAGAAATAATATTTGAGGAGAATTCCATGTCAATGACATGGAGGGAGATCCACTAGGGGATCACACATGCATTGGACATGACATGTGAGGGGTCTATGTTGAGGGCAGAGAAGAAGAAAATCTGTTGGGGATAAGGTTTGAATTTGATTTGATTATATGTTTTTGTGAAAAGAAGATATATTGGGGATAAGAATCTATAATCCATAGGGATTAATATCAAATTGACTCTAATTTGTTTTGTTTTAAATGATGTGGAGGCATATATGCTAGAGATATGGGCTCGAGTCTGCTGAGGATCGAGTATATGAACCTTCCACTAGAGAAGCAGGTTCAGGCTATCCACTGGGTATTAAAATTTGAGTTTGATTTCATACATTTGTTTGGGGATGTATCTGCTGGGAATAAGAGTTTGGTTGGATTTCTTTGATTTAGACTCTACTAGGGGAGTTTGTTTAATTTGGCTCCACTAGGGAGGTTGGTTTTCAATTTGATTTATTTGTTTGACTTGTTTATATTTGATATCGAGCTCCACTAGAGAGAAGGGTGTGATTTAACTCTTATGGGAAAAATTAGATTGGGTTTAATTTAATCTAAGTTAATATATGGACCCTGTTGGTGTGCGATGGACCCATTGAGAAGGGGCAATATCAGCCTTGACCTACCTTAGGATTACAAATCCAAAGGGATAATCTACCGGCTGTGGGGTAGAGCTAGCCAACCTATGGGGTTGCCTTTTGGTGTGCAACAGCTGTGATAGGAAGAAGGCATAGCGAATTTACATCTTTTGAAGTGAGGAATAACCACTGGGTGACTAGTTACATGCACAACAAATCGAACCTGACCTAGGGCGACTACTAAGTGAATGCCCCTGGGGACTTATGTCAACTAAAAGTAGTCAGGATTAATTTTATCTTAATTTCATGTGATTTGATCTAGTTTGTTTGGTTTAGTTTGATTTTGAATTGAGGGCATATCCACTAGGGATGTGAGCTCAATCAAATTTGATGAATTTAATTTACAGACCATGTCGATGTGCGATGGATCCATTGAGAAGGGGCTATATCAGACTTGCCCTATCTTAGATGTACAAATCCAAATGGAAAGTCTACTTGCCATGTTGAGCTAGCCAACTTAAGGGTTGCCTTCTGGCAAGCAACCACTATGCTAGGAAGAAGGCATAGCAAACTTACATCTTATAAAGCAAGGAACAACCACTAGGTGACCTATCGGTGCAATAAATCAAACTCGACTTGGGTGCCTATAGAGTTAATGTTGGGACTTATATCAACTCAAGAAAATAAACCTAAAAATAAATTAAAAAAAACCTAAACACTAAACTAAAAAAAAAACAAAACCTAAAATAAAAAATAAAATAAACCTAAACTAAAATAAATAAATAAAACTGAATAATAATAAAAATAAAGTTAAAAAAATAAAAAATAAAATAAACTAAAAAAATAAACCAAATAAACTAAATAAACCTAAACATACTAGTTTACTTAATTTACAAAAAATTAAAAATTAAAAAAAAATTTAAAAAAAAACCCAGACCCTAAACCCTAAACCCTAAACCTGTAACATTAAACCATAAACCTAAAACCCTAAACCCTAAATGCTAAACCCTAAAACCCTAAACCCTAAACCCTAAACCCTAAAAACTACAAACCTAAACCCTAAACCCCAAACCCTAAACCCTAAACCCTAAACCTTAAACCTTAAAAACCTAAAAACCAAAACCTAAACTAAATAAAACCTAAAAATAAAATAAATAAATAAAAACCTAAACTTAAATAAAATTATAAAATAAAATAAAATAAAACCTAAATTAAAACCTAAACCTAAACCTAAACCTAAAAGAAAAAATAAAATAAAATAAAATCTAAAATAAAATAAAATAAATAAAAACTAAACTAAAATAAAAATTAAAAAACTTAAATAAAATAAAAACTAAACCTAAAATAAAAATAAAATAAACCTAAACCTAAAATAAAATAAATTAAGCTAAAATAAATAAAACTTAAACCAAAACCTAAAATAAACTGAACCTAAACCCTAAACTAAATAAAATAAAATATACTAAAAATAAACCTAAACCTAAACTTAAAAATAAAACAAGTAAAACCTAAACCTAACAAATGGAATAAAATTAAAACTAAACTAAAAATAAGCGTAAACCTAAACATAAACCTAAAAATAAACTAAAATAAAAATCCTAAACTAAAATAAATAAACCTAAAACAAAAAACTAAACTAAATAAAAAAAAAAAAATAAAAAAATAAATTAAATAAACCTAATCTATTTTAATTTTAAAAAAAAACCTAAACCCTAAACCCGAAACTCTAAACCCTAAATCCTAAACACTAAACCCTAAAACCAAAATCCTAAAACTAACCCTAAACCCTAAACCTATAACCTTAAACCTACAACCCTAAACCCTAAACCCAAAACCCAAAACCCTAAACCCTAAAAAACCCTAAACCTTAAACAAAAAACTTAAACCCTAAACTAACCCTAAACCTTGAATCATAAACCATAAACCATAAACACTAACCCTAATCCTAAACCCTAGACCCTAAACCCTAAAACCCTAAACCCAGAACCTCAAAGTAACCCTAAACCCTAAACCCTAAAAACCTTAAACCCTAAAGCCTGAACCCTAAACCCTAAACTCCAAACTAATATTAAAACCTAAGCTAACCCTAAAAACTATAAATCCTAAACCCTAAACCCTAAAACCCTAAGCCTTAATCCCTAATCCTTAAACCCTAAACCCTAAAAACCTAAAACCTAAACCTAAACTAAATAAAATTTAAAAATAAAATAATTAAATAAAACATAAACCTAAATAAAATAAAAAACTAAACTAAAACCTAAACTAAAACTTAAAAATAAAATAAAATAAACTAAAATAAAATAAATTAAAACTAAACTAAACTAAAAATTAAAATAAACTTAAGAATAAAATATTTAAATAAAATTAAAACTAAACTTAAAATAAAATAAAATACACCTAAAATAAAATAAAATAAAAACTAAATAAACACCTAATCCTAAAAAAATAAACCTAAAAAATAAATCTAAAAAAATGTAAATCTAAAATAAATAAAATAAACCTAAACCTAAACTAAAATAAATGAAATAAATCTATACTAAATAATATAAAATAAATTAAAAATAATCCTAAACCTAAAAGTAAACTTAAAATAAAAACCTAAACCTAAAAAAAAAAAGCCAGAACCTAAACCTAAAAATAAAAAATAAAACCTAAATTGAAAAAATCAAATAAAAATAAAACTCAACTAAAAAATAAACTTAAACCAAAACCTAAACCTAAAATAAACTAAAAAATAACCTAAACTAAAATTAATAAACCTAAAATAAATAAACTAAACTAAATAAAAAAATAAACCTAAAGAAAAACAAAAAATAAAATAAACTAAAATAAAGAGAAAATAAACTAAATAAACCAAAACTTGTTGGTTTACTTAATTAAAAAAAACAATAAACCCTAAATCCTAAACCCTAAACCCTAAATCTTAAAAAACCCTAAACCTAAAACCCTGAACCCTAAAAGCATAAACCCTAAAACCGAAATCTTAAACCCTAAACCCTAAACCCAAAACCCTAAACCTAAACCTAACGAATCAAATAAATTAAAAATAAACCTAAACCTCAATCCTAACCTAAACCTAATTTTGAACCCGAAGAATGGGTAGAATCATGACGGTAGGAACACTACCGTCAACCAAGCTCAGTTTAGATCTGGCCGTGGAGGCGAAGGCGACGGTTATCGCAGTGGTGGTTGGGGATCTGGAAGTTCTAGTGGATATGGAGGTGGTGGTTGGAGCAGTGGCATTTATGGAGGCAGGAGGAGCGACGGTGGTTACAACTATGGTGGTGACGGAGGAAAAGATTGGGGATATAATGGTGGATCCTACTACTCAAGAGGCTGGGGTGGTTCTGAGGGGAACTGGAAAAACTGAAGGATGATCGATCTAATCTCATGCTTATGAAACTATGTCTTTAAAGTATAGACGGTTCCAGTTATCTATGGTTTTTGATTTACTCTATGCGTGCTCATTTTCTATCTTTGTACTCAATTATTTCTAAGAAAAACATGGTGTGTTACTTGGTTGATGAAATCAAAAAGAAGGAATGTTGAATATGAATTTGTTCTCTATTAAAAAAAACAAAAACCCTAAACCCTAAACAAAAACCTCAACCCTAAACCTAAAACTTAAACCCTAAACCCTAAACCTTAAACCCTAAAAACCTTAAACCCTAAACTCTAAATCCTAAACTCTAACCCCTAAAACCCTAAACCCTAAACCCTAAAACCTAAACACTAAACCTTAAACCCTAAGTCCTAAATCGAAAACCCTAAACCCTAAAAACCATAAACCCTAAAGCATAAACACTACACCCTAAACCCAAAATGATAAACCATATACCCTAACCCTAATCCCTAACCCTAAACCCTAAACCCTGAAACCTAAACCATAAACCCTAAATCCTAAACCCTAAAAACCCTAAACCCTAAATCCTAAACCCTAAACCTTAAACCTTAAATCCTCAACCCTAAAAGACTATAAACCATAAATCATAAACTAACCTAAACCCTAAACCCTAAAAACCCTAAACCCTAAAGCCTAAACACTAAACCCTAAACACTAAATCCAAACCATAAACCCTAAACCTAAAACATAAACCTTAAAATCTTAAACCCTAAACCTTATACCTAACCTAAACCCTTAACCCTAAAACACAAGCCTTAAACTTAAACCTAAAGTAAGTAAATAAATTAAAAAATAAACCTAAAGCCTAAAACATAATAAACATAAACCCTATGAATGTGCAGAACCTTGATGACAGGAACATCACCCCAACCGTGCTCGGCCTAGATCCGGTGGAGGCAATGCAAAGGCATAATTGGGGGGATCTGGAGGTGCTGGTGGATATGGAGGTGGTGGTCAGAGCAGTGGTGATTATGGAGGTGGGAGGAGTGATAAAGGTTACAATCGTAGTGGTGGCAGAGGGAGACATTGGGGTTATGATGGTGGATTCCACTAATGGAGAGGCCAGGGTGGTTCTGAGGGAAATGGAAAAATTGAAGAATGGCCAATCTGATCTGCTTATGGAGTTGAATCTTTATATTAGAGACAGTTCTAGTTATCTAGGGCTTTTTATTTGCTCCATGAGTGCTCATTTTTTATCTTTGTCGTCATTTATTTCTTAGAAAACTTGGTATGCTAGTTGGTTGATGAAATCAAAAAGAAGAAGTGTTGAATATGAATTTCTTCTCTATTAAAAAAAATCTTAAACCCTAAACTAAAACTTGAACCATAAACCTACAACCTATACCCTACACCCTAAACCCTAAAAACCCTAAACCCTAAACTTAAACCTAATACCCTAAACCTTAAACCCTAAACCCTAGAACCTAAACACTGAACCATAAACACTAAACCCTAAACCTTAAACCCCAAACGATAAACCCTAAACCCTAAACCCTAAACTATAACTAAACTCTAAACCCTAAACCCAAAAAAGCTAAAAACCAAAACCTAAACTAAATAAAATCTAAAAATAAAATAAATCAGAAAACTTAAACTAAAATAAAATAAAATAAAAACCTAAACAAAAAACTAAACCTGAACATAAACCTAAACCTAAACTTATAAAGAAAATAAAAATAAATAAACCCCCTTACCCTAAAACTAACACTAAACCCTAAAACCCTAAACCATAAACACTAAACCCTAAACCTTAAACCCAAAACCCTAAGCCCTAAATCATAAATCCTATAACCTTAAACCCTAAACCCCAAACCCTAAACCCTAAATGCTAAACCCTAAAAACCTAAAAACTTAAAATCCTAAATCTAAACTAAATAAAACCTAAAAATAAAATAAATAAGAAAACCTAAACCTAAATAAAATAAAATAATAAAATAAAGTAAAAACCTAAACCTAAACCTAAAAAAATAAAATAATTAAAAATTGAAAATTAAACTAAATAAAATAAATACAAACCTAAACTAAACTAAAAAAATAAATACTTAAATAAAATAAAAAACTAAACCTAAAATAAAAATAAAATAAAATAAATACTAAATAAAAACTTAAACAGAAAAAATAAACTTAAAAATAAATGAAACATAAAACCTAAACCCTAACTAAAAAAACTTAAACCAAAATAAAAATAAAAAAACTGATCCTAAACTAAAATAAATATAACCAAAACCTAAACCTAAAATAAACTAAACCTGAACATAAACATAAACTAAATAAAATAAAATAAACTAAAAATAAACCTAAACCTAAAGTAAAAAAATAAAGGGGGATTTACATACATACCACACAATTCATATGTATTTACATATCTAACACCTAAAGTTAGATATTTACTTATCTAACACTTTTCTATGGTTAAAAAGGTGCATTTCACTTTTAAAAAGTGAAGAAAGTGTATTTTTGATGTGATATTGAAGATTAAGGTGTTATATATGTAAAAATTGAAGTTTAGGTGTTAAATATGTAAATACATAAGAATTGTGTGGTATGTATGTAAATCCCCCAAAAATAAAACATTAAAATAAACCTAAAACCTAAACCTAAAAAAATAATAAAAAAAGCTAAAGCTAAACCTAAAACTAAAAAATAAAACTTAAACCTAAAAAATAAAATAAAAATAGAACTAAACTAAAAAATAAATCTAAACCTAAAAAAATAAACTAAAATAAACCTAAAATAAGTGAATTAAACTAAATAAAAATAAATTTAAATTTACATAAAAATAGAAAATAAAATAAACTAAATAAACCTAAACTTACTAATTTACTTAATTTTAAAAAGATAAAAAAACAAAAACAAAAAACCAAGGCCTTTAACCCTAAACCCTAAAACTATCCCTAGACCCTAAACCCTAAACCCTAAACCGTAAACCTAAAACCCTAAACCCTAAATCCTAAACCCTAAACCCTAAACCTTAAACCTAAAACCATAAAACCCTAAACACTAAACCTTAAACCCTAAACCCTAAACTCTAAAAACTATAGCCCTAAACCCTAAACCCAAAACCCTAAAAACCTAAACCTAAACTAAATAAAACTTAAAAATAAAATAAATAAAAAATCTTAACCTAAATAAAATAAAATAAAACCTAAACTAAAACCTGAAACTAAACTAAAGTAAAAAAAAATTAAATAAAAATTAAAAACTAAATTAAAATAAAATAAATAAAACCTAAATTAAACTAAAAAATAAAAAAATAAAAAAATAAAAAAAAAACTAAATCTAAAATAAAAATAAAATAAATCTAAACCTAAAATAAAATAAACTGAACAAAAATAATTAAAACCTAAACCTAAAACTAAAATAAACTAAACCAAAACCAAAACTAAATAAAATAAAATAAACTACAAATAAACCTCAACCTAAGGTAAAAAAAACATAAAAACACACCTAAAATAGAAACCTAAAACCTAAACCTAAAAAAATAAAATAAAAACCTAAACTTAAATTAAAAATAATAGATAAAACCTAAACCTAAAAATAAAATAAAAATATACTAAACTAAAAAATAAACATAAAACCTAAACCTAAACCTAAAAAATAAACAAAAATTAAAAAACCTAAAATAAAATAAATAAACCTAAAATAAATAAACTAAAATAAAAAATTAACCTAAATTAAAATAAAAAAGAAAATAACCTAAAATAAATAAAAAATTAACTAAATAAACTAAATCAACCTAAACCTACTAATTTACTTAATTTAAAAAAACCTAAACCCTAAACCCTAAATCCTAAACAGTAAGCCCTAAAACCTAAAACCTAATACCCTAAACCCTAAACCTACAACCCTAAACCTACAATCCTAAACCCAAAACCATAAACCCTAAACCCTAAAAACCCTAAGCCCTAAACCCTAAACCCAAATTCCTAAACCATTAACCCTAAATCCTAAACCCTAACCCTAATCCTAAACCATAATCCTTAAACCCTAAATTACTAAACCCTAAACTATAAATCCTAAATACCCTAAACCATAAAGCCTAAATCCTTAACCCTGAATTAACCCTAAAACTTAAGCTAACCCTAAAAACACTAAACCCTAAACCCTAAACACTAAACCCTAAACCCTAAACCCTAACCTTAAATCCTAAACCCTAAACCCTAAAACCTTAAACTCTAAACCCTGAACCCTAAACCCTAAACCCTAAAAAACTCAAAACCTAAACCTAAACTAAATAAAACCTAAAAATAATATAAATAAAAAAACCTAAACCTAAATAAAATGAAAATCTAAACTAAAAGCTAAATCAAAATCTAAAAATAAAATAAAATTAACTAATATAAATAATTTAAAGTAAAATAAATAAAAACCTAAACTAAATTATAAAATTAAATAAACTTGAGAATAAAAAAGCTAAATAAAATAAAGACTAAATGTAAAATAAAAATAAAATAAACCTAAATTAAAATAAAATAAAATAAAACCTAAATAAAAACCTAAACTTAAGAAATAAACCTTCAAATAAAACCTAAATATAAATAAAAAATAAAACCTAAACCCTAAACTAAAAAAAAATGTAAATCTAAAATAAAAATAAAATAAACCTAAATCTAAACTAAAATAAACTAAACTAAATTAAATATAACCTAAACCAAAACTAAATAATAGAAAGTAAACTAAAAATAAACCAAAACCTAAACTAAAAAATAAAACCTAAAAGTAAACCTAAAATAAAAACCTAAAACCTAAACCTAAAAATAAAAAAAATAAAACCTAAACAGAAATTATAAAATAAAAATAAAACTCAACTAAAAAAAAAACTTAAACCAAAACCTAAATAAAATAAAATAAAAACTTAACCTAAAATAAATAAACCTAAAATAAAGAAACTAAACTAAATAAAAAAATAAACTTAAATAAAAATAAAAAATAAAATAAACTAAAATAATGAAAATTAAACTAAATAAACCTAAACCTACCGGTTTACTTAATTTACAAAAACAAACCATAAACTCTAAATCCTAAACTGTGAACCATAATCCCTAAAAAGCCTTAAACCCTAAACCCTAAAATGTTAAATCAAAAACCTTAAACCCTAAACCCTAAACCCTAAGCACTAAACCCAAAACCCAAAACCTAAACCTAAAGTAATTAAATAAATTAAAAAATAAACCTAAACCCTCAATCCTAATGAACCTAAACCTAAACCTAAACCCAAAGAATGGGCATAACCTTAACGGTAAGAACATCACCGTCAACCAGGCTCAATTTAGATCTGGCGGTGGGGGCAAAGGTAGAGGTGGCTATTATCACAGTGGTGGTTGGGGATTTGGAGGTGTTGGTGGATATGGAGGTGGTGGTTAGAGCAATGGTGGCTATGGAGGTGGTAGAAGCGAGAGTGGTTACAACTATTATGGTGGTGGAGGGAGAGATCAGGGATATGATGGTGGATCCCTCTACTTGAGAGGTCAGGGTGGTTTTGATGGGAATTGGAGAAACTGAAGAACGGATGATCCGATCTACTACTTATGGAATTGTGAATTGAGTAGAGATGGTTCCAATTATCAATGGTTTTGATTTTCTATGCGTGCATTTTTTATCTATGTTGTCATTTGTGTTTAAGAAAACTTGGTGCGTTACTTGGTTAATGAAATCAAAAAGAAAAAATGTTGAATCTAAATTTGTCCTCTATTAAAAAAACCAAAAACCAAAAACCCTAAACTAAATCCTAAACCTTAAAATTAAAATTGAAACCCTAAACCCTAAATTCTGAAAACCCAAAACACTAAACCTTAAACACTAAAAATCTAAACCCTTAACCCTAAACCCTAATATTTAAACTCTAAACTATAAACCCTAAACCCTAGACCAAAAACCCTAAACTTTAAACCCTAAAACTATACCCTAAACGTTAAACCTTAAACCCTAAACCCTAAACTAACCCTACAACAATAAAAACAATAACAAGTGTTATTCCCACTAGGTGGGGTCGGCTACATAAATCCTTCATCTCCATTGTGTCCTATTATGTGTCAAATTCTTATTTAAATCAAGTATACTAAGATCATTTTTTATACATCTTAACCAAGTCTTTTTAGGTCTACCTCTACCTTTCTTAACATAAGGAAAATATAATGCATCTACTCTTCTAATTAGGGTCATGGATGATCTGCTTTATGTGGCCAAACCATGGCGACTCTCCCCAATCTTATCTACCACTGGAGCTACTCCAACTTTTTCCCAAATATACTCATTTTGCATTATATCTCTAAGAGTAAAGCCACTCATACACCTAAGCATCCTCATCTCTGTAACACTTAACTTAGTCTTATGCTTCTCTTTTTTTGGCCAACATTCTGCACCATAAGTCATTGCAGGTCTTACCACCATCTTATAAAATTTTCCTTAAGTTTAAGTAGAACTTTTCTATCACATAATAGGCCAGATGCATTCCTCCACTTCAACCATCCAACTTGAATTCTACTAATAACATCTCCATCTATTTCACCATCATTTTGAACAATAGAGCCTAACTATCTGAAGCACTCACTCTTATTAATGACTTGATCACCTAATGTCACAACACTACCACTAGAACTTCTACAACTTAAATTACACTCCATATATTCAATTTTATATCTACTTAAATGAAAAGCTTTAGACTCTAGAGTTGATCTCCATAATTCAAGTTTCTGTTGGACTTCCTCTCTAGGCTTATCAACAAGAAGAATGTCATCAGCAAAAAACATACACCAAGGTACATCTTCTTATAAATGCCTAGTAAGAACATCCATAACTAAAGTAAAAAAGATAAGGGCTTAAAGCTAATCCATGATGAAATCCAACTGAAATAGGAAAATATTTTGTAAATCCTTCTTATGTTTGGACAAATGCTCTAGTATACATATCCTTAATGACTTAAAT
Organism: Cymbidium sinense; assembly: GCA_021442155.1. Taxonomy (NCBI): domain Eukaryota; kingdom Viridiplantae; phylum Streptophyta; class Magnoliopsida; order Asparagales; family Orchidaceae; genus Cymbidium; species Cymbidium sinense. The sequence goes on along the minus strand of CM038214.1, from coordinate 78,435,158 downwards.
ATAACCAATATTAGCTCTTTCGTTCTAGAACTCTCCAAAGAACATCTCTTAAAACTTTATCATAAGCTTTCTCTAAATCAATAAATATCATATGTAGATCCTCCTTACTTTCTCTATGCTTCTCCATCAAACCCCTTAAGAAATGTATAGTATCCATAGTAGATCTACCTGGCATGAAACCAAACTGATTGTGAGAAACTTTTGTATCACATCGTAACCTATGCTCAATTACTCTCTCTCCCAAATTTTTAATGTATGGCACATTAACTTAATTCCTTTATAATTTGCACACTCTTGTGCATCACCTTTATTCTTAAATATAGGAACCAACAAACCCTTTCTCCACTCATCTGACATCTTTTTAGTCTTTAAAATGACATAAAAAGATTTGTAAGCCAAGAAATTCCTTGATCTCCTAAACATTTCCACACTTCTATTGGAATATTATCCGTCCTATCGCTTTTCCACATTTCATTTTCTTTAAAGCTTCACTAACTTGATTTACTAATCGTTGATAAAATGAAATTCTCTATTTTTGTTTAGGGTATTAAGGTTGCTAAAATCAATAGTACTTTCAGATCCTTCATTGAAAAGTTTATCAAAATACCTCATCCACCTATTTTCAATATCCTTTTCTAAAAAAAGCATTTTATTATTTTCATCCTTAATACACCTCACTTGAACTATGTCTTTACTTCTCCTATCTCTTTGGTTGGCTAACTTATACATACACCTTTCACCTTCTTTGGTATCTACTCTATTGTATAAATCACTAAAAGCTAAAATTTTTGCATCATATATTTCTTTCTTAGAATCTCTACAGGCCACTTTATATCTTTCCCAATTCTCCAAGTTTTTACATCTAAACCAAGTTTTGATTCTCCAAGCACATCTTTAGCAACTTTCTTAATTTCACTTGCTATGTTTTCCCACATAATGTTAGCTTCTTCATGAACATCCCAAATTCTAATCTCTTGTAGCTTGCTCTTAAAAATATTCTTATTTTTGTTCTTTAAGTGTTTCCATCTAATTCTAGGACAATAATTTAGTTTATTTTTTTCCCTTACAACCTTTATCTTAAAATCTAAAACTAACAATCGATGTTGGGTACTTAGATTTTCACTTGGAATGACCTTACAATCTTTTAATCTAAACGATCTATTTTTCTTATAAAATAATCAATCTGTTTTACTAGATCCATTTTTATAAGTAATACTATGCTCATCTCTTTTCTTAAATAAAGTGTTAGCAACTACAAAATCATAAGCTAAAGCAAAATCTGATATAGTCCTACCTTTTCATTAGTCACCCAAATCCATAACCACCATGAATACTTTTAAAATCTTCTACCACTCTGCCAACATGTCCATTTAAATCTCCTCCAATAAATACTTTTTCTTCAAGAGGTATCTTTTGTATTAATCCCTTTAATTCATTCCAAAAATTTTCTTTTGTGCTTACCTCCAAACCTAGTTGAGGAGCATAGACACTTATAACATTGATAATCTTAGTATCAATAATAATCTTTAAAGCTATAATTCTATCTCCACATCTATTAATATTTATAACATTATCCTTCAAACTTTTATCTATAATCACACCTACACCATTTCTAGTTCAACTTTTACCTGAATACCAAAGTTTCAAACCTAAACTATCAATCTCCTTGGCTTTCTCCCCAACCCATTTAGTTTCTTGAACACATAAAATATTTATCTTTCTATGAACCATAATATCTATTAATTCAATTAATTTACCTGTAAGAGTACCTATATTCTAAGATCCTAACATAATTCTAGTTTCATGGACTAACTTCTCGCATCCATCCATAATGTGGAACCCTTGCTTATTTAACATTGCACCGGCCATGTAGTCTCTAGCACATTTTTCACTGTATTCAAGCCATACAATGCGTCGCTTCCAGGGGATGTCCAAGCATTAACACAATGATTTAAAGGATTCATGTCATGATTATTTCGACAAGTTTTACGCTGGCTATCGACTACCTAACGCAAACCTCCACTTTTCACATCTAGACTTGGGACTGGTAATGGTAGTGTTAAAACCTAAACCTAAATAAAATAAATCCTAAAAATAAAATAAATAAAGAAACCTAAACCTAAATGAAATAAAAAGATAAAATAAAATAAAAATATAAACTAAAACCTAAACCTAAACCTAAACCTAAACTAAAAAATAAAATAAATCAAATAAAAAATAAAAAAAAACTATATTAAATAAACCAAAAAATAAACCTAAAATAAACTAAAACTAAAATTAAACCCTAAACTCAAAACCTAAAACCCTAAACCCTAAATCCTAAACTAAACCCTAAACTCTAAACCCTAATGCCTAAACCTAAACTATAACCTAAACCCTAAACCCTAAACCTTAAAACCCCAAACCTAAACCCTAAACCTAAAACCTAAAACCCAAACCTAAACCCTAAACCTTAAACCTAAACCTAAACTTAAACTAACATAAACTTAAACTTTAAACTAAACCCAAACCCAAACCTAAACTTAAACTTAAACCCTAAACCTTAAACTCCTAAATCATAAACTAAATTTTAAACCCTAAACCTAAACACTAAACTAAATAGAAACCATAAAACCCTAAACCTAAACCCTAAACCTAAACCCAACACTAAACCTTAAACCTAAACCATAAACCTAAATCTCTAAATCTAACAAAACCCTAAACCTAAAGCCTAAATAAGAAACCCTAAACCCTAAAGCATAAAACATAAATCTTAAAATAGTAAACCCTAAACCCTGACCCTAAATCCTAAACTCTAAACCCAAACCCTAAACCCTAAACCCTAAACCCGAAACCCTAAACCAAAACCTAATTTAACTAAATAATATAAAAATAATCCTAAACCCTAAAATTGAATAAACTTAAACCTAAACCTAAACTCTAATAATGGTCAAAACCTTGACAAGAAACACCACCACACGCCACCTAGATCTGCAATGGTAGCAGGGCGTTATCATAGTGGTGGTGGGGATCTAGGGGTCGGTGGATATCATGGTGGTGGTGGTTATGGAACTGGGAGGTGCGATAGAGGTTACAGTCGTGGTGGTGGCGGAGGGAGAGATCAGATATATGATGGTAGATCCCGCTACTCAAGAGGCCAGGGTGGTTCTGATGGGAACTGGAGAAATTGAAGAATGGCTAGTCCGATCTTCTACTTATGGAACTATGTCTTTATAGTAAAGACGGTTCTAATTATCTAAAGTTTTTGATTTACTCTATGCGTGCTCATTTTTTATCTATGTTGTCACTTTTATCTTAGAAAAATTTGTGTGTTACTGGTTGATGAAATTAAAAGAAAAATGTTGAATCTAAATTTGTTCTCTGTTAAAAATAAACCAAAACCCTAAACCCTAATCTTAACCCCAAACCTAAATCCTAAACCCTAAACCTTAAACCCTAAACCCTAAAAACTATTATTGACCTCACTTTTGGAGTGAGTTCTCAACCTCTTCTTCTTAGACCTAGGAGTCTTCTAGACACAAAAACTTCCTTAGTCATAAGACACTTCTAGCAATTTGGTGAACACTTAACCTAAGCTTAAAGACTTAGAAGGGTTAACCATAGGATTAGGCTGTGCCTTAGGGATTAAGGAGACTCGCCTACTCTGTAGTCTAAATTTGACCTATGTTTACCTTCTCAAACAAAACCTCAAATTTGAGTCAAACATCAAATTTCAAATTCAAATCCAAATCAAATGATTGAAGCTGATGATCAAATCTAAAATCCAAATCCTTTCTAAACCCTAAGATTTATCTTATGGACTTATTAGCCAAATCAATTCAAATTTAATTGATTTTCTGAAATATCAATTCAACCCTTCAATCAATTTATCAAATTCAAACTCAAACTCAACTTCAAATCATGATCTAAACCTAAATCCAAATCCAAACCCTTAAGCTAATTTCATGGACTTAGACAAATCTCATCCAAATCAAACCTAACTCAATTGATTTTTTGATAAATTAATTAATCCTTAAATCTCACTTCAAGCCATACCAAAATCTACAATCAAATCAATCAAGCCAAAGTCAAACCTAACCTAACCCATTTGACCCAAAATATTCATTTAAGCTCCAAATCACCTAAGTCCAAATAAATTAAATTAAATTAAATTTAAACAAAATTAAATTGAATCATAAACATGAAATCAATATGTAAACACAAAGACTAAAAAATAAATCATGATGGAAAACAAAATAGGAAATAGGTCATTTGACCTAGAGTGGACCCACGTGGGCTCCACTAAGTCAAAAGTCAATAAATTAAAATTTGATCAAACTGAGTCACTCCAAAGACTCAAAATCATCAAATGAACATGTTTGAGTTTAAAACTAAATAAATCTAAATTTAATGAAGATCAAAATGGGTAGATTTGGCCACTTAACCCATGTAGACCCAAATGGATCCTATTAAATCTAAATTCAAATTAAATTGAAAATTAATTCAAATAAAACATCCAAAATCATTTAAAATTTATAATTAGATAAAATTTAGCCAACCATTGGGTTTAATTTAATAAATTTGATCATTTAACTCAAATAAGTCCAAGGTGGCCCATTAAGCCCAATTTTTGTCAAAATGAGCTTAAATCTAAATCTACATCAAATCAAGTGAGATCAATTACTCCAAATCATCTTAAACACTTAATCAACATGAGTGTAACCCAAACACACCATAATTAAGCCAAATTGATCATTTGAATCAATTAAGCCCAACTTAAACAAAATATAATTAACAAGCTAATCAAACTATAAAAATTAGAAAATCAATCATAAACCAAAAAAATAAAACAATTAACATTGTCATTGTATAATTAAAATAGGAATATAATTAAATTTGAACATCAAATGTAAATTTAATTAAAATTAAATCAAAATAATTAACTACTAAATAAATAATAAATATACAATTTGAATAATCATTAGTTATAATATATATAATTTATAAACTCCATTTAAATTAAAATATAATATCAAAATTATTAAAAATTGTGAAGATTTATAAAAAAAAAGAATAAGTCTAAAAAATAATAACAAAAGAAATTCCATCTTTAGTCACGTGAAACCAAGATATATATATATATATATATATATATATATATATATATATATATATATATATATATCCATGTATGCTATCATTCTCACACCACATTTATCTCATTAAAAATAAAATAAAATAATAATAAATTTGGACATCACTCCTTTATTAAAGCTAACAAAAGCATGAAGTCTTACTTTTTTATTTCATGTGAATCTCAAATAATTTTTTTTATTTTCTATTCAAATGAAAACCTACTCCGCTTTAAAATAAATAAAACAAAATAAAATATCTTATCTTACCCATTTGGAGCATGCGAGCCATCTCTATGTCTCTCTCTCTCTATCTGAGCCTTCCATCCATGAATAAAAAACAACATTCATAGTCGAGACTCCTTTCCATGTTTCTCAGAATACCATCTCCTCCTCAATTTTCATCCCCATGAACTGGACAGGAACAAGAGAGAAAGTAGAGCTTTTTCTCCCTTGCGTACAAAGCATCTCATCCTCGCCATTTTTTTAAGAGAAGCTTGACCTCTGTCTCTCATCTTCCCTCATGCAAGAGCATTCGAATCCATCCTTGCATCTCATTTCATTTGATCGAAGGCTAGCCACATAGGATTTGAGTCCCTTTACTCGCCCCCCTTCACTCTCCATATCAGCCGCACTTGAGCAGTGTCTCATCCTCTTACCAGTTCGGTTCTTCCTCCCCTTTGATCAAATCAAAGGCTAGACCCTCACCTCCATCTCTTTTCCTTGTGCGAGCATGCCAAGACAGAGACTCATGCCCAAAACTCTTATCCATAAGCAAGTTTCATCCTCGAGCCCACAAGTTGAGAGGCACTATAACCTGCTAGAATATTCATCACTCCAACTCAATGCAAAATATAGTCCTTTTTAAACTCTTTCTAGTTGCAAGCATTCTTCTCATCCCTCTCATTTTTGGTTCAACAGTATCATGCTACAGCATCGAGCCTCTCTCCTTTCGCCCTCTTCCTCTACTAGATAGCCAACACTTGATCTTCTCCATATTTCCTTACAAAAATGTTGCTGCAACTTTAATCTCCTTATATGTTGAATCTCTTTTCCTTATTCTATCCTGCAATCCACTACCTCCTATTCTCCATCCAGGTATCCCTTTGTTGGCCTGCATTTGAACTACTATTCTCTACACAACCCAAGTGCATGTAAGGATCTACCAGCTTGCTTCTAACTATTCTATCCACAAGAATGATGAAGCTCTGGCAAGCAGTGGTCGTGAGTGAGCTTATGGGATACTTGGTGAGGATGCAAGCCTAGAAACATCTGGTGAAGCTCCCTCGTGTCTCAAGAAAGCTAATCAAATTGACCAATTTGCAAACACTATCTTCAATCAGTGAGGAGGAGTTTAAAGTGAACCATTTGAGCAAAGAATAGTAATGCTAGCTGAAGTATTGATCTAACCCAACAAGAATCTCAATAGGATTTCATTTCTTCTAAATAAAGCCACCTCTTAGTCGAAATCCACATTAGCTCGGTGAGGCATAATTCTTAAACGCTTAGAAAGCCTTGGGATCTTATGTTTGATGTGTTGAATGCGAGCATCATTAGGATCCAACCTTTAGAACCCGCACTTCACATTTTAATCCTTTTGGCAAGAGTTTAGAGACAAAAGCAAAACTATTTATTTTATGTGTTTGAAATGAATAGTTTTGATTGGTGAATGGCGTAGTGATTTGATTCCACCTATCAAGCTATGATTAACTCGTGGGTCAATTGAATTTTGATCAATGACCATGATTAATCCACCTTATTTTATTTATTATTAAATTCAATCAAAAAAAAAAAAGGAGTTAATCAATCATTAGAATTCCAAATAAAATATAAAAAAAAAAAAAATATGTGATCAAACAAAATAAAAAAGGTGCAAATTTAATTATCATAAAATCTAAGTAAAACTTAGTAAAAAAGAGAAAATAAATTAACTAAACTAATAGTATTATAAATATTATAATTGAATATAAAAAGTTGTTTGAACCAAATTTATGAAAGTCAATTATAAAATCAATTTAATATCTAATTGTTATATGTTGATTTTAAAATCAAAAAGAAAATTTAATTATGTGACATATCCTTAATTATAATTAACTCAACTATTACAATTGGCTTAGCTTTATTTGATTAGTTATTCATATAAAATTTTGGAGGAATTCATAACTAATTCAAATAGCATTCATATATATATATATATATATATATATATATATATATATATATATATATATATATATATATATATATATATATATATATATATATATATATATATATATATATATATATATATATATAAACTCACATCCCTTAGGACATAGTCAATTGAAGTCAAGACAAAAAAAAGAGCAAACTTGTATAATTCATATTTTAAATATCATAATCAAATTAAATAAACATAAAATTAAATATAAACTCTAAAGTTATTAAATCATATCCAATTACTCCAAATTCAATCAATATCAAAATAAGTTAAACAAAATAAAATCCAAATAAACAAACTTATTGAACAAAGATAAGAGAATAATCATTAAGCTAAAGAGATAATAATTTATATAAACTAGATGGTTAAATTTAATAAGTTAAACCCTTAATTGGAATTCAAATAAAAGAACACATTGACCTTCAAATAAATCATAAGTAAATTAAAATACATTAACCAATCCAAATCAAACTAAAAAAAATAATAAAAATCAATGAATTTACACAAACATCAAAATGAAAATAATCATATGAAATTAAAACAAAAAAAACATTAGATATTAAGGATATTGAATTATCAAAATTTAAATAAATCAAAACATCTAATACAAAATTAATCAATCGAATATATGAAATTAAACAAACTTAAGGGATATTAAATTATCAAAATTTATTTAAATCAAAATATCTAATCCAAAATTAATCAATCAATACATGAAGATTAAGTAAACTCAAATTTCAAAATCTAAATTAAATCAAACAAACATTAATCAAATCAAATCAATCACATAAATTCAAATGGGCTAATTAAGATACTTAAAGGCCATAGTTATACTCTTTAGAGTTAGATGTAGAATATGGTGAGTTCCATCCAAAATGGAATTCTACTCTTCATTCTTGAAAACCTAAATATCACTTTAACCAAATAAAAGTGAAACAAAAATGGAAAATAAATCATTAAATCATTTAAATTGAAACCACCCAAAGGAAAATTTTAAACAAATTCAAACTCCAAATTGAAACTTAAACTAAAGAAGCCTAGTAAATTCTAATCACATAAGCCCTTTTTTCACACACTAGAATACTAGGTCACCGACCCTAAAATTAGGTTAGGTTGATGTGTTGATTGTATGGTTGATGTTGTGTTTTGTTTTATGATGTAATGTTTTTATACTAGATGTTAGGAATGTGTATCGTAGGTTGGATGTTAGGTCATTGATAGTCTAACATTATTTTTTGCAAGGGATTGTGCTAAGCCGCTTAAAATAAATATCAATGCTCTTTGCAGGTTGCTTAAGTCCCTAAGCATAATCCAAGTGGGACTGGGCTTACTTATATGTGGTGCTAAGTTCAAATTATAAATATAACTACTTAAATTGTATGTGTGTTTAACTAACACTTATTTTCGGTGTAGTTAGATTTAATTTTCTTATTTTAATGTAATTTTGCATTAGGAATTATGATTAGTATGAGGGTTTAGGATGAGCATTGCATTTTAGTCCTAGGGTTCCATGTGATGCCTTGAAGTCTACCACATCAAAAGAAGCAATGATATAAAGAAATGAAGGAGACATGAATAATAAAGACTTGAAGACCCCACACCTAACTTTACTATTTATAATTGTAATTATTATTTTATATACTGGGTTATATAATGGTTGAGCTCGGCTACCCATTTTCTCTTTTCGTGGTTTAAAAACCCAATTACACTGACCTTTTATTCTTTTATGGTAGTCTATAAAATTTTTTGATGTTGTGATTAGAATGCACATTAGAAACAACATGCTTTTCTTAGTTTCTTATATGTTTGATGCTTTAATGTGTGGCCTGGATGTGATTAGGCTCTTAGGATAAAATTAATTTCTCTAGCCCAATTAATAACTCGTAATTAAAATTTAAAACAACTCATAACATAACAATAAAGCATAGGTTTTAAATAAGATAATTAAAAGATTTAGCAACTCCTTAGCTGAATGGTTGAATGTCTCACAACATGCATGCATATTCTTTCTCTCTTGAACATGAAAGATCTCCATCCTTGCACGATAGGGGAATGCTTGACCTGTGTGGGCATCCCTTGTGGTTGAGAACACCTTCTTCTAGCTGATTTGGCCCATAACCTATTTTCATCGTACATATAGGCATCAAAATCTTAAAGCCTTTGTCAAAAATAAGTGTCAAAATTGAAATAAAATTTGAAAAGATTTTGCATTTGTAGATTAAGTCATTACTCATACCACTCATGCTATAATCTCTAAGGAGTATAGTATCTTTCTAAATAATAACCACCTTAGCTATGTTGCAACTAATAAGACTTGCCTATATTAATTTAAAGCATATAAGGAGTTAGCTGGCTACCACTCTAGGTTGTTGTAAGCCCAACAGTCAGGTGGTTTATCCTCTCTTGTGGAGGTAAACTGTAAACCCATCTTCGCTTAGACTTAGGTCGTGCTTTAGCTTATGCCAAAGCTCCCTAGATTTAAGATTCAAGGTAGTTATTTCCTTCAGGCTACTAGCATAAATCTTCACCTCTTAGGTATTTTTACAATCTTGTGTTGTTAGATTATAAGTCCTAGCTTTCTAATAAAATGTCAACTTCAATAAATTCAATCTCTTCAACATCAAAATTATAAATTCCAACCATAAGATAGATTGGAATACTCACTAGGCTTCCTAGTATCATGACCATTTCCTACTCATTCTCTGTGTCTTCAATAATAAGTCTTCTCCTTCAATAATCCCATTAAATTCTCCAATACAAATAATCCTTTGATAGCCTAGCCTTGAAATTTTTGGAGACCTTTATTTCTACTTAAATCGAGAGTATTCAATTTTTGGAGACCTTAATTCCCATTTCTTATGATGTAATTAACTATGGAAGCTTTCCTACATAGGGAACTTAACAACCTGGCTTAATATAAACCCTACTTTACTTTTCCATGTAAAGTAGAGGAAAGATCTCTAGTACATCCTAGACCCATCATGCCATAGGAGTCCTTATTAGGTGATTAGGTCCATTATAGGGTGATGATTTATATCTTTCAAGATAGTGCATCATACTTTAATGTAGTACCCGATCACTTCAATAAATAACCCCTAAGATTTACATTGTGTCCTACCTCCAAAAATAAGCAACACATATTTTTCCGGTTCCTCCGATGGAGAGGATTCCTCTCTCCATCTCTAGTAGACATTATTGTCTCCAAGCATCGATAGTGGACTTATATTTTATATAAGCCCAAATATTATCTTTCTTTCTATTGGCACTTAGCTTATTTCATCCTTAAGAAGCCAACATTTAGGTTTTAGGACCTCACTCCGTGTAGGTCTTAAAATCTCTATTGAATCCCCTAATAGGTAAAAGTAAACTAAGTAAAGGAGATGACAAAATACAAATTTTTGAACCTCTTTACCACTAGCTTGGTGAGGTAAGGTTTATCCCACATTTAAGAAAACACAAACTAAAATAAATAAAGTCTTTTGAAAAATATTTTCAAAAGCACTTTTCTTAAACATAATCATTTTTAAATTCACACCACATAAAGTTTGCAAAAATATAAAAATTTTCAAATCTCTTTAAACTAAAAGACAATCAAACCCTATTTAACATACCTAAATTTGTTAAATGATGGTCCTCTTTCAAAAAATCAAAATCAAATTTACAATCAATAAAATCCCTTTCAAAGATTTTCAAAAAGCATATTTCTTAAAATAAAAGTAATTAACCAACTCCTATTAACATACCCAAATTTATTAAATAGAGTTCCATTTTTAAAATCAAATAAAAAAAATTAAAATCAACATATAATTGAACCTCACTTAACATACTCAAATTTGTTAAGTTAGAGTTCCCCTCTTTTCAAAAGCAATATCACACACAAAGTCAAGATATATATTTTGAATCTCATTTGGAATACCAAAATTTTCCAAATGAGAGTTCTATTTTCAAAAGCAACCACACACAAATAATAGAACTCCATTTAGTATACCTAAAATTGCTAAGTGGAGCTCCCCTTTTTCAGAAACCAAAACAAATTGGATCCTACTTAGCATACCCACATTTGCTAAGTAGAGTTCCTTCTTTCAAAATTATGAAAAAATCAATGCACATTTAAATTCCATTTCACACACCCGAACTTGTCAAATAAGAATTGCCCTCTTTTTAAAAGTCAAAATAAATTGGACTTTGCTTAACATACCCACATTTCCTAAGTTGTGTTCTCTTTTTAAAATCACAAACAAATTAAACACAATTGAATTTCATTTGACATACCCAAATTTGTCAAACGAGAATCTCCATTTTATAAAATTAAACATCATCATGAAAATCAAATTGAACTCCATTTAACATACCAAATCATACTTGTTAATTCAGAGTTCACCTCTTTCAAAATGAAATAAATACCAAGTCATACTTACTTAACATACTACATTGGTTAGGTAAGAATCCCACTTTCGAATTAAAATCAAACACATTATTTGACATTACTAAAAATACCACATTTGTTAAGTCAGAGCCCTATCTTCAAATCAAAGCAACAAACAAACTTGAACCCTGCTTAACATAATAAATTTGTTAATCAAGGGTTTCACTTTTCAAATCAAAATAAATCATCAAATATTTTGGATCTTACTTAACATACCACATTTTTTAGGTAAGAATGTCACTTTCAAATATATTAAACACACTTGAGTCTTACTTAACATTCCAAATTTGTTAAGGGTCTCATTTTTAAAATCAAATCAAAATACATCAAACACATTGTGATTCTCTTAGCATACCTCAATTTGCAAAGTAAAGATCGCATTGGCAAATTAAAACAAATCAAATACATGATAAACAATCATCGCAAACAATAAAGATATTTTCAAAAATATTCTCAAACATGCACTTCGATCTCTCTTAGCATACCCAAATTTGCTAAGTGAAAGCTTCAAAATCAAAATCTCAAAACAACGGATTAGCAAAATAAAATCATCTCCAAAAATCTCTCTAAATGGAGGAACCTCATTCAACATATCCTAATTTATTGGTTGAAGGTTCCAATATCAACAAACTAATTCTTATGGCAAAGCCTCTCTTCAAAATTTTAAATATTTCCAAATCAATGAACCCCACTTAGCATACTTAAATTTGTTGATTGTAGGTTCAAAATTCAAATTCAAAATCAAAAATTTGTGATTAAAGGAAAATATTAAGGTCAAAGTCTAATTCAGTTATATTTTCACATGTAGAGATATTAGAGTAATCAGTTAAGCTCAATCTCCAGTCAGTATAGTTTCCATGGGTCCTAGCAAGTTTGTTTTCTCTTTCCCCTTTGGTGTAGACTTAGCCTTGGATCATGCCAATCTCACCATGATCGAGGCCACCCGCCTAATTTACTTTGGACATGGCTTCAAGGGCTTTAGAATTACATATGAGGGACCCTCACCTGGAGGAGGAGGTGGTAGAGATCCACTCCTATTTGATGTTGATGTTGAGTCGGGTTTCCCTCTTTGAAGAGGAAGGCTAAGGTCCAGTGCAGTGCGGTTGGGTCTACTTACATTTGTTCTACAACTCCAATGTGGGATATTACCTCATCCTCAGTCCCCTTAAAGGGGAAGGCTATCTTAGCATCTGAGATATTCTCCACCCACAGGTAGGTTCCAACTCCATGACATCTCCCACACCCAACATCATAACAAAAGCAAGAATATCAAGTGGTACCAAGAGAGAGCAGCCAGGGAGGTAGACACTGCATCATATATTGCTGAGGAGGGTTCTCCTCGATCGATCTCCCCTTCCTTGGGTGGTAGTAAATTCCACCCCCTCTTCAGTTCAGATGGAGAGGAGGATTGCTGCATCTCCTCCACCACTAGCTTACTATGAGGTATCAACTAGGAAGAGGAAGAAACTCTATGTTGGCCTCAGAATAATTCTTCACCAGGTTGTGAGCTATTGATGCTTTGAATTAGGTGGTGACCCCAAGAGCATCAATTCTTAGATCCATTGAGAGAGGGCCACCGAGGCCAAGGTTGTAGCCCAGGTGGGAAGTAGGGAGAGAGGTGGAGGGATGCGGAGTGTCCTCACGCCTTGTTGATTTTTGATAGGGCATCGCTATATCACTCCGGCACCACACATGGGAGGATAGCTCTAGCAGAAGGGTAGTCAGTGTTACCCCCATCACACTGCTCTGTTCCCCATCCACCATTACCAGTCTAGGTCCCTCCTTCATCTATTCCTACCAAGGTTCAAAGATCTACATCCGGGGAAAGGAAGACCCCATTGGTGATCCGGCTACAGCCTAAGGATCCCACTCCAACTACTCCACCTACTGAGGTGAGATCAAGCTCTCCCTTTTGACCTCCCACTTCAGTTATGGTGAAGGAGTGGCGACCCAAAGTCATCATAGTCGTACCACCACCACAACAGCCACAGCAATCACCACCGGCAATAGTGATAGTAGTAGAGGAGGGAGGGGACACCAGTATAGTTCCCATGGTAGTCAATCCTCTCAGTGAGGGTGTCCCGTCAGTAGGCAGCATATGGTGCATAGATTCAGGTGAGCATAGTTCCATAATTGGCCATCAGGGAGTCCTTATTTCGTGTCCAGCTAGGTAGAGTAGGAGACTGTGCACTAGATGACATCTTAGAGGACTACTTTGTTGAGAAGAGAAAACTTCTGGGTAAAGATCATTCAGCAGAGGAGAGGAGGGTAGCTTTCGACCTCGATAAGGATGATCTTATAGAGGATTCAGCCGAAGTCCATGTGGTAGATACTTGAAGCTCCCTCCACTGAGACCATCAGATCTAGGAAGGTGTTGTGGTTGAAGAAGCCTATCATCCATTCAACCCAACACCTCCTCCAACAGCTTAGGCAGAAGGATGATCAAATCCACAAGATGGAGAAGAAGGTTGAAGATTTGTTAGCGGTAGTACTAGCATGTTTGAACCAAGCTCCAGGATTACATCCTAGCCTTATGGAGGATGAGCAACTTGAGCTTCTACATGTCATAGGACCCCCCAAGAGTACTTCTCCGGTAGATCAGTACAGTGGTAGCCAACATAAAAATCTCATAGATAACACCTTCATGCAGGAGAGAGACCTCAAAAAAATGGTGGAACAATAAATGAGAGAAGCATTGGTGCAAGCCTGAGGTACCTCATATATTCCAAAGGGTAGACCCTACCTAGCAAAATTTATTACAGTTCAGTATTCTGAAAAGTTTGCCTACCTTCTTTCAAGATTTTTGATGGTAGTAGGAACCCTCGACGGTATATAATGCACTTTAGAGCCAGCTGTTGCAATGCCGGTGGTAGCGATGCACTTTTCTTTCACTTATTTGTCAACAGTCTTTTAGGGATTGCATTAGATTGGCATGTCGAACTACCTAATAGTTTGGTAAAGATATTTGCTGAGTTGGGATAACTTTTCATTAAGAGATTAGTTGAAGCTTAGCAAAGGGTCACTGTGGGCTATCTCATTGTAGCACAATAAAACCCTGGTGCAGCCCTCATTGATTATATTCTGAAGTGGCTAATCATGAGTATGAAATGTGAACCACAGCTGTTCAAATAGCATGCCATAGAAATTCTTCTTAAGAATATTCATGGCTTAGTTGATTTTATGCTCAAAGGATTTACTATTAAAACCTTTGAGAAGTTAATCAACAAGGTGGCTAGTCTACAGGGAGAAGATAAATAGTTACTTTTCCATGACCAGTCATCCAAGCCTAAACTACAGAAAGTATTTGAAAACAAGCCAGTGGTAGTGGCATCAGTTGACAAGGGGAAGCAGCCACTTAGAGTTCAATTTGAGAGACCTAGAGTTCAGCAGCCTACACATCCACCACCTCTACCACCACCTCAGTCATCATACCGGCCACCACAGTCTCCTCAATGGCCATTACAACCATCTCCATAGTAGTATACCCAGCAGCGGTACTCCTATCCACCACCAGGTAGCTATTACCCACCTACTCTTATGGAGAAACTAAACAAGACATATTCATTCAAGAGGGAGGCAGTCTGGAAAATCTTTAAAAACCTCTTAAAGAAGCCTAATTTCTAGCTACTAGAGCCTAATAGGCTAGAGGATGTGGGGAAGAGCGATGATCCTAACTTTTGCCCCTACCACCATATGTTAGTCCATGTCTTAGAGAACTGCATCACCTTCAAGGACTAGCTTGAGCACAACCACAAGTTGGGTGCCATCATTTTTGCTACGGATTACTTACTAGAACAACCATCTAATTCTATAAGGGTAATCCTTGGGGATACATGTGATCCGCTCAAGATAAAAGAAGGTTGGGATATTTCCTTATCCCGAACCTCTAAAAACTTATTTTTAAGATCAAGAAACTCTCCAAGTAGGTGCCTAAGGAAGCTCAAACCTCCAACATCAAAGAAGATTTGCATGTTGCCAAAGATAACTTGAGAAAAGTGCGAGCTCAGCAGCAATAACAGTCCATACTTACCTAAGATAGTTTAATAGTGTAACCACCAATCAAGTTTACCATTCCCTCCACCATTGTAGCAACTACTTCATCCATTTCCTCTTTCAACAGGAGTGTTGTATCAGCAGACAAGGGCACTAAAACCCTTACTTGACTTACTTTATTTGATTTCTATCATGTACCTCCACCTGACAAGAAATCAATTAATAAAATAGATTTCACTTACATCTTGTCCATTTATGATGCTCTTGATTTTATTTCTATTGAAATCTCTCCAAATCTAGGAATTAATAATAGCTCTAATAATTCTAATCCTTTCTCTTCCAATTCAGAATTAGACTTTGCTTTTCTAAATCAATCAGGTTCACCCATTGATATAGACTTGGTGTCAACCGAATCTGAGGGTCCCATAGGAGAAGTTGTAGGTATACCCGATAAGCAGGTATAACTTTTTGCCAACCCACCACATGAAGTCTCTGAAGTCAACCTATGTAGTGGTAAAGTTCTACTCATAGGGTAGCACCTCAGGATAAAGGTAAGCAAGTCATTGGTTGCAGTGAGCAGATAGCCCCTCCATAGATGCTCCACCTATAGATATTCTTGTGGAGGACCAGCCAAAGTTGATTACAACATTCTAGCTCACCTTAGAAAGTTGACAGCAAAGTTAAGCATATATGATGCCCTTATCTTATCTAAAGAGATGATGGAATCTCTAATCAAGGATTTTCTTGATCCAGAGATATGCTTAGCTCAGTTGACCTCTACTGTAGAGAACACTTACTATTTAGAGGACATCCCAAGAGTCACTTTCAGTGATGAAGACATGCTTTTAGGGACAATCAGACACAACCGTCCCCTCTAGATCAAAGTGGACATGGGCAAATTCAGGCTATCCAGAGTGTTGGCTGACCCAGGTGTAGTTGTCAACATTATGAGTCTAAATACCCTTACCTACTTGAGGATTGACATCTCTAAACTCAATTCATAGAGGATGATGTTGAAAGGATTCAATGAGCAAGGCAAGCGGGCTTTAGGCTCCATAGTGTTTCCAATGGAGATTGTTGAGTGGAAGACTGAAGCCAAGTCTAATATTATATATTCAGATACATCTTTCAATGCTTTGCTAGGGAGACCATGTATTCATTAGAAAAGCATGGTCCCATCCTCTTTGCACCAATGCATCAAGTTCATGAGAGGTGGGATCGAGTACTATGTCAAAGGAGATCTCAAGCCATTTTACAGTTCACGAGGTCAGCATATATGAGGATGTGACCTACTTCCTCCCTCAAAATCAACAAGTTTTTTCTTGCAAACTTGGCCAAACCTCAAAAATAAAAGAAAAAGAAAAAGAAAAAGAAAAATAAGATTAAAAATAAAAGGGAGTGAGAAATAGACTTGGAGGAGGAACTAGGCCTGAGATTAAATTCCACCCATAGTTTGTTACTTCATTCGAATATTTTGGTAGGCTGACCCAACCTCCACCAGGTAGAGGAAGAGGTAGATCCAGTGACAGCCCTAGGGTTGGATGACCTCCTTATTGGCCACCCAAAAGGAGATATGTCCTAGCTACTAGGAGTACACTTCCTATTTAGATAAACTTAGAATCTAGTTTAGAGGATGAGTCTTATATGGTTAACATAGCAGCCAGTTCTTCTTAGCAATAGATTTCTTTCGAGGTAACACTTGTGCTGGACAGCGATGAAGATCGGGCTCCAAAGCAAAGCATGAGTGTATCCAAGTCTATATGTGAAATAGTCAAGCATCAGTTGGGAACCTTAGCTCTAACCCTACTTTTCTCACAAAAAGTTGACGGTTTGGTAATTAAGAAAGCCCCTGAGTCATCCACAAATGTGAAGACTCAAAAATTCTTTCTTGGAGCATCATCACCAAGTCAATAAGTTGATGTAGAACTTGAGGATGGTTCATATAAAGATTTAATATAATTTTCTTTTGATCGGTACTCGCCTTTTGTTATTAATCGAGCAAAGAAGGGATTAGTCCCACATATTTGGTCTAAACACATGTTAGATTACATCAAGAGGTTATGGGATCACAAATGCAAACATTTTCAATAAAGACCAGGACTAGGATTCGGTATAGTGGGTCTAGTCAATGATAAAAATTATTACATAGTCATCACCAATCATTTAGAATCTGATAGGTTCTTTTCAAATCACACTAACTCTTACAAAGAGTAGTGCTTAAAAACTTCAGATGACCCAGATGATTTCCAGTCAAGGATAGACCACCAGAGTTTGAAGAAGAAATCAAATCAACCATTGATGAACTCAAATAGACCAACTTAGGGACTTAAGAAGATCTATGCCCAACATACATCAGTTCCTTATTGAACCAAATTGAAACCAATGACTTAGTTAGGCTATTGACTAAGTTTAAGGATTACTTTACATGGAGTTATGAAGAGTTGCCCAGTTTATCTCTTGACATAGCAGCCCACAAACTAGCGATAAAGTCTAGTGTTAACCTTATCAAGCAAGCTCCTAGATGCATGCGATTAGACATCGAACAACAGGTCATTTCTAAAGTCAAGAAACTGATCAATTCTGGCATCATCAAAGAAAAAATACCTACGATTGGCGGTGTCGTTAAAAGAAGAAGGGCCAAATTTGCATGTGGATTGACTTTAAGGACTAAAATAAGGCATGCCCAAAAGATGAATTTTCACTACCAATCCTAGAGCTGATGGTGGACATTACCTCATCTCATGTAGTCTTCTCTTTCATGGATGGCTCATCTAGCTACAACAAAATTAAGATGGCCTATGAAGATGAGAAAAATACTACTTTTTGAAGCCCAGTCAAAATTTATTACTATAAAGTCATGACTTTCGACCTTAAAAATTCCTATGCTACATACCAGCAGGCTATGACTCGAATCTTCAGTGAACTCATTCATCATCAAGTCGAGTGTTATATCAATGATCTCGTAGTCAAAAGTAAAGAAAAGAAAGTCCACCATTTTGACTTGAGAGTAGTTTTGAACGGTTAAGACAATTTAACCTCAAAATGAACCACCCCCTAAAGTGTGCATTCAGAGTAGCTTTAGGGAAGTTCCTTGGGTTTGTTGTCTGAAACCAGTGAATCGGATCTATTCAGAGAAGATCAAAGTGATACTAGAAATTCCACCTCTTAAAAGTTTAACTTAACTCAGATCATTTCAAGGCGGTTGGCATATCTAAAGATGCTTCGTATCCAACCTATCGAGGAAGGTGCGGTCATTTTTTATCAAAAGGATTCCAAGTTCAACTAGGATGACAAAGATGCCTTTGAAGACATCAAGCACTACCAAGACTAGTTCTAGTAGACTCTATCCTTATTCTACACCGCTTTGCATTAGATGACTCCCTTAGCACTTTGTTGGACCAAGCCAAAGATGATGGGAAAGAGAATGCTCTCTATTATCTCAACCATTATCTAATCCCTACAGAAGTCAATTATCCACCCATTGAGAAATATTACCTAGCTTTAATCTTTGCATCCCAAAACCTACGGCATTATATGCTTTCTCATAAAGTCAACTTGATCTCCAGAGTCAATCCACTATAGTATCTCATGATACGGCTGACACTACTCGGATGGTTGGCATGATGGTCTATGATTCTCTCACAGTTTGACATTACTTTTGTTCCACTCCATGCAGTGAAAGAACAAGCATTGGTGAACTTCTTAGTAGCACACCCACTTTTTGCTGACTCTTCACTTAATGACGATCTCTCCGATGAACAAATCATGAACTTGGGGGACACTAGCAATCACTGATCGGAATTGTATTTTGATGGTGCGGGTTCCTCTCAAAAAGGAGAAGAACCACAATCTACTCTTCCAGGAAAGTCAGGGGTAAGAATAGTCCTTCTAACTCCAAACCATGATGTGATGAGATTCTCATACCATTTATCCCATCCTTGCACCAACAACGAAGCCTAGTATGAGTCTTTGATTGCTAGTCTGGTGTTAGTAATCATGCTATGCATCTAGACCATCAACATCTTTGGGGATTCTCAGCAGGTCATCAACCAAATCATTGGGTCCTATAAGGTTCTTAAGCCTAAGCTCCATCATTATAACAAGTACACCATGGAGCTCTTAATCCAAATCTCATAGTTTACCAAATCCCTTGAGGAGAGAATGTAGTAGTGGTTGCACTAGCCAAGCTTGCTAAAGAGTTGGCATGTCCGGAAGATGAGTCTATGTCAATAAAGATTCAAAATAAATAAGTCCTATCTTTATTGATTCTGAATTCATCAAGATATTCTCTCTTGAAGGGGAGGTTGTCATTGCCAAAAAGGGGGAGGAGCTAGATTGGAGGAAACAATTCATGGACTATCTAACTAAAGGCAAACTACCTCAAGAGAAGTCACAAGCCCATAAGATGAAGCAAAGAGCTCTTTTCTATGTTCTCATCAATGGAGCCTTGTACTGGTGGTCCTTTGATCATATGTGGTTACATTATTTAGATAAGCATGAAGCCCATAAATTTATGATCGAGGTACACTCAGGATTATACGGAGCTCACCAATCTAAGATGAAGATCAAGAGACTGTATGACTACGATGATTACCTACTGCATGGATGTAGCCAAGTGTTGTCACCAATGTTAGGAGCATGGAGTGGTCCTACACTAAGCACCCAACATTCTACATCCAACATTGGCCTCTTGGCCATTCGAGTGTTAGGGTACTGACATTGTGGGTCTGATAGATCCTCTTTCTTCCAAAATTCATCAATTTATCCTTGCTCCTGCTGATTAACTTTCCAAGTGGGCAAAGGCAATTCCTCTAAGGGAGGTCAAAGCCCAGTATGTGCTCGAGTTTTCAGGAACTATATCGTATATAGGTTCGGGGTGCCTCAATGAATTATATCAGATAATGGTACTGCATTCAAAAGCACCAAGATCAACAACTTCCCTCAGAGATACAACATAGATTGGAGATACTCTACCATCTATTATCCATGAGCGAATGGTCTAGTAGAAGCTTTCAATAAAACTCTCATTTGGATACTCAAGAAGACACTCGATGACAACATGCGATAATGGCATGAGTTGAAGTTGAAGCTTTATGGGATTATCGCACTTATAGAACTCCAACTCAATCTACTCTTTTCTCTTTAGTGTATGGGTCTGAAGTCATTTTACCATTAGAAGCTCAACTCCCATCACTAAGGATAGCTATGGCAAGATCTGGACACAATGTAAGTGGTTAGAAGAGCTCAAAAGCTTGGAGGAGAGATGCTTACAAGCATGCCAGAACCTCGAGTTGTACAAAGCCAAAATAATTCAAGCTCACAACAAGTTGGTCCACCTTATAGCTTTCAAGTAGGAGAGCTTGTTTTAGTTCTAAGGAGACCAATTATTTCCCGCCACAAGATGGGAGGCAAGGTTGAACCCACTTGGGAAAGCCCTTTTTCCATAGAGATGGCCTACCAAGAAGGATCTTATCAACTCATCAACCATAAAAGAGAGCGCCCAATGCTTCCAATCAATGGGCTCTACTTAGAGAAATATTACCCATAAAATTATGTTTGAAAGTAATTATGATCAATGAAAATTCCATTTCAAGTTCAATCTCTTCAAACTGAAAGTATTTTCCTCTGTGAATCTGCCACGATGCATTTAGGATAGGTGTAAGAGAACCCAAGCAGCATCCTATCCTTCATCAAAACAAACACAAACTATACAAAATTCTCTAGTGGTATTAGGATAAGTGTAAGAGAACTCAAGGGGCATCCTATTTAGATTAGCACAACTAAGTTAGGTGTAAGAGAACATGAGCAGCATTCTTTCTTGGTGGAGTCACATTGCCTCTCTAGCACCATTTCATCCATTCTTCGACGTGTTTTAAGATAGGTGTAAGAGGACCCAAATGACATCCTTTTCATTCTTTCATAACACAAACACACACACATCTTTTATCGTGGGCTACTTTGATGTGGGATAATGCCCTTTATGGCACTCAATCATTAGTTTCTCTAAGTGTCGATGATGTTACCCCTGGTGCATCGTGGTCCCTTGTTTAGGAAGATGTAAGTCTGCTATGCTTTCTTTCTTGATTTGACTATTGCACACCAATGAGTGCCTTATTAGAATGGTAGACCTTACTGCATGGTTGGTAAGCTACCCTCACGTTGGATTCATTTAATAGGATGTAAGTCTGCTATGCCTTCTTCTTAAACTAGCCATCATGAACTGACTTGGTCGAGTAGAGGATTAGGGTAAGTCCCCCGGCAGGTCCTTTCCTCCTGACCACTTCAAGTCTGGGTCCAGTCCTTCTTTGTGACTCCCTACTTAGTAGTTGCCCTTAGGTTGGGTTTGATCTATACCGTCAATGGGTCACCCTGTTGGTCCTACTTTAGAATATGTAAGTCTGTATGCTTTCTTCTAGTATATCGTTGCACACCGATGTTCAGGTTCTCACCTGTTGAGCCAATGATAGACTATCCCAATCAATTCTACTTTAGGGAGATGTAAGTCTACACGCCTTCTTTCTAGACTTGGATTTTACCGATGGAGTTGGTTGGTGTTTCTATCGTGACCCACCCGGTGGATACACCACTCTTGGAAAATGTAAGTACGCTTTCTCCTTGAGTTGGGCCACCAGTAGGCATTATTTTCTTCAGGGATCAGGATAACAGCCCTAGTGAAACTTCCCCTATGAGCACTCTACTTGGCTCACATCCTTGCAACCCCATTTAGACACTACCCAGGTTACTTTTGGATTGGGAAATCTCCCTTTCCTAATAATCACCCATGTGGTTGGAGATTCTATTCAGCGGATGCACAGATTCTCCCTTGGTCTAGTAAATCTAAGATAGGTAAAGGCTGACATAGCCCCTTCTCAGTGTGGTCCCTTATACACCAATAGGTTCCACGATAACAAATAAAATATATTTTCACTTGTGGATTAGGAATTAATGCCCCTAGTGGCACCTTTCCGAAAAAGGCATCCTATCTTTAGGGTAGTGTTAGCAAAACTCCCTATAGGAATTGCCTGACTACTCTTGAGTTGAGATAAGTCCCCCGTGACACTCTCTCACTAGCCGCCCTCAGGTCGGGTTCAATCTATTTTTCCACCAACAGGTTACCCTAGAGGTCATTGTCACTTTGGAAGATGTACGTCTGCAACGCATTCTTTCTAGCACGACCGTTGCACACCGATGAGTAGCCCTAGGTCAGGTTTGATCTATTGTATATCAATGGGTCACCCTAGCGGCTAGTCCCTGCTTAGGAAGATGTAAGTCTATAATGCTTTATTCATGGTACAACCATTTCACACCGAAAGGCACCGCTTAGGTCAGATAGTCTTACCCTTCGATCGGTAGACTACCCCTTTGGATAGGTAAATCTAAGATAGGCCAAGGCCGACATGACCCATTCTCACTGTGATCTATTGCATACCGATGGGATCCATCAAATGAAGTTAATCCTGACTACTCTTGAGATGATATAAGTCTCTAGCAACATTCACTTAGTAATCGCCTTAGGTCGAGTTTGATTTATTGCACCATCAACAAGTCACCCCAGCAGTTGTTCCCTACTTTGGAAGATGTAAGTCTACTACGCTTTCTTCTTTACCATAGTCATTGCACTCTGAAAGGCAACCCTTAGGTCGGATAATCCTACCCTGTGGCTGGTAGACTACCCTTTTGGACTTATAAATCTGAGATAAGTCAAGGCCGACATAGCCCCTTCTTAGTGGGTCCATCGCACACCAACAGGGTCCACAACATAACACAATAAATTAAATTAATTAAATCAAATCAAATCAAATCAATATAAATTAAATTAATCATCGACTACTCTTGAGTTGAGGTAAGAACCCTGGCACTCACTCGGTCACCTTAGGTCAAGTTTGATTTATATCGCAGATCACCCCACGACAGATCCCTACTTTTGATGATGTAAGTCTACATTTTCTTCCTATTAGCATTGCACACAAAGGCAACCTATAGGTCGATAGCTCATGATGGGTGGACTACCCTTTGGATTTGTAAATCTAAGTCAAGCCTCATGGCTCCTTCTTAGTGGTCCATTTACAGGTCCATAAATTCAAAACCAACCTTCCTAGTGGAGTAAAATTAAACATGTCAAATAAATCAAACTTCACCCAGCGAGGCGCAAATCAAATTAGTCTCTCTAGTGGTGCCTAAATCAAAATCAAAATCTATCAAATTTAACCAAGTTTATGTCTCCAGTGGATGTACCCTCAATTCAAAATCATTCTCCTCAGTGGAGCCATAAGAAATCCAATCAAACTATTATCCCTAGTGGATAACCCAAACCTACTTCCCTAGTGGAAGGTTCACATTCCCAATCCCTATCGGATTAAAATCCATATCCCTAGCGGATATGCCTCCACATCAATTAAAATAAAATAAATTAAAATTAATTTGATCTTGATCCCCAGTGGGTTATAGATTCTTATCCTCTATGGATACACCAAAACTAATCATATTCATAATCAAACTCAAATCCATATCTCCAGCGGATAGCTTGAACTTGCTTCCCTAGTAGAAGGTTCATACATTCAATCCTCAGCAGATTTCTCATTTTATGCCCTCGGCATAAAACCTCTCACATGTCATGCCCAATGTATGTGTGATCCCTTAGCGGATCTTCCTTCATGTCCTTAGCATGAAATTCCAACCAAATCTTTTTTGCTCTCTTATGCCCTTGGCATAAGTTGAGTTGCATTGTACTAAGATTGTGATTCTATCTGCCTTTCGGACATAAGCATAGATCATTTTCGTTGGTACTTGCAATCTTTTGGATGTTGTTGATCATTTTAGTCAACTCTAGTATGTGTGGTGTGCCTTGTTAGTTAACCCAAACCTATTGGTGGTCCATTTGTTAACCTGGCTTTTACAGTGAGTTCTCAACCTCTTCTTCCTAGACTTAGGAGTCATCTAGATAACTTCCTTAATCATAAGATACTTCTAGTAATTAGGTGAACACTTAACCTAAACCTAAACACTTAGAAGGGTTAACCATAAAAATAAAAAATTAACCTAAATAAAAATAATAAAAATAAAATAAATAAATAAAAATTAAACTAAATAAAATAAATAAACCTCAACCTATCAGTTTACTTAATTAAAAAAAATTATGAACCATAAATCCTAAATCCTAAACCCTAAATCCAAAATACTAAACCTTAAAACCTAAACCCTAAAATTAACCCTAAACCCTAAACCTACAACCCTAAACCTACAATCCTAAACCCAATACCCTAAACCACAAAAAGCCCTAAACCCTAAACCCAAAACCCTAAACCCTAAATCCTAAACCCTAAACACTAAACCCTAAACCCTAAACACTAAACCCTAATCTTAAACCCTAAACCCAAATCCCTAAAACTTTAAACCCCAAACCCTAAACTAACCCTAAACCCTAAAAACCCTAGACCCTAAACCCTAAACCATAAACCTTAACCCTAAACCCTTAAACCTAAACCTCAAGCCCAAAAACTAAACCTAAAGTTATTAAATAATTTAAAAATTAAACTTAAACTCTAAACCTAATAAACATAAACACTAAGAATGGGCACAACCTTGATGACAAGAATATCACCGTCAACCAAGCTCAGTCTAGATCTGGCAGTGGAGGTGAAGGCAGAGGCGACGGTTATAGCAATGGTGGTGGGGCATCTGGAGGTGCTGGTGGATATGGAGGTGGTGATCGGAGAAGTGGTGGTAATGGAGGCAGGAGGAGCGATAGAGGTTACAACCATGGTGGTGGCTGAGGGAGAGATCGAGGATATCATGATGGATGCTGCTACTGGAGAGGACGGAGTGGTTATGATGGGAACTGGAGAAATTGAAGAACGGCCAATCCGATCTGATGCTTATGGAACTGTGTCTTTACATTAGAGATGGTTCTAGTTTTCTAGGATTTTTAATTTGCTCTATTCTTGCTCATTTTTGATCTATGTCGTCACTTGTATCTTAGAAAACTTGGTATGCTACTAGGTTGATGAAATCGAAAAGAAGAAATGTTGAATCTGAATTTGTTCTTTGTTAAACAAATAAATCTTAAACCTTAAATCCTGAACTAAAACTTGAACCATAAATCTAAAACCTAAACCCTAAACCCTAAAAACCCTAAACCCTAAACCTTAAACCCTAAACCCTAAAACCTAAATCCTAAAACCTAAACACTAAACCCTTAACCCTAAACCCTAAACCCTGAACCCCAAACCCTAAACCCTAAACCTTAAACCCTAAGCCCTAAATCCTAAAAAGCTAAAAACCTAAACCTAAACTAAATAAAACCTAAAAATAAAATAAATAAGAAAACCTAAACTCAATTAAAATAATAAAATAAAATAAAATAAAAACCTAAACTAAAACCTAAACCTAAACTTAAACTTACAAAAAAAAGAAAAATAAAAATAAAAATGCCCCATGATATTAAACCCTAAACCCTAAAACTAACCCTAAACCCTATGCCCTAAAACACTAAACCTTAAACCCTAAACCCTAAACCCTATATCCTAAATCATAAAACCAACAACCTTAAACCCTAAACCCTAAAAAGCTAAAAACCTAAACCTAAACTAACTAAAACCTAAAAATAAAATAAATATGAAAGCCTAAACTAAAATATAATAAAATAAACTCTTAAACTAGAACCTAAACCTAAACCTAAACCTAAACCTGAAAAAAAATAAAAATAAAAAATAAAAATAAAAATAAAAAGCCCCATAACCCTAAACCCTAAACCTAAAACCCTAATCCCTAAACCCTAAACCCTAAATCATAAAACCAATAACCCTAAACCCTAATCCTTGAATCCCAAACCCTAAACCCTAAACCCTTAAAACCTAAAAACCTAAAGCTAAATTAAATAAAACCTAAAAATAAAATAAATAAAAAAACTTAATCCTAAATAAAAGAAAATAATAAAATAAAATAAAAACCTAAATAAAAACCTAAATCTAAATCTCAAATTAAACCTAAACCTAAACCTAAAAGTAAAATAAATAAAAAATTAAAATTAAAATAAAATAAATAAATAAAAACCCAAACTAAACAAAAAAAGTAAAAACCTAAATAAAATCAAAACTAAACCTAAAATAAAAATAAAATAAACCAAAAATTAAATAAAATAAAAACTAAATAAAAACATAAACCTCAAAAATAAACCTAAAACTAAAAAAAATAAAAGTAAACCCTAAACTAAAAATAACTAAAATAAACCTAAACATAAACTAAAATAAACTAAACTAAAATAAATAAAACCTAAACCTAAACATAAACCTAAACTAAATAGAATAAAATAAATTAAAAATAAACCTAAACCTAAAGTAAAAAAATAAAACTTAAAATAAACATAAAATGAAAATCTAAAACCTAAACCTAAGAAAATAAAATAAAAATATACACCTAAAATTTAAAATTTAAAATAAAACCTAAACCTAAAAAATAAAATAAAAATACAACTAAACTAAAAAATAAATCTAAACCTAAAACTAAACCTAAAAAATAAACTAAAATAAACATAAACTAAAATAAATAACCTAAAATAAGTAAACTAAACTAAATAAAAATAAAAATAAAGTTAAATTAAAATAGAGAATAAAATAAAGCAAAATAAAAAATAAACTAAATACACCTAAACTTACGAGTTTACTTAATTTAAGAAAAATTAAAAATAAAAAAAAAAACCCAAACCCTTAACCCTAAACCCTAAAACTAACCCTAAACCCTAAACCCTAAACCCAAAACCCTAAACCCTAAACCCCAAACCCTAAAGCCTAAACCCTAATCCCTAAAACCCTAAACCCTAAACCCTAAACCCTAAACTCTAAAAACTACAATCCTAAACCCTAAACCCTAAACCTTAAAAACCTAAAAACCTAAACCTAAACTAAATAAAATCTAAAAATAAAATAAAGAAATAAATACCTAAACCTAAACCTAAATAGAAAATAAAATTAAAAACAAAAACTAAAGTAAAATAAAATAAATAGAAACCTGAACTAAACTAAAAAATAAAAAACCTAAATAAAATAAAAACTAAACATAAAATATAAATAAAATAAACCTAAACCTAAACTAAAATAAACTAAACTAAAATAAATAAAACAAAAACCTAAACCTAAAATAAACTAAAACAAAACCTTAAACTAAATAAAATAAACTAAACTAAAACTAAACCTAAACCTAAGTTAAAAAAAGAAACCTAAAAAAAACTAAAATAAAAACCTAAAACCTAAACCTAAGCAAATAAAATAAAAATCTAAACCTAAAATTAAAAATAATAGATAAAACCTAAACCTAAAAATAAAATAAAATAAAACTAAACTAAACAAGAAACATAAACCTAAACCTAAACATAGAAAATAAACTAAAATAAAAAACCTAAGCTAAAATAAATTAACCTAAAATAAATAAATTAAACTAAATATAAATAAATATAAACATAAATAAAAATAAAAAATAAAATAAACTAAAATAAATTAAAAATATACTAAACAAAACTAAATAAACTTAAACCTAGCATTTTACTTAATTTTTTAAAAAATGCTTAACTCTAAATCCTAAACCCTAAATCCTAAACACTAAACCCTAAAACCTAAACCCTAAAACTAACCCTAAACCCTAAACCTATAACCCTAAACCTACAACCCTAAACCCTGAAAAACCTTAAACCCTAAACCCAAAAACCTAATCAAACACTAAACATTAAACACTAAACCCTAAGCCCCAAACCTTAACCCTAATCCTAAACCCTAAACCCTAAACCTGGACTAACCCAAATTCAAAACCCTAAACTCAAAACCTAAAACCTAAACTAACTAAAACCTAAACACTAAACCTAAACCCTAAACCTTAAACTAAACCTAAACCCCTAACTAAATCAAATCAACCTAAACCTAAACTCTAAACCATAAACCAAAACTCTTTGTTTCAATCAGCTCTCATGATTCTCAGGTTGTAAACTTTCTTAAATTTATTTTGATCCTTCTTGATCGTAATTTTTGGTTTTTTCTCTCTGTTTGGCCGCTAATGTGAGTATCTTGTTGTTCTAATGACAACCGCGACAATCTAGCTCTTCAAACTTGGAAGCGTCGACTAGGGCTTTCAATTTTTAAGGTATTATGGATTCAACTCTACCCATTACTTTGCCTGCTATTAAGTCCTTCAAGGATGCATTATCTGGTAAGAACACTTCCCCTAATGCTTTGGTTAACTTGATCTCAACATCTTTTCATGGAATACCTGCTGTAATGTGCTCGGATCTTGACGTGGAAAAGTTGGCAAAGCCATTTGAATTCTCTTTAGTTGGTAAATTTTCCTTACATCGCCCGACTCTTGATAATATCTGATCCTTTTTTCATAGCCTAAAGCTCTCTGGCATTTTCACTATCAAATTGATTGATCCTAGGCATGTCCTTATTCAGCTATCTAATGACTTAGATTACTCAAGAGTTTTTGCTCATTGCTCCTACTTTGTGTATAATTATCAAATGAACTTTTAAAATGGTCTCCTCTTTTTGATGTAAAAGAGGAATCCCCTATTATTCCTCTATAGCTTGCCCTTCCTAATATGAGAATACATTACGTTACACATCAAGTCTTCTTTGCGATTGGGGCTCTCTTTGGTCGGCCTCTCCAAATTGATCAGGGCACTGCTGCGAGATCACGGCCATCAACTGCTCATATTTTAGTTGAGATTGATATTACCAAAACATATCCAAAAGAATTATGGATCAGCTCTGAGAAATTTGGCTATAATCAAAAGTAGAATTTGAAAATTTCCATATTTTTTGCACGCACTGTAAGATTCATGGTCATGATCATTCTGAATGCTTTGTGTTGCATCCTCATCTTAAAAAGATTAAACTGCTGGATCCTAATCCATCTTTAGCAAATGAAAAAACCAATAAATTGGCTTATGTGCCTAAAGTTCCTCAAAAGAGATTATTATCTACTGATTTGTCTATTGGAGAGCATTCAGAGTAGGTTAATAATATGGCTAATGTGGTTCATGAGGAGGCCAATGATAACTTACTTATTATTACTTCTAATTGTAATACTTTGGTTCTTCTAGACAATACCTTGATTCATTCTACCTTACCTCTTTTGGCTAGTGAACCTGACGAGACTCATATGAACCCTTATGGTGACTTGAATGGGAACTTTAGGTCGGATCAAAATCTGAAAACTAATTCTGAAAGTGCCCATTTGATGATAGTTCAAAATCTAAAAAATGTTGACTCTTTGGTAGTGGAACAAAATCTGAAAAGTATTTCTGAAACTGAACATGAAAATTATGCTATTAATGGCTTCACAACCTCTCCTTCTCTTACCCTTCAGAGTGATACTCAGGCTAACCCAATTCCTCATCTTAATTCTGATAGTGAAGAATGAGAAATTACAATTAGGAATATTTTGATGGATAATGGCCTTACTCTAAATTTCACAAATCCATCCCTCTCGGATGGAGATACTTTGGACATAGATAGACCTTTTCAAATAATTACTAAGAAAATATCCTTTAAAGCTAGAATGTTCACTAATAGCTCCACTAGAACCACTAGATCTTCTCTAACTTCCCATAAATGATTACATCATGTGTCTTTCTTCTTCTTATTTTTTCTTATCCTTCTGTTATCTTTCTTCTTTTCTTCTTATTTATTATGATTAATTTACTTATTTGGAATGTTAGGGGTATTGGGACTCTCATTGTCCGCAACCTTGTTAGAAGCCTTTATCGCACTCATAACATAGCCTTACTTGTTATTGAACCATTCATACACTCTTCTAAGATCACTCACTTTACTAGAATGCTTGGCTTTCAAAACTCCTTTTATAATATTAGCAATAAAATTTATTGTTTTGGGAATAATCTAGTCAACATCTCTATCCTTGATGACCTTCATCAATTGGTTAATGTTCAAATCTCATTGGGTGAATTTTCTACTCTTGGTTCCTTTATATATGCTTCTTGTAATAACTGGTAGAGCATCCTTTGGGATAAATTAAGAACCTTTGCCTTTTCTGTCAACAAACCTTGGTTGGTTGGTGGTGATTTCAACACTATTCTCGCCTCAGGAAAGAAGGGGAGGTTGCTCTCAACATTCATTCCATGGAAGACTTTTCTAATATGATGTAACTGATTGATATTTGTTTTTCGTGTTCAATACACACGTGGCATAATTAGACTTTGTGATTGATAGGACCCTCTTTAATTCCCTTTGGATCAATCAATGGCCTCTTACTGGTTGAACATTTAAGTAGAACTTCACCATGCCCGCTTTTGATTTCAAAAATCCTCCACTAGACTATCCTCTCATACTCCTTTTAAATTCCAAAATATGTGGATCCAACATAGTGATTTCATTAATGTTGTTTCCATTAATTGGCAGGCCCCTATTCATCCTGATAATTCTTAAAGGCATGATTCGCCTTTGGCATAAGCTAAAAAGGCTTAAACAAAATCCAAATTGGTGGAACAAGCATCATTTTAAAAATCTTTTGCAAATCTTTAAAATATGGAACAACTTGTTTGCTCTCTTGAAGATGCTATTTTAACTGACTCTAATAAGCTTGATGATTTGAATGCAGCTAAAGATAACTTAATTAATTATCAGAATATGGAGGAAACCTACTGGCGCCAAAAGGCTGCTAGCAAATATATTGCTGATGGTGACAGAAACACAAGGTATTTCCATGCTCTTTTTAAATAAAGAAAGCCTTAAACTCTATTTAAAAAATCAAAAATGATAATGAAACCTGGATTACTGACAATAATGATATTAAATATTCTATCATACAACATTTTCAAAATTTATTAAACAGCAACCCCTCCTTAGAAGCCATCTCCAACACACATTTGATCTCCTCTATAATCTCTAATAATGAAAACCACTTACTCAGTTTGCATCCTACGGAAGCTGAGATTGGTAGTATTCTCAATAGTATGAACACTGATTCTATTGCTGGCCCTGAAGGCTACATGGCTCAATTCATTCAACATTGTTGGCCTATTATTAAGACTGACCTTGTTGATGCAGTTGTTGATTTCTTTTGAGGGTAACCCTTTACCTAGATATTTTTCTAGCACTTCCATTATTCTCATTCCCAAAATTAATAATCCTGAATCTTGGGGTGATTTCAAACCTATCAGCCTTTGCACCTTCATTCATAAACTAATTGCTAAATTAATTGCTAATAGAATTAGTCCGCTGCTGCCTAAAATTATTTCCCCCAACCAAACTAGCTTCAAAGGTAAAGGTAGAGATCGATAACATACTTCTAGCAAGATTTCATTCATGACATTGACGTCCCTATTAGAGGTGGTAACATCCTTTTTGAACTAGACATCACTAAAGCTTTTGACAACCTCTCTTGGGATTTCCTCTTTAAAATTCTTCATTTGCTTGGGTTTTCTGGTTATTTTATCCGCCTCATCAAAAATTGCATTATAAATGTTTGGTTATCTATTATCATGAATGGTGAATCCCTAGGTTTTTTTTCCTTCAAAGCATGGTTTGAGATAAGGGGATCCCCTATCCCCTCTCTTTTTATTATTGCTGTTGAATATCTATCAAGGAGTTTGAATGATCTTTTTTACAATAATTCTAGGATGTTTTATAGAACTCAAGGTGGTCTTCCTATCACTCATCTTGGTTTTGCTGATGACTTTATAATCTTTTGTAATGCCTCAATTCCTCATATTAAAACTATTAAGAATCTTTTAAATAAATTTGGCAATGAAAGCGGTCTTTTTGTCAACAAAGGCAAAAGTTATTTCATTCCTTCTTCTAAAATCCCTAGTAATAGGACCAACCAAATCTTGAGAATTACTAATTTTCAACATCAACAACTTCCTATTAAATATCTTGGTGCTCTCTTTTAAAGGTAAAAAGAGATCTCATTTTATGAGCTAATCCAAAAAATCTCTAAAATTTGGGAATTTCACTTACTTTTAGTGTTAGGCTCACTTTGATTAAGAGCACCCTTAACTCCATGCCTTTGTATCTCATTCAAACCATTGTGCCAACCAACTCTATCATTAATAATGACTAATTAACAAATTTTTCTAGGGATCTAACAATTCCTCTAAAATAATGCACTGGACCTCTTGGTATAAAACTTGTGGCACTTTTGTTGAAGGTGGTCTTGGATGTAAACCTATAAAGGAAACTATCACTGCTTTTTCTTATAAACTTTGGTGGAATTTTAGGAAAAATAATAGTCTATGGGCTAATTTCATGACTACTAAATACTGCTAGGATAAGTACCCTCTCATTTGCCCCCTATAAAGCGGGAGATTCTCCTGTTTGGAAAAGACTTTGTTTCGTCAAATGGGATGCCGAATCTTTAATTTCCTAGGGGATTAACTCTGGCTCCTCTTTCTTTTGGCAAGAAAATTGGACTGGAGGTGGGTCCATTGATGACTTATTTTCTACCCATTCCACTACTGCTATTAAAGTGAACTCTTTCTGGCAGAATAATATGTGGAACAATAGTAAGCTTACTGATCATATTCCTCCCTCTATTTTAAATAAGTTTACTACTATTCCTATTATTCCTCCCAATCAAGATTAGATCCTATTTAAGCTTTCACATAATAGTGATTTCAACTATAAAAATGTTTGGATTCACATTAAAGAAACTCATGATTTTTCCTATGTATTTTCTAAACTTTGGAACAACAATATCCCTACTTCTTATTCTATTCTTACTTGGCATATTTTGAAAAACTTCATCCATGTGGACTCCTTGTTGTGGGGTAAAGGTTTTTAATTACCTTCAAAATACCAATGTTATTTTCACATTGAGAATGTGAATCATGTTTTTGTTAATCCATTGCTTCAAACTTTGGATTTGGTATAATGACCTCTTTAACATTATCATTTTCAATCCTTAAATTTATACCAACTTCTTGAAGTTTATTTTGACAACACTATTAAAGGACACATTAAAGTCATAACTGCTATCACTCTTATTTGGTTCATATGGATGGACCAAAATGATACAAAACATCGTGAGATCCCTATGAATCACATGAGGACAATTGCTAGAACTAAAAACAAAATCTGTGACTTGTTTAATGCCAATTTAATTAATTACAAATAATTCAAAGGTTGCAAATTTATGGCCAATAAACTGGGTTTTAACTTGCCGGATCACCATATCTGTAAAGATGACAAGATTGTTTATTGGATAAAACCTCATGCTAACACTATTAAAGTTAACACGATATTTTGTCTCTCATAAAGGTTCAGTGGTGGAATTTTTAGAAATCTTAATGGGAAAGTCCTATGTGCCTTTGCTTACCCCCTTAATCCCTGCTCTGTTCCCTTTGCTGAGCTCATGGCAATGTACAAAGCTCTTGAGATTTGCCTTCAAAAAGGTTGGCTCAATATTTGGATTGAGGTGGATGCCCTTCTGCTGATTGATCTCTTAAGCAAACTAGAACTCTCCTTGCCCAACTCTACTTTAAAATCACTCATGTATGGCATGAGGGTAATGCATGTGCTGATTATCTAGCCAATCTGGGTGCTAGATTGGATGGAATAAAATTCTTTGATCAACTAACCCTTCCTAAATATTTTCATGGCTTGGCTAATCTGGACAATACTGGGTTTCCTTATCTCAGAAATTAATCTAACCTATTGGATTCACCTGCTTCAATACCTCTTTTATTGCATGATCATTTTTTATTTACTATTATTATTTCTTTGGTCTTTGCTGATGCATCAACCTGATATCCCTTGTTATTTACTTATTGATCTCTGTGGCACGTGCTGTTGATTTAATTATCTTAGCTTTAATTAGGAGCTTACTCTACTATTTTACCGTTAATGTGTGCTTTTCTTTGGAATTGATGCATCATCATATTTGAGTCCTTTGATGAGCTAAGTGGCATCTGTTGTTGGTTTAATTATCCCAACCTTGTTTGGGGTCTTGCTGTTTCTAGATGCAACATCTATGTTAAAGGTTTAATTATTGGCTATTGGGCTTTTGGACCCTTTGTCCAGAAGGCTGGTCTTGGAGTTGGTTTAATGTATTTGATGAATGTATAAACCCCACCATATTGTAAGGAAAGAAAATGCAATACCTTTGTTATTATTAATGGTTCTTTGCAGGTTTGGTATTGTTTAATGAATTCCTTTTAGTCTGATTTCTCTAAAGAGAGTAGTTCTACTGCTAGCCTAATTTTTTGAAAGGATTTCATTGATAATACCCTTTTGAACCCTTATGGTAGCTCTTCTACCGCTTTTATTGGGTTATCCTATGATTGCAATAATTGTAGTGTCATTTTAACCTATGGCTGTTGGATTTCTAGATTCACTGTCCTGCTGGCTAACCTTGTGTTTGTTAGCTATCTGTTACCTTGTGTTCTTCTGAATGTCTTTGTTGTTCTCATCGAGGCTGCTACTGATCAACTAATCTGTTGTTTTTTACCTTTTGGCTCTATTAAAATTGTACAGATCTAGCTTATTGGTAATTATTGTCCTAGATGTTGGCTGATTTGGATTATTGCTCCTCATGCTGCTTCTGGGGTTTTATTTTGTTTTGTTCAGTTGGCCTCTATTGAGGTTGTAGACTGCAAGATGGCTTCTATTTTTCTACTTGACTATTTCTTATCTCTCATTTTTCTGAAATTTTGTCCTGTTAAAACTGATGTCGTTGTTTTCACCATGCTATTTTACATCCTCCTAGTCTTGGCTGACCTCTTCCTTATCTATCTGGATTTAACTTATGCATTGTATAATTTGAATGGTTGGTTTTATGGCCAACTTGCTATTATTTTCTTTCTTGTTGGATGGTGTGTGATCATTGAGTCTTTATCCAAAGAAGTTAATGGGGTTGTTTATCTAGTTCGTGGTGTTGTGTTGTCTTGTCATTGTTTTGCCCAACCTCATATTCCCAATCGCCAAGAGAGATTTTGCAATTTCCTATTCAATTTTATTAATTCCTTCCGTGTTTGGACTTACTTTATGGCTTCTCGCTTGCCTTTAACGTTGTGGGTTTAGCTAGCTTGATCATCTTTATGGAAGGTTTTTCTTGATTATCTTTTGAACCCTTTCATACTTTTACATCTCTATTGTTTATTAGAATTTTATATGGTGAGTGTAATTTTTGTTTTATTTCTACCACTTGGCTTTTGGATTTTTGTCCAGAGTTTGTTTCTTGCCTTTTATTTCTCTGACTATTTTGCTATTAACAACTGGGCAACTACTAATTTCTCCTGCTATTGTTTTATCCCCCTTGGTTCTGTTCAAATTGTGCAGAACCCTGTGATTTTCCATCTAATTATTTGGATCTTTACATATGCTCTATTTACTCTGAATGGGTGGACTTCTTTAGTAATTAATCCGTTATCTGAACTGATTAATACCATGTCGCTTCGGGTTTTGGTTTATTTTGTTCAGCTTGTTTCTCAAGATTTCAATGTTGGCTCTATCTTTGTTGGTTGTAGGACTTTAGGGTCCTATGTTCAGCAAGTTTTTTTACTTTGTGTCGATTGTTTTGGTCATTGGGATGCTGTTTTTTGATCCATGTTTTTATGCTCTATCTACTTGGTTACTAACTATTGCAATGTCTACTGATTGAGAGGTTCTATGGCCATCTTGCGCCTCCTTGTTGTATTAGTCTGTTGTTCTTTTGGCTTTTTTTTGTCTATGTCTGGATATTCTCGATTCTAGTGAGGACCATAATTTTAATCCCCATTTTGATTTATCCTCCGGGTTCCAATGTTATTATTTTGTTGTTGTTGGCTGATTGCCTTCTATTTGTGTTCAACTTTGTTTCTCGATAGTTGTGATCTACATTAACTGCTGTTATTTCTATTCCCATCTGGGTTCAGTTAGGCTTGTGTTACTATCTCCTTGGAATGCAATGTCTATTCTAAATGGGTGGTACTTTGGATAGCTGCTGCCTTTTGCTGTCTTGTTGTCTTGGTTGTTTGTTGATCTAGATTATCTGATTTTTTGTCCAAAGCATCTACTGGAGTCAGTTCGAATTATCTTTATTTGGTGCTATTTTGGTATTGGCTTCCTTTACAATTGCTTTTTGCCAACTACAAATATGGATATTAATAAGGGGTTTGTTCACATCTGCATTCATTATTATGACTGGGCTCATTTTCTGGACTTTACTTCTAGGTTGTACTCCTGGCCTGAAAGATTCATATATATATCATATGTTTGGGACTTATAGGCTCATCGTTTGCTTATAGGATTAAGCTTCTTCTGTTGTTTTGTGGATGGTTTTATGTCGGTCTATTTCATATGTATAAGTATCCTCGTGGTGAATATATTGATGATACTTTTCCTGCATGGGACCCCTTATCTTTCTGCCCTTTGCAAATTCCTCTCTATATTATATATAGTTTTATTAAGGTTTCTAGGTAATAAAGCCCATAAGACTTTCAACATCTGGCTGCTATCTTCACAGGTTTTTATGATTGTGATGATTTCACTCCCTTTGGTTTGGTAGCTCTTGTGATGTAACCCTTCTCAAGTTTGATGATATTTGCATCTCCAACTTGTGACCAAGCCTGAGCCTCCTCTATCACAATTCATTACTATCATTCTCAGATTATGCTATTTTCAGTTGTCATTATGTCTATATTACCTTAATTGCTCTAATTTCTTTTCGTTTACATTTCTGCAGGTGCTTCTCTCTTGTCCTCTTGCAAGTTTGCTCCATAGTGTCATGCATTCTCATGTCCTGCAGAGCATTGGCCCTAATCTTCCTTTTTTTTTATGTTAATCTATTTGTATCTTTTGATTGCTTTTGCTTTCAGACTTAGATAGGGGATCTACTCTGTAGGCTGATTGTAGCTCTTTGAGTAGTAGTTCTGTAGTTTATCCCCTTTAAGGACCTTGTAACCCTCTTTTTATGGTAATAAAATACCCCGTACATAGGGTTTCTCAAAAAAAAAACCCTAAACCCTAAACACTAAAAACCTAAAAAAGCTAAACCTAAACTAAATAAAACCTAAAAATAAAATAAATAAATAAACCTAAACCTAAATAAAATAAAAACCTAAACCAAAACTTAAACCTATACCTAAAAATAAAATAAAATAAACTAGTAAAAATAAATTAAAATAAAATAAATAAAAACCTAAGCCTAAACTAAATTAAACCTAAGAATAAAAAACCAAAATAAAATAAAAACTAAATGTAAAATAAAAATAAAATAAACATAAAAAAATAAAATAAAAACTAAATAAAAAACTAAACCTAAAAAATTAACTTTAAAATAAAACCTAAAACTAAATAAAAAATAAAACCTAAAGCCTAAACTATAAATATTGTAAACCTAAAATAAAAATAAAGTAAATAAAAAAATAAACCTAAGCCTAAACTAAAATAAAATAAACTAAAATAAATAAAACATAAACATAAATTAAATAAAATAAAATAAACCAAAACTACACCTAAACCTAAACTAAAAAAATAAAACTTAAAAATAAACCAAAAAGAAAAATCTAAAACCTAAACCTAAAAAAATAAAATAAAAACATAAACCTAAATCGAAAAATAAAAAATAAAACCTAAACATAAAAAATAAAATAAAAGTAAAACTCAACTAACAGATAAACTTAAACCTAAATCTAAACCTAAAAAATAAACTAAAATAAAAAACCTAAACTAACCTAAATAAACTAAACTAAATAAAAATAAACCTAAATAAAAATAAAAATAAAAAAATTAAAATATAGAGAAAAATAAATTAAATAAACTAAATAAACCAAAACCTACTTGTTTACTTAATTTTTTTTAAAAAAAACCACAAACCATTGACCTATAACCCTAAACCCTAAACCTTAAACCTTAAACCCTAAAAAACCCAAAACCCAAAACCCTAAAAGCATAAACCCTAAAACCCTAAATCATGAACCCTAAACCCTAAACCCTAAACCCTAAACCCTAAACCCTAAACCCAATACCCAAAACCTAAACCTAAAGTAAATATATAAATTAAACAATAACCTAAACCCTTAATCCTAATAAACATAAACCTAAACCTAAACCCAAAGAATGGACAAAACCTTGACAGTAGAAACATCACCATCAACCGTGCTCTAGATCGGTGGAAAAGGAGGAGGTGGTAGCAGCAAGGTGGTTGGATGGTGCTAAGAAGAGATTGGATATGATGGATATGGTGGTGGCTTGAGACGCCTAAGACATGGTTTTATTTTATGCATGCTCATTATGGTGTTGTCACTTATGTCTTAGAAAAATTGGTGCCTTACTTGGATGATGAAATCAAAATGAAGAAATGTTGAATCTGAATTTATTCTCTATTAAAAAAAACTAAAATCCTTAAACCCTAAACTAAAACTTGAACCCTAAACCTAAAACCTAAACCCTAAACCTAAACCATAAATGCTAAAATCACTAAACACTAAACCCTAAACAATAAACCTTGAACCCTAAAACCTTAATCCCTAAACCCTAAACCCTAAAACCTAAACACTAATCCCTAAATCCTAAACCCTAAACCCTAAACCCTAAACCAAACCCCTAAACCCTAAACCCTAAACTAACCATAAATCCCAAACCGTAAAAAGCTAAAAACCTAAACTTAAACTAAATAAAACCTAAAATTAAAATAAATAAATAAACTTAAACCAAAATGAAATAAAAAGATAAAATAAAATAATAACATAAACTATAAACTATAACCTAAACCTAAACATATAACTAAACCTAAACCTAAACCTAAGAAGAAAATAAATCTAAACCTAAAATAAAATAAAATAAAATAAAATAAAATAAAAACTATATAGAAACCTAAACCACAAAAATAAACCTAAAAATAAACTAAACCTAAACCTAAACACTAAACCCTACCTCTAAAAACTATAAAACCAAAATTCTAAGGCCTAAACCCTAAACTCTAAACCCTAAACCCTAAACTTATAACCCTAAACCCTAAACTCTAAAACCTAAAATACCCTAAACCCTAACACCCTAAACCCTAAACCCTAAACCTTAAACCCTACAAAAAGATAAACCCTAAACCCTAAACTAACCTAAACCCTAAACCCTAACTTAAACCTACTAAACTACTAAACCTAAATAATAAACTAAACATAAACCCCTAAACACTAAACCTAAATAACCCTAAGCTAAACTAAACCCTAAACCTTAAACCCTAAACCTAAACCCTAAACCCTAAACCGTAAACTGTAAAGCCTAAACTCTGAAACCCTAAACCCTAAACCCTAACAGCACTAAACCCTAAAGCCTAAACACTAAACCCTAAACTCTAAACCCTAAGCCCTAACCCTAAATCCTAATCCCTAAAAGCATAAACCCTAAAACCCTGAACCCTAAACCCTAAACCCTAACCCTAAACCCTAAACCCTAAACCCAAAACCCTAAACCTAAAGTAACTAAATAAATTAAAAAATAAACCTAAATCCTAAAACCAAATAAACCTAAACCCTAAGAATGGGCAAAACCTTGATGGTAGGAACATCGTCGTCGACAAGGTTTAGTTTAGATCTAGCAAGCAGGCGAGGAGAAGGCGGATTATCATAGGTAGTGGAGATAAGGAGGTACATGGATGGATGTATAAGTGCAGGTGGTTATGGAGGTGGGAGGAGCAATGGTGGTTACAACCGTGGTGGTGTCGGAGGGAGAGATCGATGATATGATGAAGGATCCCACTACTCGAGAGGCTGGGGTGGTTCTAATGGGAACTGGAGAAACTGAAGAATGGCCTATCCGATCTACTGCTTATGGAACTATGTCTTTATAGTAGAGACGATTCTAGTTATCTAGGGTTTTTGATTTGCTCTATGTGTGTTCATTTTTTATCTATGTTGTGCATTATGTCTTAGAAAAATTAGTGTGTTACTTTATTGATGAAATTAAAAAGAAGAAATGTTGAATATGAATTTGTTCACTTTTAAAAAAATAAAATAAAAATCTTAAACCCTAATCTAAAACCTGAACCCTAAACCTAAACCCTAAATCCTAAACCCTAAACCCTAAACCCTAAACCCTAAATACCATTATTGACCTCACTTTTGGAGCAAGTTCTCAAGCTCTTCTTCTTAGATAGGTGAACTCTTAACCTAAGCCTATAGACTTATAAGGGTTAACCATAGGATTAAACTATGCCTTAGGAATTAAGGAGACTCACCTACTCTATAGCCTAAATCCAACCTATGTTCAGCTTCTCAAACTAAACCTCAAATTCAATTCAAATATCAAAATCTAAATTCAAATTCAAATCTAATGATTAAAACCCATGATCAAATCCAAAATCAAAATCCTTCCTAAGCCCTATGATTTATCTTATGGACTTAGCCTTAGCCAAATCCAAATTCAATTGATTTTCAAAGATCAATTTAACCCTTTAATCAATTTATCAAATTCAAACTCAAACTCAACTTCAAATCATAATCAAAACCTAAATTTAAATTAAATCAAATCCATATCCAAACTCTTAAGCCAATTTCATGGACTTAGCAAAATCTCATCCAAATCAAACCTAACTCAATTGATTTTTTTCATAAATTATTCAATCCTTCAATTATCACTTCAAGCCATACCAAAATCTACAATCAAATTAATCAAGCCAAGGTAAAACCTAACCTAACCCATTTGATCCAAAATATTCAAATAAGCTCCAAATCACCTTAGTCTGAATATAATAAAATTAAATCAAAATAAAACCAAATTAAATTGAATCAAAAACATGAAATCAATGCATAAATACAAACAGACTAAAAAACAAATCATGATGGGACACAAAATAGCAAATAGGTCATTTGACCTAGAGTTCACCCACATGGGCTCCACTAAGTCAAAAGTCAACAAATTAAAATTTGATCAAATTGAGTCACTCCAAAGACTCAAAATCATCAAATGATGTTTGAGTATAAAACTAAACAAATCTAAATTTAATGAAGATCCAAAGATTTGGCACCAACCCAAGTAGACCCAAATGGATCCTATTAAATCTAAATTCAAATTAAATTTAAAATTAATTGAAATCAAACTTCCAAAATCATTTAAAATTTATAATTAGATTAAATTAAGCCAACCATTGGGTTTAAGTTAATAAATTTGATCATTTAACTCAAATAAGTCCAATGTGCCTCATTAAGCCCAATTTTTGTCAAAATGGGCTTAAACCTAAATCTACATCAAATCAAGTGAGATCAATTACTCCAAATCATCTTAAAAACTTATTCGAACATGAGTGTTACCCAAACACACTACAATTGAGCCAAATTGAGCATTTGAATCAATTAAGCCAAACTAAAACAAAATATAATTAGCAAGCTAATCAAACTATAAAAATTGGAAAATCAATTAGATAATAAAAAAAATCAATCAACATTGTCATTGTATAATTAAAATAGAAATATAATTAAATTTGAACATCAAATATAAATTTTATTAAAATTAAATCAAAATAATTCAAAATTATGATGATTTATAAATAAAATAATAATAAATCTAAAAAAATAATAATAACAAAAAAATTCCATCCTTAATCACGTGAAACCAAGAGAATATCCATATATATATATATATATATATATATATATATATAATTATTTATATA
Organism: Cymbidium sinense; assembly: GCA_021442155.1. Taxonomy (NCBI): domain Eukaryota; kingdom Viridiplantae; phylum Streptophyta; class Magnoliopsida; order Asparagales; family Orchidaceae; genus Cymbidium; species Cymbidium sinense. Next base: position 78,392,833 of record CM038214.1, on the reverse strand, counting down.
TATATATATATATATATATATATATATATATATATATATTTATCAAGCATGTATGCTATCATTCTCACTCCACATCTATCCCGTTAAAAAATAAAATAAAATAATAATAAATTTGGACATCACTCTTTTATTGAAGCTAGCAAAAGCATCAAGTCTTATTTTTTTATTTCACATGAATCTCAAATAAAACTTTTTATTTTCTATTCAAATGAAAACCTACTCTCTAGCTTTAAAAAATAAAATAAAATAAAATATCTTATCTTATACGCTTGGAGCATGTGAGCCATCTCTTTCTCTCTCTCTCTCTCTCATACATAACCTCCCATACCTGACTAAAAAAAAACAACAGTCATGGGCCAAATCTCTTTTCCAGGTTTCTACTTCCAAATACCATCTTCTCCTCCATTTTCATCCCCACGAACTGGATGGGAACAAGAGAGAAAATGGAACTTTTTCTCTCTTGCATACAGAGCCTCTCATCCTCGCCATTTTTTTTAAGAGAGGCCTAACCTCTCTCTCATCTTCCTTCATGCAAGAGCAGTTGAATCCATTCTTGCATCTCATTCTGTTTGATCAAAGGCTAGCCACATGGGATTGGAGTCCCTTTGTTCATCCATCTTCACTCTCCATAGCAGTAGCACGCGAGCAGCGTCTCATCCTCTTACCGGTTCGGTTCTTCCTCCCCCTCTGATCAAATTCTCCTTATGCAAGCATACCAAGCTAGAGACTCATGCCCGACACTCTTATCCATAAGCAAGCTTCTTCACCAAGCCCATAGGTCGAGAGGCACTATAACTTACAAAAATATTCATCGCATGCAAAATCCAGTCCTCTTTAAACTCTTTTCGACTGCATGCATTCTTCTCATCCTTCTCATTTTTGGTTCAACAATATCATGCTATAGCATCGAGCCTATCTCATCTCGCCCTCTTCCTCTATTAGACAACCAACACTTGATCTTCTCCATATTTCCTTACAAAAATGCTGCTGCAACTTTAATTTCCATATATGTTGAACCACTTTTCCTTGTTCTAGCCTGCATTCCACTACCTCCTATTCTCCATCTAGGTTTCCCTCCATTGGCTTGCATTTGAACTACGCTTCTCTACAGAACCCATCTTGCTTCCAATTATTTTGTCCACAAGAATGATGAAGCTCTGGCAAGCAGCGGCCATGAGTGAGCTTATAGGATACTTGGTGAGGAGGCCTAGAAACAAGCTCCCTCCTGCCTTTAAGAAAGCTCAAATTGACCAATTCAAAGGAACACTTTTCTATCGAGAAGGTGTTTAAAGTGAACAATATGATCAAAGAAAAGGAATGCTAACTGAAGTATTAATCCAACCCAAGAAGCATCTTGATAGGGCTTCGTTTCTTCTAAATGAAGCCACCTCTTATTCGAAATCCACCTCTTAGGGATCTAATGTTTGATGTGTTGAATGCAAGCATCGTTAGGATCCAACCTTTAGAACCCATGCACTTTACTTTTTATTCCTTTTAGTGAGAGTTTAGAGACTAAAGAAAACTATTAATTTTATGTTTATGAAATGAATATTTTGATTAGGTCGAATGGTGTAGTGTATTGATTCCACCTATCAAGCCATGATTAACTCATGGGTCATTTGATTTTTGATCGAATGATCATGATTAATCCACATTATTTTATTTATTATTAAATTCAATTAGATCTATAAATAGACAAAAAAAAGAAATAATATGTGATCTAACAAAATAAAAAAGTACAAATTAAATTATCATTAAATCTATGTAAAACTTAGTATAAATTGAGAAAAAAATTAACTAAACCTATAGTATTATAAATGTTATAATCAAATATAAAAATTTTTAAACATAATTTATGAAAGTTAATCATAAAATCAATTTAACCTCTAATTATTATATGTTGATTCTAAAATCAAAAAGAATATTTAGTTATGTGACATATCGATAATTATAATTAACTCAACTATTACAATTGGCTAAGCTTTATTTGATTAGTTATTCATATAAAATTTTGGAGGAATTCATAACTAATTCAAATCACATTATAAAACATATATATATAACTCACATCCCTTAGGACATAGACAATTGAAGTCAAGAAAAAAAATGAGCAAATTGGTATAATTCATATTCTAAATATCATAATCAAATCAAATAAATATAAAATTAAATATAAAATTAAATATAAAATCTAAAGTTATTAAATCATATCCAATTACTCCAAATTCCAATCAATATCAAAATAAGTTAAACAAAAAGAAACTCCAAATAAACAAACTTATTGAACTAAAATAAGAGAATAATCATTAAGCTAAAGAGGCAATCATTTATATAAACTAGATGGCTAAATTTAATAAGTTAAATCTTAATTGGAATTCAAATAAAAGACCACATTAAAGTTCAAATAAATCATTAGTAAATTGAAATACATTCACCAATCCAAATCAAACTCAAATAAAATAATAAAAATCAATGAATTTAAACAAACATCGAAATGACAATATTCACATGAAATTAAAACAAATAAAAAGAAAACTAGGGATATTGAAATATCAAAATTTAATTAAATCAAAAAATCTACTCCAAAATTAATCAATCAGAATATATGAAATTAAATAAACTTAAACATCATTAGATATTAAGGATATTGAATTATCAAAATATCAAATCCAAAATTAATCAATCAAAATACATGAAGATTAAGTAAACTCAAAATTTAAAAATCTAAATTAAATCAAACAAACATTAATCAAATCAAATCAATCACATAAATTCAAATGGGCTAATTAAGATACTTAAACACCTTGGTTAGACTCTTTAGGAGTTAGGATGTATAATATGGTGAACTCCATCCAAAAATGGAATTCATTATATTGTTCAATCTTGAAAACCTAAATATCACTTTAACCAAATAAAAGTGAAATAAAAATGGAAAATAAATAATTAAATCATTCAAATTGAAAGTACCCAAAGGAAAATTTTTAACAAATTCAAACTCCAAATTGAAACTTAAATTAAAGAATCTTAGTAAAGTCTTGTCACACAAGCCCTTTTTTCACATAGTAGGATACTTGGTCACCGACCCTAGAATTAGGTTAGGTTGATGTCTTGATTGTATGGTTGATATCGTGTTTTGTTTTGTGATGTAATATTTTTAGACTGGATGTTAGGAATGTGGATCGTAGGTTGGAGGTTAGGCCGTTGATAGTCAAACATTATTTTTTGCAAGGGATTGTGCTTAAGGGATGGTCTAAAAATAAATATAAATGCTCTCTTTGCAAGTTGGTTAAGCCCCTATGCATAATACAGGTTAGGATAGGTGGTCTTGGTTACCCATGTGTAGGGTTCTAAGTCCAAATTATAAATATAACTACTTGGGTTGTATGTGTGTTTAGCTAACACTTGTTTAGCTGGTGTGGTTAGATTAACTTTTCCTATTTTTATTATAATTTTGCATTAGGAATTAAGATTAGTGCTATGACGGTTTAGGATGAGCATTGGCTAGAAGGCTTAGTCCTAGGGTGTCATGTGATGCCTTAAAGTTTACCACATCAAAAGAAGCAAAGATATAAAGAAATGAAGAAGACATGAATAATGAAGACATGAAGACCCCCCTTAGCATTTATTACTTGTAATTGTAATTATTTTTTTTATATAATGGGTTGTATAAGAGTAGAGTTCGGCTACCCATTTTCTCTTTTCGGGGTGTACGGTGGAACCTGACCACACCACCCATTTAATCTTTTGTGGTAGTCTATAAAATTATTTGATATTGTGTTTAGATTGTGCATTAGAAACAACATGATTTTTTAAATAAGATAATTAAAAAATTTAGCAACCCCTTAGCTAAATGGTTGAATGTCTCACAACATGCAAGCATATTATTTCTCTCTTAAACATGAAGGATCTCCATCCTTGCATGATAAGGGAATGCTTGACCTGTGAGGGTATCCCTTGTGGTGAAAAACACCTTCCTCTAGCTGATTTGTCCCATAACCTATTTTCATCATGCATATAGGCATCAAAATCCTAAAGCCTTTGTCAAAAAGAAGTGTCAAAATTGAAATAAAATTTGAAAAGATATTGCATTTGTAGATTAATTCATTTATCATACCACTCATGCTCTAGTCTTATAGGGAGTGGGTTTAAGGACTCTAGTATCTTTCTAAATAATAACTATCCTAGCTATCTTGCAACTCATAAGACTTGCCTACATGAATTTAGAGTATAGGAGGAGTTAGCTGGCCACCACTCCAAACGGTTGTAATCCCAACAATGAGATAATTTATCCTCTCTTATGGAGGTAAACCATATACACATCTTCACTTAGACTTAGGTCGTGCTTTGGTTTATGCCTTAGCTCCTTAGATTTAGGATCCGAGGTAGTTATTTCCTTCGGGAAACTAGCATAAATCCTCACCTATTAAATCTTGTGTCATTCGATTATAAGTCATAGCTTTCTAATAACATGTCAACTTTAATAAATTCAATCTCCTCAACTTTGAACATATAAAGCCCAACCTTAGGATAGATTGGAATGCTCACTAGGCTTCCTAGTGTCATGAGCATTGCCTACACAATCTATTTTTCTTCGATAATAAGTCTTCTACTTAAATAATCCCATTAAATTTTCTAATACAAATAATCTTTTGATAGTCTAGCTTTGAAATCTTTGGAGACCATAATTTTTAATTTAATCAAGAGTATTCCTATGGATTCCCATTCTTTATGATGTAATTAACTATGCAGGCTTGCCTCCATAGGGAACTTAATGAACTTGGCTTAATATAAACCCTACTTTACTTTTCCATATAAAGTAAAGGAAAGATCTCTGGTACATTTGAAGACCCATCATGCTTTAGGAGTCCTTTTTAGGTGATTAGGTCTATTATAGTGTGCTGATTTATATCTTTCAAGATAGTACATCATACCTTAATGTAATACCTGATCACTTCAATAATTAACCCTTAAGATCTATGTGGTGTCTTACCTCCAAAAATGAACACCACAAATTTTTCTATCAACTCCACTAGGGAGGATTCCTCTCTCCATCTCTAGTAGACATTATTGTCTCCAAGCATCGATAGTGGACTTATATTTTATATAAGCCCAAAGACTATCTTTCTTTTCATTGGCACTTAGCTTATTTCATCCTTAAGTAAAGCTAGCCAACATCCTTTAGGTTTTAGGACCTCACTTCATGTAGGTCTTAAAATCCCTATTGAGTCCCCCAATAGCTATAAGTAAACTAACTAAATAAAGAAGATGACAAAATACATATTTTTGAACCCCTTTACCACTAGCTTGATGGGGTAAGCTTTATCCCACATTTAAGAAAACTCAAACTAAAATAAATAAAGTCTTTTGAAAAATATTTTCAAAAGAACTTTTCATAAACAAAATCATTTTTAAATTCACTCCACATGAAGTTTGCAAAAATATAAAATTTTTCAAATATCTTTAAACTAAAAGACAATCAACCTCATTTAAAATACCTAAATTTATTAATTGAGGGTCCTCTTTCAAAAAATTAAAATCAAATTTACAATCAACAAAATTGCTTTCAAAGATTTTCAAAAAGCACATTTCTTAAAATAAAATCAATTAACCAACTCCATTTAACAAACCCAAATTTGTTAAAATAAAAAATCAAAATAAAAAAAATCAAAATCAACATATAATCGAACCTTACTTAACATACTCAAATTTGTTAAGTTAGAGTTCCACTCTTTTCAGAAGAAATATCACACACAAAGTCAAGATATATATTTTGAATCTCATTTGGCATGCCCAAATTTTCCAAATAAAAGTTCTATTTTCTAAAGAAACCACACACAAATAATTGAACTCCATTTAGTATACCTAAGACTGCTAAGTGGAGTTCCACTTTTTCAAAAACCAAAACAAATTGGATCCTACATAGCATACCCACATTTGCTAAGTAGAGTGCCTACTTTCAAAATTATGAAAAAATTAGCGCACATGTGAATTCCATTTCACACACCCAAACTTGTCAAATGAGAATTCCCCTCTTTTTAAAAATCAAAACAAATTGGACACTGCTTAACATACCCACATTTGCTAAGTAGAGTTCTCTTTTTCAAATCACAAACAAGTTAAACACAATTGAATTCTATTTGATATACCCAAATTTGTCAAATGAGAATCTCCATTTTATAAAATCAAACATCATCATGAAAATCAAATTGAACTCCATTTAACATACACATTTGTTAAATGAGAGTTCACCTCTTTCAAAATGAAAGAAATACCAAGTCATACTTACTTAACATATCACATTTGTTAAGTAAGAATCCCACTTTTGAATTAAAATCAAACACATTTTTGGACCTTACTCAACATACCACATTTGTTAAGAAAGAGTCATATCTTCAAATCAAAGCAACAAACACACTTGAGCCCTGCTTAGCATAACAAATTTGTTAAGTAAGGGTTTCACTTTTCAAATCAAAATAAAACATCAAATATTTTGGATCTTAATTAACATACCACATTTGTTAAATAAGAATCTCACTTTCAAATATATTAAACACACTTGATCCTACTTAACGTTCCAAGTTTGTTAAGTAATGGTCTCATTTTTCAAAATCAAATCAAAACACATCAAACACAATGGGATTCACTTAGCATATCTAAATTTGCTAAGTAAAGATCCCATTGTCAAATCAAAATAAATCAAATACATGACAAACAATCATCGCAAACAACAAAGATATTTTCAAAAATATTCTCAAACATGCACTTAGATCTCTCTTAACATACCCAAATTTGCTAAGAGAAAGATCCAAAATCAAAATCTCAAAACAAAGGATTAGCAAAATAAAATCATCTCCAAAAATCTCTCCAAATGGAGGAGCCTCATTCAACATATCCTAATTTATTGGATGAAGGTTCCAAAATCAACAAACCAAATCTTATGGCAAAGTCTCTCTTCCAAATTCTAAATCAATGAACCCCACTTAGCATGCTTAGATTTGTTGAGTGTGGGTTTAAATTTCAAATTCAAATCAAAAATTTGTGATTAAAGGAAAATATTAAGGTCAAAGTCTAATTTAGTTATATTTTCACATGTAGAGATATCAGAGCAGTCAGTTAAGCTCAGTCTCTAGTTAGTATAGTTTCCAGGGCTCCTAGCAAGTTAGTTTTCCCTTTCCCCTCTGGTGTAGACTTGGCCTTGAATCAGGCCAATCTCACCATGATTGAGGCCACCCACATGATTTACTTTGGACGTGGCTTCGAGGGCTTTAGAATTACATGAGGGGTAGCCTCACAATCCAATAGGGAGGAGGTGGCGTGGGCCACCTCCGCTTTTATGTTCAACCAGCTCTTTGAAGAGGAAGGCTATGATGGTCCCTAGTGCCAGTGGGTCCTACCACTTTGTTTTTTCCTACTACAGCTCCGGTGCAAGCTATTACGTCCTCCTCGGTCCCCTCAAAGGGGATGGCTATCTTAGCATCTGAGATATTCTCCCCTACCTTTGAGGTAGGTTCCAACTCCCGCATCATACCGCTCTCCCACACCCAACACCACAACAAAAGCAGGAATATTAAGTAGCACCAAGGGAGAGCTGAGAGTGAGCCGTGATCATATATACCAGGCGGGTTCTCCTCGCGTGTCCCCTTTCTTGGGTGGTAGTAATTCCACCACCTCTCTTAGATGGAGAGGATGCAGGATTGCTGCATCTTCTCCACCACAAGCTTACTATGAGGTACCAACTAGGAAGAGGAGGAAACCTTATGTTGGCCTCAAAATAGTTCTTCACCAGGTTGGCAGAGCCTATGGACACTCAGAGTCTGGTGCATTATTCAATTTGAGGACCCCCGTGAGCAGCCCATCTGCTGAGAGAGGGCCACCGAGGCCAATGTTGCGCCCTCAGCAGAAGATAGGAGAGGAGGTAATGCCGTGTGGCCTCTCACTTATTGATTTCCTTGATCATGGGCCACTGGCCAATCGCATAAGATAGTACTCACCGCACCACCACCATGATAGCTCCAATGAAGGGCAAGCAACCCCATCACATCACTCTATTCCCCATCCACCATTACAAGTCTAGGTCCTTCCTTCAACTATTCTTACCAAAGTCAGAGATCTACATCTGGGGAGAGGAAGTCCCCATTGGTGATACATCTATGGCCTGAGGATCCCACTCCATCTACTCCACCTACTGAGGTGAGGTCGAGCTCTCCCATTTGACCTCCCACTTCAGTTGTGGTGAAGGAGTGGCGACCCAATGTCACCATGGTTTTGCCACCACCATAACCACAACATCCACAGTAGTCACCACTAGTAATAGTGACAAGAGAGAGGAGGGGACACCAAGATAGTTCATGGTAGATCCTCCTTAAGGGTGTCATTAGTAGAAAAGATCCTGCATAGATTCAAATGAGCATAGATCCACAGGTGGCCATCAGCGAGTCTCTCTTTTGTTCCAGCCAGGCAGAGTAGGAGTCATTGGATGACATTTTAGAGGAGTACTTTGCTGAGAAGAGATGACTTTTGGATAAAGATCATTCAAATTCAAAGGAGGGGAGGGTAGCTTTTGACTCTGATAAGGATGATCTTCTAGAGGATTCAGCTGAAGTCCGCTTGGTAGATACTCAAAGCTCCCTCCACTGAGACCACCAGAGCCAGAAAGGTGTTGTGGTTGATGAAGACTATGACATCCAATCAACCCAACACCTCTTCCAGTAGCTTAGGTAGAAGGATGATCAAATCCATAGGTTGGAGAATAAGGTTGACGATTTGTTAGTGGCGAAGCACTTGAACCAAGCTCTAGCATTACATCCTAGCCTATGAGGTGAGCAACCCAAGCTTCTACATAGAACCCCCAAGAGTACCTCTAGATTAGACAAGGGTAGCTGCATAGAAATGTCATAGATAACATCTTTGTGTAGGAGAGAGACTCAAACAAATGGTGGAACAACAAGTGAGAGAAGCATTGGCGCAAGCCCGAGGTACCTCATCCATCTTAAAAGGTAGACCCTACATAGAGGAATTTATTATAGTTTAATATCCCGAAAGGTTTGTGCTACCTTCTATCAAGATTTTTGATGGCAGTGGGAACCCTCGACAGATATAGCGCACATTAGAGCCAGCTGTTGCAATGCTGGTGGAAGTGATGCACTTTTCTTTCGCTTATTTGTCAATAATCTTTCCAGGATTACATTCGATTGGTATGCCAAATTGCCCAACAATTTGGTAAAGACATTTGCTAAGTTGGGATAACTTTTCATTACGAGATTAGATGGATCTCAGCAAAGGGTGATTGTGGGATATCTCATTGTAGCAATAAAACCCCGGTGAGGCCCTCATTGATTATATTCTTAGGTGGTGAAACTTGATATGAAATATAAACCGCAACTGTCTGAATGGCATGCCATAGAGATTCTTCTTAAGAATATTCATGGCCCAGTTGCTTTTATGTGCAAAAGATTTACTATCAAAATCTTTGAGAAGTTGATCAACAAGGTGGCTAGTCTACAAGGAGAAGACAAATAGTTACTTTTTCAAGACCAGTCATCCAAGCATAAATTACAGAAAGCTTTTGAAAAGAAGCCAATGATAGTGGCATCAATTGATAGGTGGAAGTAGCCACTTAGAGTTCAGTTTGAGAGACCTAGAGCTCAGCAGCCTCCACATTCACTGCCTCTACCACCACCTTGGTCATCATATCGGCCACCACAGTCTCCTCAATGGCCATTACAACCACCTCCTTAGCAGTATACCCAATAGTGGTACTCCTATCCATTGTTAGGTAGCTATTACCCACCTACTCTTCTGGACAAACTAAACAAGCCAAATTCATTCAAGAGGGAGGTAATTAGGAAAATCTTTAAAAACCACTTAAAGAAGCCTAATTTCCAGCTACTATAGCCTAATAGGTCGTAAGAAGTGGGCAAGATTGATGATCCTAACTTTGCCCCTACCACCACATGTTAGGCCATGTCTCAGAGAATTGCATCACCTTCAAGGATTGGCTTGAGCACAGCCACAAGTTGGGTGCCATAATTTTTGCTATGGATTACTTATTAGAACAACCATCTAGTTCTGTTAGGGTAATCCTTGGGGATACATGTGATCCTTTTAAGGCAAAAGAAGGTTGGGATATTTCCTTATCCTGAACCTCTAAAGAGATTATTTCTAAGATCAAGAAACTCTCCTTGCAAGTGCATAAGGCAGCTCAAACCTCTATCATCAAGAAAGGTTTGCATATTGCCCAAGGTAACTTGAGAAAACTGGGAGCTACAGTCCACACTTGCCTGGGATAGTTCAGTAGTGTAACCACCGATTAAGTCTAGCATTCTCTCCACCATTGTAGCTTCTACTTCATTTCTTTCTTTGAGAGAGTGTTGTATCGCAAAACAAGCAAAAAACACTTAATTAATTTACTATTTGATTTCTATCACGTACCTCCACCTAAAAAGAAATCAATGAATAAAATGGATTTCGCTTACATCTTATCCATTTATGATGCCCTTGATTTTATTTCTATTGAAAGCTCTCCAAGTCTAGAAAAATAATAATATCTCTAATAATTCTAATCCTTTTTCTTCCAATTTAGAATTAGACATTCCTTTTCTAAATCAATCGGGTTCACCCAATGAGATAGACTTAGAGTGAACCGACTCTGAGGGTCTCATAGGACAAGTTGTAGGTATACCCGATGAGTAGGTAGAACTTTTTGCCAACCTCCCACATGAAGTCTTTGAAGTCAACCTATGTAGTGGTAAAGTTATACTTCTAGGGTAGCACCTCAAGATAAAGGTATGCAAGTCATTGGTCCCTCCACAGGATGCTCTACCTATGGATATGCTTATAGAGGACCAGTAAGAGTTGATTATAATATTCTAGCTCACCTTAGATAGTTGCCAGTAAAGTTAAGCATATATGATGCCCTTATCTTATCTAAAAAGATGACAGAATCTCTAATCAAGGATTTTCTTGATCCAAAGATATGCTTAGCTCAGCTGACCACTGCTATAAAGGAGGCTTACTATTCAGAGAATGTCCCAGGACTCACTTTCAATGATGAAGACTTTCTTTTAGGGACAATTAGACACAATCATCCCCTCTACGTTACAGTGGACATGGTTAGATTCAGGCTATCTAGAGTGTTGGTTGACCCAGATGCAGCAGTCAACATTATGAGTCTAAAGACCCTTGCCTACTTGAGAATTAACATCTCCAAACTCAACTTAGAGAGGATGATATTAAAAGGATTCAATGAGCAATGCAAGAGGGCTTTAGGCTCCATAGTGTTGTCAATGGGGATTGACGAGTGGAAGACTGAAGCCAAGTTTCACATTAAAGATTCAGATACATCTTTCAATGCTTTGCTAGGGAGACCGTGGATACATGAGAACAACATGGTCCCATCCTCTTTGCACCAGTGCATCAAGTTCATGAGTGGTGGGATCGAGTACTATGTCAAAGGAGATCTCAAGCCATTTACAGTTCACCAGGTCAGCATTTATGAGGATGTGGCTACTATCTCTCTCAAAATCAACAAGTTTATTCTTGCGAACTTGGCCAAAGCTAAAAAATAAAAGAAAAAGGAAATGAAAAAGAAGAAAAGAAATAAGAAAATAAGATTAAAAATAAAAGGGAGCGAGAAATAGAGTTGAAGGAGGGACTAGAGCCTGAGATTAGATTCCACCCATAGTTCATTACTCCATTCGAACATATGGGTAGGATGACCCGACCTCCACCATGCAAAGGAAGAGGTAGATCCAAAGGCAGCCCTAAGGATGGAAGCCTCCTTATTGGCCACCCAAAAGGAGATATGTCTTAGCTACCAGGAGTACACTTGCTATCTATATAAACTTAGAATCTAGTTCAGAGGATGAGTCTTATATGGTTAACACACCAACCAGCTCTTCTCAGCAGCAAATTTCTTTCAAGGTGACACTTGAGCTGGACAGTGATGAAGACCTGGCTCCAAAGCAACGCATGAGTGTATCCAAGTCTATATATGAATATTTTGGCATCAATTGGGAACCTTAGCTCTAACCAAACTTTTCTCACAAAAAGTTGAGGGTTTGGCAGTTAAGGAAGCTCCTAAGTCATCCATAAATGTGAAGACTAAGAGATTCTTTCTAGGAGCATCATCCTCAAGTTAATAAGTTGATGTAGAACTTGATTATGGTTCATATAAATATTTAATATAATTTCCTTTTGGTTGGTACTCACCTTGTGTTCTTAATCTAGCAAAGAAGGGATTAATCCCCCATACTTGGTATAAATACAGGTTAGATTACTTGAAGAGGTTATGGGATCAGAAATATAGACATTCTCAATCAAGACCAGGACTACAATACGGTATAGTGGGTCCAGTTAATGATGAAAATTACTACCTAGTCATCACCAATCATTTGGAATATGATAGGTTCTTTTCAAATCACAGTAACTCTTATAAGGAGGAGTGCTTAAACACTTTATATGACCCAGATGATTTCCATGTCAAGGATAGACCAACGGAGTTTGAAGAAGAAATCAAATCAACCATTGATGAACTTAAAGAAACCAACTTAAGGATTGAAGAAGATCTATGCCCAACATACATCAGTTCCTTATTGAACCAAACTAAAACTAATGACTTAGTTAGGCTGTTGACTGAGTTTAAGGATTGCTTCTCAAGGAGTTATGAAGAGATGCCCAATCTATATCCTGATGTAGCAGTCCATAAATTAGCGATAGAGCCTAGTGCAAACCTTATCAAGCAAGCTCCTAGACGCATGCGATTAGACATCAAACAACCCGTCATTTCTGAAGTCAAGAAATTGATCGATTATGGTGTCATCATAAAAGAAAAATACCCTACCTGGTTGGCTAGTGTCATCCAGTTAGGAAGAAGAAGGGCCAAATTCACATGTACATCAACTTGAGGGACTTAAATAAGCCATGTCCAAAAGACAAATTTTCACTACCAATCCAATCGATATGGTGGACATTACCTCATCTTATGTAGTCTTCTCTTTCATGGATGGCTCATCTAGCTACAATGAAATTAAGATGGCGTATGAAGATGAGAAAAATACTACTTTTTGAACCCCGATCGAAGTTTATTGCTATAAGGTCATGACTTTCGGCCTTAAAAAAGCCTGTGCTACATACCAGTAGGCTATGACTCGAATCTTCTGTGAACTCATTCATCATTAAGTCGAGTGTTATGTCAATGATCTCGTAGTCAAAAGTAAAGAAGAAGAAGTCCACCTTTTTTACTTGAGAGTAGTTTTTAAAGGGTTAAGATAATTTAACCTCAAAATGAATCCCCTGAAGTGTGCATTCAAAGTAACTTCAGGGAAGTTCCTTGGGTTTGTTGTCCGACACCAGCGAATCGAGATTGATCTAAAGAAGATCAAAGTGATACTAGAAATGCCACCCTCCTAAAAGTCTAACTCAACTCAGACCATTTCAAAGGTGGTTGACGTATTTAAGATGCTTCATATCTAACCTATCAGGAAGGTGCCAGTCATTTTCAACACTTGTCAAAAAGGATGCTAAGTTCAACTGGGATGACAAGTGCCAGCATGCCTTTGAAGACATCAAGCACTACCTGAAGACACCACCAGTTCTAGCAGACTCTATCCTTGGCAAGCCACTCATCCTCTACACTGCTGCATTGGACGACTCCCTTGGTGCTTTGTTTGCCCAAGCCAATGATGATGGGAAAGAGAATGCTCTCTATTATCTCAACCATCAACTAATCCCTACTGAAGCCAATTATCCACCCATTGAGAAACATTCCTTAGCTTTAATCTTTGCATCCCAAAAGCTACAACATTATATGCTTTTTCATAAAGTCAACTTTATCCCTATAGTCAATCCACTGTAGTATCTCATGACACGACCGATGCTACCTGGATGGTTGGTGCGATGGTCCATGATTCTCTCATAGTTTGACATTACTTTTGTACCCCTCCATGCATTGAAAGGACAAGCATTGGTAGACTTCTTAGCAGCACACCAACTTCTTGCTGACTCTTCACTTAATGATGATCTCCTTGATGAACAAATCATGAACTTGGGGGACACTAGCAATCATCAATGGGAATTATATTTTGTTGGTGCGGCTTCCTCTAAAAAAGGAGAAGAACCACAATCAACTCTTCCAAGAAAGTCAGGGGTAGGAATTGTCCTTCTAACTCCAAACCGCAATGTGGTGAGATTCTCACACCATTTATCCAATCCTTGAACCAACAACGAAGTTGAGTATGAGGCTTTGATTGCTGTTCTGGAGTTAGTAATCATGCTATGCATCCAAAATGTCGATACCTTTGGGAATTCTCAGCTGGTCATCAACCAAATTATTGGGTCCTACAAGGTTGTTAAACCTAAGCTCCATCATTATCATAAGTACACCATGGAGCTGTTAGTCCAAATCTCATAGGTTATCATATACAAGATCCATCACCAACTAAAGCTTTCCAAATAGTTGGCATGCCCAGAAGATGAGTCTATATCAATAAATATTCAAAATAAACAAGTAATATATCTTATTGATTCTGAATTCATTGAGATATTCTCTCTTGAAGAGGAGGTTGCCATTGTCAAAAAGGATGAGGAGCTGGAAGAGGCAACAATTCATGGACTATCTAACAAAAGGCAAACTTCCTCAAGAGAAGTCACAAGCCTATCAGATGAAGCAGAGAGCTCTTTTCTATGCTCTCATCAATGGAGCCTTATACCAATGGTCCTTCGATCATATGTGGTTACATTACTTAGACAAGCACGAAGCCCATAAATTTGTGACCGAGGTACACTCAGGGATTATACAGAGCTCACAAATCCATTTCAAAGATGAAGACTAAGATCAAGAGATTGGGGTACTATTGGCCTACGATGATTACCGACTGCATGAATGTAGCCAAGTGTCATCACCAATGTTAGGAGCATGGAGTGATCCTACACTAAGCACCCAACATTCTACATCCAACATTGGCCTCTTGGCCATTCAAGTGTTGGGGTACTGACATTGTGGGTCTGATCGATCCTCTTTCTTCTAAAATTCATCGATTCATCCTTGCTACTATTAATTACTTTTCCAAGTGGGCAAAGGAGATTCCTCTCAGGGAGGTCAAAACTCAGCATGTGCTCCAGCTTTTCAGGAACCATATCATATATAAGTTCGGGGTGCCTCAACGAATTATATCCAATAATTATACTACATTGAAGAACACCAATATCAATAACTTCTCTCAGAGATACAACATAGATTAGAGATACATTACCATATATTAACCACAAGCGAATGGTTTAGCAGAAGCTTTCAATAAAACTCTCATTCAGATACACAAGAAGACTCTCGATGACAATAAGCGATAATGGAATGCGTAGATAGTTGAAGCTTTATGGGCTTATCACACCACCTATAGAACTCCAACTCAATCTACTCTTTTCTCCTTAGTGTATGGGTCTGAAGCCATTCTACCATTAGAAGCCCAACTCCCATCACTGAGGATAGCTATGGGTAGCAAGATCATGATAGAATAGAACACAAAGTTACAGTTTGAAGAGCTTGAAGGTTTGGAGGATCGATGCTTAAAAGCATGCCAGAACCTCGAGTTGTACAAAGCTAAAATAATTCAAGCTCACAACAACTTGGTCCACCTTATAGCTTTAAAAGTAAGAGAGCTTATTTTAGTTCTAAGGGAACCAATTATTACCTGCTGCAAGATGGGAGGCAAGTTTGAACCCACTTGGGAAGGCCTTTTTGCCATAGAAAAGGCATACCAAAGGGGATCTTATCAACTCATCAACCATAAAGAAGAGCGCTCGATGCTTTCGATCAATGGGCTCTACTTAGAGAAATATTACCCATAAAATTATGTTTGAAAATAATTATCATCAATGAAAATTCCATTTCAAATTCAATCTCTTCAAACTGAAAGTATTTTTGTCTACGAATCTGCCACAATGCATTTAGGATAGGTGTAAGAGAACCCAACTGGCATCCTATCCTTCATCAGCACAAACACAAACTACACACAATTCTCTAGTGGTATTAGGATAAGTTTAAGAAAACCTAAGTGGCATCCTATTTAGGCTAGACCAACTAAGTTTGGTGTAAGTGAACTCGAACGACATCCTTTCTTGCTGGAGTCACATTGCCTCGCTAGTACCATTTCATCCATTCTTCGATGTGTTTTAGGATAAGTGTAAGAGAACCCAAGCGACATCTTATTCATTTTTTCACAACACAAGCACACATACACATCTTTTATCTTGGGCTACTTTGATGTGGGATAATGCCCTTTGCTGGACTCAATCATTAGCTGATCTAAGTCGGGCTGACATGTTACCCTGTTAGTGCGTCATCCAGTGGTCCCTTGTTCAGGAAGATGTAAGTATACTATGCTTTCTTTCTTGATTTGACCGCTCCATACCGACGAGTGCCTTGTTTGCATGGTAGACCTTTCTGTGTGGTTGGTAAGCTACCCTCATGTTGGATTCATTTAAAAGGATGTAAGTCTGCTACGCCTTCTTTTTAAACTATCCATCGTGAACTAACTTGGTTGAGTAGAGGATTTGGGTAAGTCCCCCGATAGCTCCTTTCCTCTTGACTAATTTAAGTCTAGGTCCAGTCTTTCTTTGTGGTTCTCTACTTAGTAGGAACCTTTAAGTTAGGTTCGATCTGTTACATTGTCAACGGGTCACCCTAGGAGTTGGTCTCTACTTTAGAAGATGTAAGTCTGGTATGCTTTCTTCCTAAGTACAGTTGTTACACACCGACATGCAGCCCTAGGTCATATAGCACCTGTTGAGCCGATGATAGACTATTCCAGCAATCAATTCTGCTTTAGGGAGATACAAGTTTGCACGCCTTCTTTTAGACTGATTGTCGCACACCGATGGGCACCTTAAGTTGGTTGGTGTTCGCTATACTGACAGCAACCCACCCGGTGGATACACCACTCTTGGCAGATGTAAGACTACTATATTTTATCTTTGAGTTGGCCACCGAATACCTATAGGCATTATTTTCTTTAGGGATCAAGATAACACCCTTAGTGGCACTTCCCCTGCGGGCACTTGGGCACTCTACTTGGTTCAAGTCTTTTGCGACCCCATTTAGATGCTACCCGGGTAACTTTTGGATTGGACAGTCCCCCTTTTCTAATAATCACCCCTATGATTGGAGTTTTTGTTTAGCGGATGTGCAGATTCTCCCTTGGTCTAGTAAATCTAAGATTGGTCAAGGCTGACATAGCCTCTTCTCAGTGTGGTCCCTCGCACACCAACAGGGTCCATGATAACAAATAAATAAAATATATTTTCACTTGTGGATTAGGAATTAACTCCCACAATGGCATCTTTCTGAAAAAGGCATCCTATCTTTAGGGCGTAAACTCCTATAGAATTCCTAACTACTCTTGAGTTGAGATAAGTCCCCAGCGATACTCTCTCTATAGTGGCCCTTAGGTCGGGTTCAATCTATTTTTCCACCAACAGGATACCCTTATGGTCATTGTCACTTTGGAAGATGTAAGTCTGCAATGCATTCTTTCCAGATGACCACTGCACACCGGTAGGCAGCCCTAGGTCGGGTTTGATCTGTTGTATATCAATGGGTCACCCCAGCGGCTGGTTCCTGCTTAGGAAGATGTAAGTCCACTATGCTTTATTCATGGTACAACCATTGCACACCAAAAAGCACCGCTTAGGTCAGATAGTCTTATGCTTCGGCCAGTAGACTACCCCTTTGGATAGGTAAATCTAAGATAGGCCAAGGCCGACATGACCCATACTCACTGCGGTCTATTGGATACCAATGGGATCCATCAAATTAAATTAATCATGACTACTCTTGAGCTCACATAAGTCTCTATCAGCATTCACTTAGTAGTTTCCTTAGGTCGGTTTGATTTGTTGTGCCATCAATAGGTCACCCCAGTAGTTGTTCACCACTTTGGAAGATGTAAACCTACTATGCTTTCTTCTTTAGCTCAACCGTTGCACACAGAAATGCAACCTTTAGGTTGGATAGTCCTACTCTGTGGCTAGTAGACTACCCTTTTAGATTTGTAAATCTGAGATAGGCCAAGGCCGCCATAGCCCCTTCTCAGTGGGTCTATCGCACACCAACAGGGTCCATAACATAACACACCAAATTAATTAATTCAAATCAAATCAAATCAAATCAATATAAATTAAATTAATCATTAGGACTACTCTTAAGTTGATGTAAGAAACCCAGTAGCACTCACTCAATAATCACCTTACGTCGAGTTTGATTTATTGTGCCATCGGCAGATCACCCCAACGACAGATCCCTACTTTTGAAGAGGTAAGTCTGCTATACTTTCTTCCTAGTACAGCCATTGCACATTGAAAGGCAACCCATAGGTCGGATAGCTCTACCCTATGATAGTTGGACTACCCCCTTTGGATTTGTAAATCTACGACAGGCCAAGGCCTCTGTGGCTCTTTCTTAGTGGGTTCATTGCACACTGAGAGGGTCCATAATAAACCAAATTCAAAGCCAACCTTCCTAATGGAGTCAAATTAAACATATCGAACAAACCAAACTTCACCCCAGTGAGGCGCAAATCAAATTAGTCTCCCTAGTCGAGCATAAATCAAAATTAAAATCTATCAAATTTAACCAGACTTATGTCTCCAGCAGATGTACCCTCAATTCAAAATCATTCTCCCTAGTGGAGCCATAATAAATCCAATCAAACTTTTATCCTCAGTGGATAACCCAAACCTACTGCCCTAGTGGAAGGTTCATATTCCTAATCCCTATCGGATTCAAATCCATATCCCCAGTGAATATGCCTCCACATCAATTAGAATAAAATAAATTAAAATTAATTTGATCTTGATCCCCAATGGGTTATAGATTCTTATCCCCTATGGATACACACCAAAACTAATCATATTCACAATCAAACTCAAATCTATATCCCCAGCGGATAGCTTGAACCTTCTTCCCTAGTGTAATGTTCATATACTCAATCTTCAATAGATTTCTCTTTTTATGCCCTCGGCATAAACCTCTCACATGTCATGCCCAATGCATGTGTGATCCCTTAGCGAATCTTCCTTCATGTCCTTAGCATGAAATTCCAACCAAATCTTTTTTGCTCTCTTATGCCTTTCACATAAGTTGAGTTGCATTATAGTAAGATCATGATTATATCTACCTTTTGGACATAGGCATAGATAATTTTCATTAGTACTTGCAATCCTTTGGATGTTGTTGATCGTCTTAATCAACTCCAGTACATGCAGTGTGCCTTGTCAATTAACCCACACCTATTGGGGGTCCATTTATTAACCTCCCTATTAGAGTAAGTTCTCAACCTCTTCTTCTTAGACCTAGGAGTCATCTAGACACTAAGTCTTCCTTAGTCATAAGACACTTCTAGTAATTAGGTGAACACTTAACCTAAGCCTAAACACTTAGAAGGGTTAACCATAAGATTAGGCTATGCCTTAGGGATTAAGGAGACTCACCTACTATAATAAACTAAACCTAAACCTAAAATATACTAAACCTAAACCCTAAACTAAAGAAAATAAAATAAACTAAAAATAAAACTAAACTTAAGGTAAAAAAAAACCTAAAAAAAGACCTAAAATAGAAACCTAAAACCTAAACCTAAAAAAATATAATAAAAACCTAAACCTAAATATATAAAAAAAAAACCTAAACCCAAAAAATAAAATAAAAATAAAACTAAACAAAAAATAAACATAAACCTAAACCTAAACCTAAAAAAGCTAAAATAAAATAAATAACCTAAACTAAAATAAATAAACTTAATATAAATAAACTAACCTAAATAAACCTAAAAAATAAACCTAAAAATAAAAAATAAAATAAAAATAAATAAATAAAAAATAAACTAAATAAACTAAATAAACCTTAACCTACCAGCTTACTTAATTTAAAAAAAAAACCCTAAACCCGATACACTAAACCCTAAATCCTAAACACTAAACCCTAAAACCTAAACGTTAAAACTAACCCTAAACCCTAAACCCTAAACCCTAAACCCTAAACCTTAAACTAACCATAAACCCTAAACCCTAAACACTAAACCATAAACCCTAAACCCTAAACCCTAACCCTAATCCTAAACCCTAAACCTTAAACTTTTAAACCCTAAACCCCAAACCCTAAACCCTAAACTAACCTTAAACCCTAAAAGCCCTAAACCCAAAACCCTAAACCCTAAACCTTAAACCCTAAACCCTAACCTAAAACCCTTAACCGTAAACCCCAAGCCCAAAACCTAACCCTAAAGTAACTAAATGAATTAAAAAGTTAAACTTAAACCTAAACCCTAAAACCTAATAAACATAAACCTTAAGAATTGGCAGAACCTTGACGACAAAAACATCACTATGAATGAGTCTCAGTCTAGATCTAGCAGTGGAGGCGATGGCAAAGGTGACAATTATAGCAGTGGTGGTGGGGGATCTGGAGGTGCTGGTGGATATGGAGGTGGTGGTCAGTGCAGTAGTGGTTATGGAGGCTGAGGAGCAGAAAGGTTATACCATCGGTGGTATAGGAGAGATATGATGAGATCTCACTACTAGAGGTCGGGTGATTTCAAGGGAATTGGAGAAATTGAAGAACCCGACCGACATCAGATGGAATGTCTTTACATTGAGACAGTTTCTAGTTATCTAGGATTTTGAATTGCTCTACACATTTTTATCTATGTCATCGCTCGTATCTTAAAAAAACTGGATCTGCTACTTCGTTGATGAAATCAAAAAGAAGAAATGTTGAATCTGAATTTGTTCTATGTCAAAAATAAATCTTAAACCCTAAACCCTAAACTAAAACCTAAATCATAAACCTAAAACCTAAACCCTAAACCCTAAACCCTAAACCTAACCCTAAACCTTAAACCCTAAACCCTAAACCCTAAACTCTAAAACCTAAACACTAAACCCTAAACCCTAAACCCTAAACCCTAAATCCTAAATCCCAAATCGTAAACCCCAAACCATAAACCCTAAGCCCTAACCTTAAACCCTAAAAAGCTAAAAACCTAAACCTAAACTAAATAAAACCTAAAAATAAAATCAATAAGAAAACCTAAACTCAATTAAAATAAAAAAATAAATAAAATAAAAACCTAAACTAAAATCGAAACCTAAACTTAAACCTGAAAAAAAATAAAATAAAATAAAAAATAATAATAAAAATAAAAAAGCCCCCTAACCCTAAATCCTAAACCCTAAACCCTAAATCCTAAAAAGCTAAAAACCTAAACCTAAACTAACTAAAACCTAAAAAAAAAGAAGAAAACCTAAAACTAAAACTAAACCTAAAAAAAATAAAATAAAATAAAAAATATAAATAACCTACCCTAAATCTAAACTAACCCTAACCTAAACCCTAAACTCTAAAATAGCTTTAAACCCTAAATCATAAAACCTGACCTAAACTGAACCATATCCCAAACCACAACTAAACCCTAAACCAAACCTACCATAACCCTAAACCCTAAACCCTAAAAAACTAAAAGCCTAAACCTAAACTAGATAAAATCTAAAAATAAAATAAATAAAAACTTAAACCTAAATAAAATAAAATAATAAAATAAAATAAAAACCTAAACAAAAACCTAAACCTAAACCTAAAAATAAAATAAACAAAATTTAAAATTAAAATAAAATAAAATAAATGAAACAAAAAAAAAAAAAAAAACTAAATAAAATAAAAAAAATAAAATAAAATAAACCTAAATTAAATAAAATAAAACTAAATAAAATGTAAACTAAAAAATAAACTTAAAAAAAAAAAAAAAAACCTAAACCCTAAACTAAAAACCTAAACCAAAAATAAATAAATAAACATAAACATAAAATAAAACTAAACTAAAATAAATAAAACCTAAACCTAAAGCTAAAATAAACTAAATTTAAACATAAAGTGAAACTAAATAAAATAAAATAAACTAAAAATAAACCTAAACCTAAAGTAAAAAAAACCTTAAAATAAACCTAAAATTAATACCTAAAACCTAAACCTAAGAAAATAAAAATAAAAAATAAACTAAACCTAAAAATAAAATAAAATAAATAAACTAAAAATAAATCTCTAAAACTAAATCAAAAGTAAACTAAAATAAATGTAAACTAAAATAAATAAACATAAAATAAAACTAAACTAAATAAAATAAATATAAACTTAAATTAAAATAGAGAAAAATAAAACTAAAAAATAAAATAAATAAACTAAAACCAATTTCCTTAATTTAAGAAAATATAAAATTTAAAATTTAAAAAACCCTTAATCCTAAACCTTAAAACTACCACCAAACTAAACCCTAAACCCCAAATCTGAGCACTACCATAAACCTAAAACTACAACCCTACCCAAAACCCAAAACTAAACCACAAAACCACAAAACCTAAACAAAACCTATTAAAATAAATAAAATCTAAAATAAAATAAATAAATAAACCTCAATATAATAAAATGAAATAAAATATAACATAAACTAAACCTAAACCTAAACCTAAACCTAAAGAAAATAAAATAAATAACAAAACCTAAAGTAAAATAAAATAAATAAAAACCTAAACTAAACTAAAAAAAATAAAAAACCTAGATAAAATAAAAATTAAACCTAAAATAAAAATAAAATAAACTTAAACCTAAACTAAAATAAACTAAACTAAAATAAATAAAACATAAACCCAAACCTAAAATTAAAGCCAAAATTAAACAAATAAAATAAAGTAAAATAAACCTAAACCTAAGTTAAAAAAATGCAAAATAAACCTAAAGTGAAACCTAAAAAAACTTGGAAGAATAAAATAAAACCTAAACTAAACTTAAAAAAAGATAAAACCTAAACCTAAAATTAAAATAAAATAAAACTAAATTAAAAATAAACATAAACCTAAACCTAAACCTAAAAATAAACTAAAATAAAACCTAAGAAAAATTATAAAATAAATAAAATAAAAATTTAAATAAAAATAGCTAAATAAAAATAAAAGAAAATAAAATAAATAAATAAAAAAACTAAATAAACCTAACTTTATTTTAAAAAAACTAGGCCTAAACCATAAATCTAAACACTAAACCCTACTAAACTCAAAACTAACACTAAACATAACCACTGACCCTCACTGACCATAAACCCTAAAACCCTAAATCTTACCCAAAATCCAAAACGGATCCACAAATAAACTCACAAACCTAAACTAGGCCCTCTCTAATGCTAATCTAAACCTTCCCAGATCCAAACCCTACCTACACTAAGTGACCAAAACAAAAGCCTATGGCAGCCCAGTAAACTGAGCCACTCCACTAAATCCTAAACCCTAACCCAAACCCTAAACCCTAAACAAACCATAACTAAATCTAAACTCCAAACCTAAAACCCTAAAACCAAAAACCTAAACTAAAATAAAATAAATAAATAAACATAAGCCTAAGTAAAATAAAAACCTAAACTATAACCTAAACTTAAACCTAAAAATAAAATAAAATAAACTAATAAAAATAAACTAAAATAAAATAAATAAAAACCTAAACCTAAACAAAGATTAACTAAGTAAAAAACCTAAATAAAATAAAACTAAATGTAAAATAAAATAAAATAAACTAAAAATAAAATAAAATAAAACTAAATGAAAAAAAATCTAAAAAATAAACCTTAAAATAAAACCTAAAAATAAATAAAAAATAAAACCTAAGGCTTAAACTAAAAAAATATAAACCTAAAATAAAAATCAAATAAATAAAATATAATAAACCTAAGCTAAAATAAATAAAACCTAAACCTAAGCTAAATAAAATAAAATAAACTAAAAATAAACCTAAACCTAAACTTAAAAATAAAACAAAAAAATAAACCTCAAATAAAAACCTAAAACCTAAACCTAAAAAATTAAAATAAAATTATAAACCTAAACCTAAAAATAAAAAATAAAGCCTAAACCTAAAAAGTAAAATAAAAATAAAACTCAACTAAAAATAAACCTAAACTTAAAGAGTAAATTACAATAAAAAAACCTAAACTAAAATAAATAAACTTAAAATAAATAAACTAAACTAAATAAAAATTAAAAATAAACCTAAATAAAAATATAAAATAAAATAAACTAAAATAAATAAAAAAATAAACTAAATAAACCAAAACCTACTTTTTTATTTTATTTTAAAAAATAACTCTAAACCCTAAACCCTAAACCCTAAAAACCTAAAAACATAAACCTAACGTAAATTAAACCTAAAAATAAAATAAATAAAAGAACTTGAACCTAAATAAAATAAAATAAAAATCTAAACCTAAACCTAAATCTAAACCTAAACCTAAACTTAAACCTAAACCTAAAAATAATATAAATAAAAATTAAAAATTAAACTAAAATAAAATAAATAAAAACCAAAACTAAACTAAAAAAATAAAAACCTAAATAAAATAAAAACTAAACATAAAATAAAAATAAAATAAACCTAAAATTAAATAAAATAAAAACTAAATAAAAATGTAAACTTGAAAAATACACCTAAGAATAAATAAGAAATAAAACTAAACCCATAATAAAACCTAAACCTAAATAAAATAAAATAAACTAACTAAAACAATAAAAAACTAAACTAAAATAAATAAACTAATCATAAACCTAAATTAAATAAAATAATATAAACTAAAAATAAACCAAAACCTAAAGTAGAAATAAATCCTTAAAATAAACCTAAAATTAAAACCTAAAACCTAAACCTAAGAAAATAAAATAAATACTTAAACCTAAAATTAAAAATAAAAAATAAAACCATAACCTAAAAAATAAAATAAAAGTAAACTAAACTAAAAAAATAAATCTAAACCTAAAACTAAACCTAAAAAATAAACTAAAATAAACATAAATTAAAATAGATAAACCTAAAATAAATAAACTAAACTAAATAAAAATAAAAATAAACTTAAATTAAAATAGAGAATAAAATAAACAAAAATAAATAAACTAAATAAACCTAAACCTACCAGTTTCCTTAATTTAACAAAAATAAAAAATTAAAAAATTAAAAAAACCTAGACCCTTAATCATAAACCCTTGAACTTAACTTCAACCCTAAAACCTAAAATAAACCTAGAAACCTAAAATAAAATAAACCTAGAAACCTAAAATAAACCTAAAATAAATTAAATAAAATAAAAATAAAATAAAAATAAACCTAAACCTAAACTAAAATAAATTAAATTAAAATAAATAAAACATAATAGTAAACCTAAAATAAACTAAACCTAAATCATAAACTAAATAAAATAAAATAAACTAAAATAAACCTAATTAAAAAAAAAAAATAAACCAAAATAGAAACCTAAACCTAAACCTGGGAAAATAAAATAAAACTAAACTAAACTTAAAAATAAAAATAAACCTAAACCTAAAAAAAAAATAAAAATAAAACTAAACTAAAAAATAAACTAAAATAAAAACCTAAACTAAAATAAATTAACCTAAAATAAATAAACGAAATAAAGAAAATAGAATATAAACCTAAATAAAAATTAAAAATAAAATAAATAAAAATAAATAAAAATAAACTAAAATAAATGGATAAACTAAACCATTTTGCTTGATTTAAAAAAACCCCAGACCTAAATCCTAGGCACCTAAATCTGATAATCCAAGGCCCTGAAATAACTTTACCCACACCACCCTGACCTGAGCCCAGACCCAAACCAACTACCACTGGGCCCTACCCCACCTTGGCTCTGTTCCTGAGCCTAAACTAAACCCACCTGACCCCAGACCCACTACCCAAAGGCCAAAACCACAGATCCACAGGCTGACCTAACTGATCTCTTACCTAACCTAAACCCTGACCTCCTGAGCACTGGGCCACCACACCCTGACCACACCCAGGCCCCACCCTGACTAATCCACCTACTGAGCCCAACAATGAGCCTAATTAAACATAAATAAAGATAAATAAATCAACTAAAATAAATAAGATCTTAACTAAAAGATAAAACTTGGACAAAAATAAGTAATAAAATAAACTAAAATAAATAAAATAAAAAACCTGAACCTAAACTAAATTAAACTTGGAATAAGAAACCTAAATAAAAATAAAACTAACGTAAAGGAAAATAAAATAAAAGAAACATAAACCTAGAGATAAACCAAAAAAAAAAATAATAAAAATTAAACTAGCTAAAAAAAAATGTAAACCTAAAATAAAATAAAATAAACAAAATAAAATAAACTTAAACCTAAACTAAAATAAATAAAACTAAACTAAATAAAATAAACTAAAAAATACCTAAACCAAACTAAAATAAAATAAATTAAAATAAAAACTAAACCTAAAATAAAATAAAATGTATAAAAAATAAAAAAAATAAAACCTAAAAATAAAATAAAATAAAACTAAGTAAACTTAAATATAAACCTAAACCTAAAAATAAACTAAAATAAAAACCTAAAATAAATAAACCTAAAATAAATAAACTAATATAAAATAAAAAATAAACTTTAATAAAAATAAAAAATAAAATAAACTAAAATAAAGAAAAAAATAAACTAAATAAACCAAAACCTACTTGTTTACTTAATTTAACAAAAAAAATTCCTAAACCCACAATCCTAAACCCTAAACCATAAACACTAAAAAACCCAAAACCCAAAAACCCTAAATTAAAAACCGTAAACCCTAAACCCAAAACCCAAACCTAAACCTAAAGTAAATAAATTAATTAAATAATAAACCTAAACCCTCAATCCTAATAAACCTAAACCTAAGCCTAAACCTGAAAAATGGACAGAACCTTGACTGTAGGAACATCACCATCAACCAGGATCATTTTAGATCTGGCGGTGGTGGCAAATGAGGAGGAGGCAGTTATCGCAGTGGTGGTTTAGGATCTAGACGTGCTGGTGGATATGGAGGTGGTGGTTACGGAGGCTTGAGGACCAATAGAAGTTACAACTGTGGTTTTGGCGGAGGGAGGGATTGGGGATATGATGGTGAATCCTGTTACTCGAGAGGCCAGGGTGGTTTTGATGGGAACTGGAGAAACTAGAGAATGACCGATCTGATCTACTGCTTAGGAAACTATGTCTTTAGAGTAGAGACAGGTCTATTTATCTATGGATTTTGATTTGCTCTATGCATGTTCATTTTTTATCTATGTTGTCACTTGTGTCTTAGAAGAATTGGTGCATTACTTGGATGATGAAATCCCAATGAAGAAATGTTAAATTTGAATTTGTTCTCTATTGAAAAAAAAATCAAAAACTTTAAACCCTAAACTAAAACCTGAACCCTAAACCTAAAATCTAAACTCTAAACCCTAAACCCTAAACCATAAGAACCATAAACACTAAACCCTAAACCCTAAAACCTAAACACAAATCCCTAAACCCTAAACCCTAAACCCTTAACCAAAAACCCTAAACCCTAAACCTTAAAGCTAAACCCTAAACCCTAAACCCAAAACCCCAAACCCTAAACCCTAAACTACTAACCCTAAAACTAAAGCAAAAACTGAAACTTAAATTAATCAAACCTAAAAAAAAAAAAATAATCCTAAAGATAAAATAAAAGATAAATTAAAATTACATAAACTAAACCTAAAACCTAAACCTAAACCTGATTCTAAACCTGTAAAAGATAAATCTAAACCTAAAATAAAAAAAACTATTAACTATGTAAACTACCAAAGATAAACATAAAATAAACTAAACCTACTCACCTGAGCCAACTAAAGATCTTGAGCCATGAGCATGAGCTCTCCCTGTGCCTGGGCCTGCAGGCCACTGACCCTAAACCTAAGACCTGTGCCTGGCCCTGGGCCAGGCCCTGGATCCTGGCTGGGCCCTGGTAAACTCTGGCCACTGGCCCTAGGCCCTAAATGAAGAGATACTGACTATGGAGGCCCTGGGCCTGGCTAAACTGGCCTAACTGACTGGGCCCTAAACCCTACATGGTGAGCCCTACTGACCCACCTTTCCCTAAATCTATACTCTAACTCCTACACTGAGCCCTCTACCCTGGGCCTGACCCCACTGACCAATCCCTATCCAAACACTAAACCTAAAAAAATCCTAAACCTAACAACCCAAAACCCACAAAACCTAAACACTTTAAAACCCCAACCACAACCCTAAAACCAAACTAAAACGCTAAAACCAGACTTTAATCCCTAACCATAAACTCTAAACCCTAAACCCAAAACCCTAAACCTAAACCTAAAGTAACTGAATAAAATAAAAAATAAACTTAAATCCTAAAACCTAATAAACTTAAACCTAAACCTAAAATGTCAGAATGGGAAAAACCTTGATGGCAGGAACATCACCATTGATAAGGCTCAATCTAGATCTGGCAGTGGTGGGAGGCAGCGATTATCGTAGTGGTGGTGGGGGATATGGAGGTGCTAGTGGATATGGATGTGGTGGTCAGAGCAGTAGTGGTTATGGAGGCAGGAGGAGCGACGATGGTTACAGTTGTGGTGGTGGCAAAGGGAGAGATCGGGGATATGATGATAGATCCTACTACTCAAGAGGCTGGGGTGATTCTGATGGGAACTGGAGAAACTAAAGAATGGCAATCCGATCTACTGCTTATGGAACTATGTCTTTATAATAGAGATGATTCTAGTTATCTAGGGTTTTTGATTTGCTATGTGTGCTCATTTTATATCTATGTTGTCGCTTATGTCTTAGAAAAAATTTGGTGTGTTACTTGGGTGATGAAATTATAAAGAAGAAATGTTGAATCCTAATTTGTTCACTATTAAAAAAAATAAACCAAAAACCCTAAACCCTAAACCTAAACCCTAAATCCTAAACCCTAAACCCTAAACCCTAAATACCATTATTGACCACACTTTTGGAGCAAGTTCTCAAGCTCTTCTTCTTAGATAGGTGAACTCTTAACCTAAGCCTAAAGACTTAGAAGGGTTAACCATAGGAATTGGCTATGCCTTAGGGATTAAGGAGACTCACCTACTCTATAGCCTAAATCCAACCTATTATCACCTTCTCAAACCAAACCTCAAGTTCAATTCAAATATCTAAATCCAAATTCAAATCCAAATTAAATGATTGAATCCCATGATCAAATCCAAAATCTAAATCCTTTATAAGCCCTATGATTTATCTTATGGACTTAGCCTTAGCCAAATCTAAATCAATCCAAATTCAATTGATTTTCTCAAAGATCAATTCAACCCTTTAATCAATTTATCAAATTAAAAATCAAACTCAACTTCAAATCATGATCAAAACCTAAATCCAAATCAAATCAAATCCATATCCAAACTCTTAAGCTAATTTCATGGATGTAGTAAAATCTCATCTAAATCAAACCTAACTCAATTGATTTTCTCATAAATTAATCAATCCTTCTATCATCACTTCAAGCCATACCAAAATATACAATCAAATCAATCAAGCCAAGGTAAAACCTAACCTAACCCATTTGATTCAAAATATTCAAATAAATCAAATCAAATATAATTAAATTAAATCAAAATTAAACAGGATTAAATTGAATCAAAGACATGAAATCAATGCATAAACACAAACAGACTAAAAAATAAATCATGATGGGACACAAAATAGGAAATATGTCATTTGACCTAGAGTTGACCCACTTAGGCTCCACTAAGTCAAAAGTCAACAAATTAAAATTTGATCAAATTGAGTCACTCCAAAGACTCAAAATCATCAAATGAACATGTTTGAGTTTAAAAATAAACAAATCTAAATTTAATGAATATCCAAATGGGTTGATTTGGCCACCTAACCCAAGTAGACCCAAATGGATGCTATTAAATCTAAATTCAAATTAAATTGAAAATTAATTCCAAACAAACATCCAAAATTATTTAAAATTTATAATTAGATAAAATTTAGCCAACCATTGGGTTTAAGTTAATAAATTTGATAATTTAACTCAAATAAGTCCAATGTGGCTCATTAAGCCCAATTTTTATCAAAATGGGCTTAAATCTAAATCTACATCAAATCAAGCGAGATGAATTACTCCAAATCATCTTAAATACTTATTCGAGCATGAATGTAACCCAAACACACAATAATTGAGCCAAATTGATCATTTGAATCAATTAAGCCTAACTAAAACAAAATACAATTAGCAAGCTAATCAAACTATAAAAATTGGAAAATCAATCAGATAACAAAAAAAAAATAATCAACATTGTGATTGTATAATTAAAATAAAAATATAATTAAATATTAACATCAAATATAATTTTGATTAAAATTTAATCAAAATAATTAACGACTAAATAAATAATAAATATACAATTTGAATAATCATTAAATGTAATATATATAATTTATAAACTTCAGTTAAATTAAAACTATAATATCAAAATAATTAAAAATTATTAAGATTTATAAATAAAATAATAATAAGTCTAAAACAATAATAATAACAAAAAAAATTCCATCCGTAGTCACATGAAACCAAGAGAATATATATATATATATGTCAAGCATGTATGCTATCATTCTCACGACACATTTATCCCGTTAAAAAATAAAATAAAATAATAATAAATTTGGACATCACTCTTTTATTAAAGTTAGAAAAAGCATCAAGTCTTTTTTTTTATTTCACGTGAATCTCAAATAAAAATTTTTATTTTCTATTCAAATGAAAACACTCTCTCTTTAAAAAATATAAAATAAAATATTTTATTTTACATGTTTGCATAGCCATCTCTCTCTCTCTCTCTCTCTCTCTCTCTCTCTCCCTCTGAGAACCTCCCATCCGACTAAAAAAATAGATCGAAACTCTTTTCCAAGTTTTTGCTTCCAAATACCATCTCCTCCTCCACTTTCATCCCCATGAACTGGACGGGAACAAGAGAGAAAGTGGAGGTTTTTCTCCCTTGCGTACAGAGCCTCTCATCATCGCCATTTTTTTAAAGAGAGGCCTTACCTCTCTCTCATCTTTGTTCATGAAAGAGCAGTTGAAGCCATCATTGTGTCTCACTCTGTCTGATCGAAGGCTAGCCACATGGGATTGGAGTCCCTTTGTTCATCCATCTTCACTCTCAATATTAGCCACACGCTAGCAATGTCTCATCCTCTTCCCGGTTCAGTTCTTCCTCCTCTCTAATTGAATTGAAGGCTAGTCTCGCACCTCCCTCTCTTCTCATTGTACGAGCATATCAAGCCAGAGACTCATGCCTGACACTCTTATCCATAAGCAAGCTTCAGCCTCAAGCCCACAGGTCGAGAGGCACTATAACCTAAGAAAATATTCATCACTCCAACTCAATACAAAATCCAGTCCTCTTTAAACTCTTTCTAGCTGAAGGCATTCTTCTTGTCCTTCCATTCTTGGTTCAACAGTATCATGCTACAACATCAAACCTCTCTCCTCTCACCCTCTTCCTCTACTAGACTGTCGACACTTGATCCTCTCCACATTTCCTTACCAAAATGCTGTTGTAACTTTAATCGCTTTATATGTTGAACCTATTTTCCTTGTTCTAGCCTACATTTCACTACCTCCTATTCTCCATCCAGGTTTCCCTCCATTGGCTTGCATTTGAACTACCCTTCTCTACAGAATTGAAGTGCATGTAAGGATCCTTCATCTTTCATCTAACTATTCTATCCACGAGAATGGTGAAGCTCTAGCAAGCAGCGGCCATGAGTGAGCTTATAGGATACTTGGTGAGGAGGCAAGTCCTATCTCTTATTAATACTAAACTCATCGAGAGATTCTCTCTTGAAGGAGAGGTTGCCATTGCCAAAAAGGATGATGAGCTTGATTGGAGGCAAACCATTCATGGACTATCTAACTAAAGGAAAACTACCTCAAGAGAAGTCACAAGCCCATCAGATGAAGCAGAGAGCTCTTTCCTATGCTCTCATTAATGGAACCTTATGTTGGTGATCCTTAGAACTAAAATAAGCTCACCATATGGGAATTGTGTTTTGTTTTGTGATGAAATATTTTTAGATTGGATGTTAGGAATGAGGATCATTGGTTGGATGTTAGGTCATTGATAGTCTAACATTATTTCATATAGGGGATTGTGCTTAAGGGACCACTTTAAAATAAATATAAATGATCTCTTTGTAGATTCCTTATGCCCCTAAGCATAATCCAAGTTAGGATAGATGGGCTTGGTTACCCATGTACAGGGTTCTAAGTCCAAATTATAAATATTACTACTTTGGCTGTATGTGTGTTTAGCTAACACTTATTTTGCAGGTGTTGTTAGATTTACTTTTCCTATTTTTAATATCATTTTTCATTAGGAATTAAGATTAGTTCTATGGGGGTTTAGGATGAGCATTGACTAGAAGGCTTACTCCTAGGGTGCCATGTGATGCCTTGAAGCCTACCACACCAAAAGAAGCAAAGATATGAAGAAATGAAGGAGACATAAATAATTATGACTTGAAGACCCCCTATAACATTTATTATTTTTAATTCTAATTATTATTTTATATACAGGGTTGTATAATGGTATGGCTTGATTACCCATTTTCTCTTTTTGGGCCGTACGGCAGAATCCGACTGCACTGGCCTTTTATTCTTTGGTGGTAGTTTATAAAATTGTTTGATGTTATGTTTAGATTGCGCATTAGAAATAACATGCTTTTCTTAGTTTCTTATATGCTTGATGCTTTAATGTGTGGCCTAGAGGCGATTAGGCTCTTAGGATAAAATTAATTTTTCTACCCCAATTAATAACTCATAATTAAAATTTAAAATAACTCATAACCTCACCATAAAGCCTTTATTTCAAATAAGATAATTAAAAGATTTAGCAACCCTATAGCTGAATGGTTGAATGTTTCACAACATGCATGCATATTCTTTCTCCCTTGAACATGAAGGATCCCCATCTTTATACAATAGGGCAATGCTTGACCTGTGAGGGTATCCCTTGTGGTGGAGAACACCTTCTTCTAGCTAATTTGGCCCATAACCTATTTTCATCATGCATATAAGCATCAAAATTCTAAAGCCTTTGTCAACATGAAGTGTCAAAATTGAAATAAAATTTGAAAAGATTTTGCATTTGTAGATTAATTCATTACTCATACCACTCATGCTCTAGTCTCTTAGGGAGTGAGTTTAAAGACTGTAGTCTCTTTCTAAATAATAACTACCCTAGCTTTCTTGTAACTCATAAGACTTGCCTACATGAATTTAAAGCGTAGGAGGAGTTAGCTGGCTACCACTCCAGGAGGTTGTAAGCCTAATAGTCGGGTGGTTTATCCTCTCTTGTTGAGGTAAACCATATACCCATCTTCACTTAGACTTAGGTTGTGCTTTGGCTTATGTGAAAGCTCCCTAGATTTAGGATCTGAGATAAATGTTTCCTTTGGGCTACTAACATAAATCCTCACCTCTTATGCATTTCCATAATCTTGTGTTGTTGGATTATAATTTCTAGCTTTCTAATAAAAATTCAACTTCAATAAAATTAATCTCTTCAACTTCAAACATATAAATCCCAACCATAGGATAGACTGGAATGCTCACTAGGATTCTTAATATCATGAGCATTTCCTACTGATTCTCTTTGGCTTCAAAAATAGGTCTTCTCCTTGAACAATCCCATTTGATTTTCCAATACAAATAATCCTTTGATAGTCCAGGCTTGAAATCTTTGGAGACCTTAATTTCTACTTTAATTGAGAGTATTCCTAAGGAATTCCCATTCCTTATGATGTAATTAACTATGGATGAGCATCACCTCTGATTCTCTTTGCCTCCATAGGGAACTCAATGAACTTGGATTAATATAAACCCTACTTTACTTTTTTAAGTAAAGTAGAGGAAAGATCTCAAGTAGATTCGAAGACCCATCATGCTTTAAGAGTCCTTATTAGGTGATTAGGTTGATTATAGGGTGATATTTTTTATCTTTCAAAATAGTGCATCATACCTTAATGTAGTACCCGATCACTTCAATAAAAATCCCCTAAGATCTACATGGTGTCCCACCTCCAAAAATAAACACCACAACCCTAAACCCTAAACCCTAAAACCCTAAAATGTAAATACTAAAACCTAAACCCTAAACTCTAAACCCTAAACCCTAAACCATAAATGCTAAACCCTAATAATATTAAAAAATTAAAGGGAAAAAACCCTGCCGCCTGATCCGTCTCCTCATGTTCTAGCGATTTTCCTTTCCCTCTCTCATTTTTGGCTTTCTGGATGCTGCTTGCCAGCTATTTTGAACGATTCTCACTGGATTCCTTCTAGAATAGATGGTTGTTGGCTGATTTCATGTCTTTCTTGGAGTGACATCACGACTTGGCATCTTCTCTAATGATTACTAGGGAAAATTGAAAGATCCTATGGATCCTACTAGGGCACCATCTACCATGGCTTTGGTTGCTTTGAAATCATTCAATGACATTCTAACTGGTAAGGATGGTTGTTCAGGTGAGTCCATGAAACTTATATTGAATTCTTTGGGAGGCATGCCTGTGATTGTCTTCTCTGATCTAATTGTGGAAAAGCTTGCTAAGCCATTTGAATTAACTTTGGTTGGAAAGTTTACTCTTCGTATGCCTAATCTGGAAAACATTCACTTTTTCTTTCAATGTTTGAAAATTTTGCATGCTTTTATGATTGGTTTAATTGATCCTAGTTACATTTTGATTTAGTTGATGAACAATTTGAATTACTTTTGTGTTTTCTCTCATCATTCTTATTTTGTTTTCAATTCCTAAATGAGGTTGCTGAAATGGACTCCACTATTTGATATTAAGGTAGAATCCTCAATTATTCTAGTTTGGATTTCTCTCCCCAATACATGAATTCATTTCATTAACCATGAATTCATTTTTGCTGTGGGCTCCTTATTTGGTCAGTCATTGCAAATTGATCAAACAATAGACACAAAATCTCATCCGTCAGTGGCTAAAATCCTTGTTAAATTGGACATTACCAAAAAAAACCCCAAAGAAATCTGGTTGGGATCTGAAAATTATGATTATATGCAAAGAATTGAATTTGAAAGTTTCTCTATCTTTTATTCTCATTGCAAAATTCACGGGCATGATATTTTGAATGTTTCATTCTTCATCCTCACCTAAAAAAGAAAATCCCTACTAAGGAAACTTCTATTCTTAACCCTAGGACTACCACTATTAAATATCAAAAAACTACTTTGGAAAAAAAAGGATTCTTTGAATGTTCATAATAAGGCTAATTTACCTTTTACTTCTTCTAAGCACTTGAAAGCTTCTAATGTGAACAATAATAGCTTTTCTAAACTTTTGAATGAGGATTCTGTTTCCTCTGATTTGATCCCTGCATGCTTGCTGGCTTTGGTAGATGAAAATGAAGCTTTAATGGAGAACTTAAATGAGGAATTTAATATTATGCATCATTCTAATTTAATGTAGAATATGGCTTTAATACTTCATGATAATCAGATTTATAAACCTAATTTTATATTCCAAAATCATGATGATTTAACTTCTCAAAAAGATTTGCTTTTATCTAATAATTTGGCTAAAGATGAGGAAGGGTTTGGTGTTCCCACTTGCCTTCTTAATAAATCAATTTCTACTCCCTCCCTTGCTATTCTCGAAGGTCATTTGTCTATAATAAATTCTAGTGACTTGAAAGAAAGAGAATTCACTTCTCATCAAGAGATTTATCATAAATCTATGACTAATGTTGCTAAATCGTTTTCATATGATGATTCAAAGGGCAAAAAAATGGCTTCCAAACTATCTATTTAAAAAAGAAAAAAATTATTAAAATTTTTCCTCCCAAATTTTCAAGAAACACTAGAGCTACTACGGCTTCCCTCTCTTCTCTTAATTAACTTTTACTCCCACTCCCTTTTCTTTTCTTTATGTTTAATTTTTAGTTTGGAATGGTAAAGGGATTGGTACCCTCTCTATTCATAATCATATTAAAATGCTTTGTCATATCCATAATATTTCATTACTTATTATTCTTGGACACTTATTCATGCTAATAAAATTAACCATGTTGCTAGAATGATCAGTTTCAATAAATTTTTCTCTAATGTTAGTAATAAGATTTGGGGTTTTTGGAATAACTTTGTAGATGTTTCTATTCTTGATGATTTTCATCACGTTGTCAATGCTCAAACCTCTTATGGAGATTATTGTGTTTTGGGCTCTTTGGTTTATGCATCTTGTAATAGATCTGGTAGAAATCTTCTTTGGGATAACTTGACTAATTTTGCCACCTCTGTCAATAAACCATGGTTTGTTGGTGGTCATTTCAACACTATTTTGTTCTCTTTTGAACTAAGTGGTGGTTGCTCTCTTAATATTTATTCCTTGGAAGAATTTTCCAATATGATCATTGATTGTAATTTTATTAATATTTGTTTTAAGTGTTATAATTATACTTGGAAAAACTCTAGACTTAGGAAAAGGTTGGACTGCATTCTTTTTAATACTCATTAGACTACTCAATGGCCTATTACTTATGTCAATAATTTAAGCCTAACCTTGTCTGATCATGCTCCTCTTTTGGTTTCTATTAAAGATAATTCTAATAGATTAAAAAATTTCTCTCTTTTAGATTTCAGAACATGTGGATTCATCATATTACTTTTTTTAATGTTGTGGCTAACAACTAGAAAGCTCCTTTACATCCTGATAATTTTATTATGGGGATGAATAGACTTTGGTTTGAGCTTAAAATACTTAAAAAAATTAGGGTTGGTGGAATAAGCATTATTTTAAAAACTTTTTTTCTAATATCAAAGATATGGTTTGTGAACTTGAAATCTCTATTATGTTTGATCCTTCTAAGATTAAGGAATTGGCTAAGGTGAAAGATAAGCTTCTTAATTTTCAAAATATGGAAGAGACTTATTGGCACCAAAAAGCTGCTGGTCAACACATTGCAGATGGTGACAGGAATACTAGCTAATTTCATGCTTTAGCTAATAAAAAGAGAGCCTTAAATAATATTCAAAAATTTAAAGATGATAATGGAGAATGGATTATAGTGAATAATGATATTAAGGATTTAGTCATTAATTAGTTTAAAAATATGCTTAATAAGAGTTTCTCTTATGAAGTTATTTCTAAATCGTACTTAATTCCTTCTATTAGTACCAATGATGACAATAATTTTCTTACTATTGTGCCTTAGGAAGATGAAATTTTTAAAGTTCTTAATAGCATGAACATAGATTCTGGAGGGTTTTACTACCCAATTTTTCCAAAAATGTTGGTTTATTATTAAAAATGATCTAATAGAGGCTTTGGTTGATTTTTTTTAATGGTAATCCTTTTTCCTAGATATTTTTCTAGCACTTCTATTATTCTCATACCTAAGAAAGATAACCCAAACAATTGGAGTGATTTTAGACCTATTAGTCTTTGCACCTTCTTCAATAAGCTGATCTCCAAAATTCTTGCCAACAGGGTTAGTCCTTCATAAGATTATCTCTCTTAACCAAACTAGTTTTGTTAGAGGTAGATCTATTTTTTAGAACATTTTACTTGCCCAAGAATTAATTCATGATTTAGATGCTAAGACTAGAGGTGGAAACATTCTTTTCAAATTGGATATTACCAAAGCTTTTGTTAATATCTCTTGGGATTTCCTTTTCAATATTTTGAATTTATTTGGGTTTTTTGCTAAATTTATTTTTCTTATTAAAAATTATATTAATAATTCCTAGTTCTCTATTTTGCTTACTGGGAAAGCTTTGGGATTCTTTCCTTCTTCCCATGGCTTAAGACAAGGGGATCTTTATCTCCTGCTTTATTTATTATTGATGTTGAGTACTTATCTAGGAGCATCAATGAGTTATTCTTAAACAATCCTAGTATGTAGTATGGAACTCTTGGTGGTCTTCCTATTTCCCACTTAAGCTTTGTAGATGATTTTATTATTTTTTTCAATGCTTCTATTCATCATATCAAGAACCTCAAGATTTAATTTAAATAATTTTGGTTGAGAAAGTGGTCTTTCTATCAATGATAATAAAAGCTATTTTATTACTTCTTCAAGTATCTCCAATAATAAAACCAATCAAATCATGCATATCACTTATTTTAAACATCAACACTTACCTCTTAAGTACTTGGATGCTTGTCTTTTTAAAGGTACAAAACAATCCCACCTTTTTGTTGAGTTAATTCAAAAACTTTTAAATAAAATTTCTATTTAAGAATTTCATTTACTTTCCTTTCGTGGCAGGCTCACTATTCTTAAAAGCACTCTCAATTCAATGTATCTTTATTTGATTCAAACTATTATTCCCACTATTTCTACTCTTATCAGAATTGATCGCTTTAATAAATTTTTTTGGTGGTCCAATAATTCTATTAAAAGAATGCATTGGACTTCCTGGCATAAATGCTCTAGTCCTTTGGGTGAAGGTGGTCTTGGTTGCAAACCTACTCATGAAGCTATCACTGCCTTCTCTCATAAGTTATGGTGGAATTTTAGAAAGAATGATAGACTTTGGGCTAATTTTATGATGGAAATATATTTCCAAGGTAAACACCCTCTTACCTATGCTTATAAAGTTGGTAACTCTCTAGTTTGGAAAAGGCTTTGCTTCATTAAATGAGTTATTGAATCCTTAATATCTTGGGGTATTCATTCTTTTGGCAAGATAATTAGATTGGCAATGGCTCTATTGACTCCCTTTTATCTACACACTCTACTGCTGCTATCAAAGTTAACTTTTTTTTTTGGCTTAATAACAATTGGAATGAAAACAAACTTTAGAACTACATTCCTTTTTTTTACAAGTTTTGTAACATCGCTATCTTTTCTAATAAACTGGATCAAATTCTTTTCAAGCTCTTTTATAATGGTGGTTTTGTTCTTAAAGAGGTTTGGAATTTTATTAGAAATAAACAAAACACATCTAATGTTTTCATTAAACTTTGAAACAATATCATTCCCATTTCTTATTATGGTTTAGCTTGGAGAATTTTGAATAACTTCATCCCTGTTGATTCCTTGCTCTGGCTTAAAGCATTTTATTTACCTTCTAAGTGCTATTGTTGCTTTCATATTGAAAATGTTAATCACGTTTTTGTCAATTGTGTTATTACTTCCAAACATCGGATATGGTATGACGATTTATTTAACACTAACTAATGTCATGGCTCTCTTTCATTATATCAACTTCTTGAAGTTTGTTTCTATAAATCTGTGAAAGGTCATATCAAAGTTTTAATTGCTATTACCCTTATTTGGTTCATTTGGATGGATAGAAATGATGCTAAATATCGCGGTATCCCTATCAACCATAAAATGATCCTTGCTAAAACTAAAGAAAAAATCCATGTTTTATTTAATGCAAATTTAATTAGTAATCTTCACTTTAGAGGTTATAAATTTTTGGCTAAAAAATTGGGCATCACTTTGCATGGTGATCCTTCCTACAAGAGTATTAGGATTATAAATTGGATGAAGCCTAAAGAAAATTTTATTAAGATCAATATTGATGGTTCTATTTCCCCAAACAAATATGGCTGTGGTGGAATTCTTAGGGATCTTAAAGGTACTGTCATTTGTGCTTTTGCCTACCCCCTCAAAGCTTGTTCTATTATTTATGTTGAGCTCATGGTTGTTAACAAAGCTATTAATATTTGTTTAAGCAAAGGCCTCTTTAATATTTGGATTGAAGTTGATGCTCTTCTATTACTTGATATGCTCAATAATAATAAAATGGGGAATGCTGACTTATTTTATCTTCTTAATCACACTAAAATGCTTCTTTCACAAGTTTCGTACAAAATGTTTCACATTCATCATGAAGGTAATGCTTGTGTTGATTTCCTAGCTAATTTGGGAGTGATATTAAATGAGCTCACTTTATTTAATAACCATAGCTTAGTTAAGAATCTGCGTGGTCTGGTCAATCTGGATAACACTGGATTGCCTTACCTCAGATTTTAACCTTCTGCTATTTTGTTAATCTTTTTACTATGATGCTTTTATTCAGACTATTTTTTGGTTGTTTATTTTATGCTTCCCTCACCAGGAAGTGGTTTTTGCTGAGTTTATTTCCATACTTAAATCCCCTTCCTCTTAACCACATTCGATACTTGACTGACCTTTTTTTGGGTCATAGTGGTTTTTAATTGGTTTCCCTATCCTTTGAGATTGGTGGTTTACTTTCTATGGCTCATGCTATGCTTCTTTTTTCAGATAGCTAGTGATTTTTTGAGGGTCTGCTGTTGGGTTGTGTTTGTGTCAATTTTTGGCCTACCCCTTTTATTAATGGATGTTGTGTTTGCTTCTGGTTTTGGCTTGCTATGGCCTTATTTGAATTGGATTTTTAGCCACTATGGTTGGTTTTACTGGTTGTTACTGTTTGCTTCTTTCATCTTCCAGGCTATTTTGGGTGATTATATTTTTATGGTTATCATTGGCCTCTTCTGGCTTGGCTTAGCTTTGGGTTTTTTGGTGGTTGATGTTCTCCTTTCCTGGTTTGGCTTGGTGGCTTCAGCTAGTTGGTTTTTCCCTCTGCCTTATGGATTGGAGGTAACTATTATGTCATTGTTGTCTTCCTGTTTTCTCCTTCATGGTGACTACCAACTCTTTGGGATTTGGAAGGTGTTTTGTTTGCCTTTGGCCTTGTTCCTTTCCTTATAGTTTTGCTATTTGTGGTTGGGTGGTCCTCCTTGGCCTTTGTCTAGCAGGGTTACTACAATTTTTGTTTCTTGGTTATTTTGGAGATCTCCAAGTGGGTTGTGGTTTTGTCTGCTGTTGTTCTTTCCCTCTTTTTTGGCCTGCAGATTGGCTTTCTCTGCTAGTTAGTTTTGTTGGCTGACTGGGCTGGTTTGCTATTTTGGTTGGTTGGGTTGGTTAGCTGGGTGGATGTGTTAGCTATGTTTGATGGTTGGTTTAGGTGCTTTTGGTAGGGTTTCTGGTTTGCTCCTGGGTTGGTTATCCTCTCTTGGGTGCAGCTACTTTTCCTTTATTTTTGTTCCTAATTTGGGTGTTAGTTTTTTTGCTGCACTGATTTCTCCTGCAGCTCATCCTGTTGGCTACTGGCCTGGGTTATTTTATTGGCTATTTTGTTGCTGGAGGATTTGAGCTCTTGTGGTTTTTTGGTCCTATTTTAGGACTTGTTGTTCAGGGTTGGCTGCTTAAGGGGTTCTTTGTGGCTGCTATCTCACGTTGGATGTTGTGTCATGGCTTGGGGTTTTATGAATTATTTTGGCTGTTGGTATTGGCTCCCTATGGTTTATTTGGCTCTCTTTGTTTCATGATATTTGCCTCTTGGTTGGTGGCGATGGATTTGTTGTTCTTTTGGCTACCTTGGTGGTGGTTTTGATGGTAATTTCTAGATGCCCTTTTGGCCTCTCTATACTATGGCTTCTCTTTCTGGTGCTGCTTATCTCCTACTATTTTGCTAATTAGGTGGAGGTTTTGCCTTTGGATTTGGATTGCTAGTGCTCTGGAGATAGTCGTGGGTTGTTGTTTTGCCTTTGGGACTATTTTACTCGATTGTGTTGTTCCCCCTTTTTATGCTGACTGCCCCTTTTTTATGTTTCTCTTCTTATTGGTGGTGGCTTCGGTGGAGTTATTACTTGGTTTATTTTAGCTCAGCCACTGATCCTGCTATAACTTCTAGGATGTTAGATTTAAGTGATTCGTTTGTTGTGGGTTTTGGTTGGTGGGTTTGCTGTTGGCTGGCTGTTAGCTGGTTGTTTTTATCTATTTGTTTGGTGTAGGAATTGGATCACTATGAACTATTTTGCCTTGGATGGTTGTTTATATTAGGTATGCTGGCTATGATGGCCTTGATGTTTCCTCATATCTTCTCTCTGGTTGGTAGCATGCATATGATTGTAACTCTTCTCATAATGTTTGGATGCTCATATGTATTGTTGCCCCTTGAGATGATCTAAACTGAGCCCGAGCGTTCTCTTTCTTAGCTCTTTCTAAATTGTTTACTTCATCTTTTTCCCTTGAGCTATGACCATTGCCTTTGTAGTGTTTTGCAAATTTCTTTTGCAGGTTGGAACTTCACAGATGGGATGATCTTTACTCGCCAACTCAATCTGATGTGGATCTTGCTTATCTTGACTTCTCAAAGGGATCATGAACTACTGTAGACTAGTCTTTTTACTGCTTTCTTGAGTTATATTAGTCTTATTTTGTGTCTTTTCTCATTTGCTTTTAAGGTGTTGTATTTGCTATTTAATTTTTTTTTTCATTGTACTTACATGGGAGTTTAGCTCTTTAGGTTTCTTATAGCTCTATGAGCAGTAGAACTTTGAGCTTTACCCCTTTTAAGGACATTTTATCCCTTATTTTTATGGTAATAAAATTCTAACTTTCCCTTAAAAAAAACCCCCAAAACACTGAACTCCAAACCCTAAACCCTAAACCCTGAAAAGCTAAAACCTAAACCTAAACTAAATAAAACCCAAAAAATAAAATAAATAAAAAAACCAAAACATAAATAAAAAAATAAAATAAAATAAAAACCTTAACTAAAACCTAAACTTTAACTTAAAACTAAACCTAAAAAGAAAATAAAAATAAAAAATAAAAACTAAACTAAAATAAAATAAATAAAAACATAAACTAAACTGAAAAATAAAAAACCTAAATAAAATAAAATAAACCTAAAATAAAATAAAATAAGAACTAAATAAAAACTTAAACCTAAAAAATAAACCTAAAAAGAAATAAAAAATAAAACCTAAACCCTAAACTAAAAAAAAACCTAAGCCTACTCTAAAAATAAAATAAGCCTAAACCTAAACTAAAAAAAAGTTACTAAAATAAATAAAACCTAAACTTAAACTTAAAATAAACTAAACCTAAAACTGAACCTAAACAAAATAAAATAAAATAAACTAAAAATAAACCTAAACTAAAAAAATAAAACCTTGAAATAAACCTTACATAAAAACCATAAAACTTCAACCATAAAATAAACTAAATAAACCTAAGCCAAGAAATTTACTTGATTAATAAAATAAAAAATAAATTAATTAAAAAAATAAAAAAATCCTAAACCCTAAACCCTAAAACCTACAACCCTATACCCCAAACCCTAAAACCCATACCCTAAACCCTAAACCGTAAATCCTAAAACCTAAAAATCTAAACCTAAACTAAATAAAACCTAAAAATAAAATAAATAAATAAACCTAAACCTAAATAAAATAAAAACCAAAACTAAAACCTGAACCAAAACATAAAACTAAACCAAAACCTAAAAATAAAATAAAATAAAAAATAAAAACTAAACTAAAATAAAATAAATAAAAACCTGAACTAAATTAAAAAAAATAAACTTGAAAAAAAACCTAAATATAAAAAAGAACTAAACATAAAATAAAAATAAAATAAACCTAAATTAAATTAAAATAAAAACTAAATAAAAACCTAAACCTTAGAATAAAATTAAAAATAAATAAAAATTAAAACCTAAACCCTAAACTAAAAAAAAACTTAAACCTAAAATAAGCAAAATAAAATAAACCTAAACCTAAACTAAAATAAACTAAACTAAAATAAATATAACCTAAACCTAAACCTAAAATAAACTAAACCTAAACCCTACAACAACAACAACAACAACAACAACAACAAGCCTTAATCCCACTGGTGGCCTACATGAATCCTACTCCATTGTGTCCTATTATGTGTCAAATTCTCATCTAATTCAAGTATACTAAGATCATTATTTATACATCTTAACCAAGTCTTTTAGGTCTACCTCTACCTTTCTTAACATAAGGCAAATCTAATGCATCTACTCTCCTAATCTCATACGGGACGCTTTATGTGGCCAAACCATCTAAGGCGACTCTCCCTAATCTTATCTACCACTGGAGCTACTCCAACTTTTTCCGAACATACTCATTTTGCATTCTATCTCTAAGAGTAAAGCCACTCATCCACCTAAGCATCCTCATCTCTGTAACACTTAACTTAGTCTTATGCTTCTCTTTATTGGCCAACATTCGCACCATAAGTCATTGGTCTTACCACCATCTTATAAAATTTTCCTTAAGTTTAAGTGGAACTTTTCACATAATAGGCCAGATGCATTCCTCCACTTCAACCATCCAACTTGAATTCTACTAATAACATCTCCCTCTATTTCACCATCATTTTGGACAATAGAGCCTAAATATCTGATAACGCTCACTCTTATTAATAACTTGATCACCTAAAGTCAAAACACTATCACTAAAACTTCTACAACTAAAATTACACTCCATATATTCAGTTTTAGATCTACTTAAACGAAAACCT
Organism: Cymbidium sinense; assembly: GCA_021442155.1. NCBI lineage: Eukaryota > Viridiplantae > Streptophyta > Magnoliopsida > Asparagales > Orchidaceae > Cymbidium > Cymbidium sinense. Next base: position 78,348,606 of record CM038214.1, on the reverse strand, counting down.
TTAGACTCTAAAGTTGACCTCCATAAATCAAGTTTCTGTTGGACTCCCTCTCTAGTCTTATCAACAAGAAGAATGTCATCAGCAAAAAGCATACACCAAGGTACATCTTCTTGTAAATGCCTCGTAAGCACATCCATAACTAAAGTAAAAAGATAAGGGCTTAGGCACCTCCACCTCATTAGTCTCTTGCCATCTTTGGCTACTTATGCTAGTTGAATGAATATTAAAGGCTGAACCTATCTCATGGCTTGGTTCACTTAGGGAGGAGAGTATATCCCATCTCTTTAATTCCAACTTTGTAAACACATTCACCAGAATTTCCTCCTTAGCCCTAAGCTTCCTCAAAGCCTCTCAAGCACCCCATCACTAGCGAAATAAAATAAAATAAATAAAAAATAAACCTAAACCTAAACTAAAAAATAAAACCTAAAAAAAAACTAAATTAAAAACCAAAAACCTAAACTTTAAAAATTAAAATAAAACCCTAAACCTAAATTGAAAATTAAAAAATAAAACCTAAACCGAAAAAATAAAATAATAATAAAACTAAACTAAAAAAATAAACTTAAACCTAAAATAAACTAAAATAAATAAACCTAAAATAAACAAACTAAACTATATAAAAATTAAAAATAAACCTAAATAAAAATAAAAAATAAAATAAACTAAAGCTAATAAAAAACAAATTAAATAAATGTAAACTTAATAGTTTACATAATTTAAAAAAAACCATAAACCTAAAATAAACCTTAAACCCTAAACCTTAAACCCTAAATCCTAAACTCTAAAAAATCCTAAACCTTAAACCTTAAACCCTAAACCCTAAACCCTAAATTCCAAAAAATAATAAACCCTAAACCTTAAACCCTAAACTAACCTACACCCTAAACCTTAAACCCTAAACTCCTATACAACCTTAAACCCTAAGCCCTAAACCCTACTACCCTAAACCCTAAACCCTAAACCCTAAACCCTTAAAATCCTAAACCCTAAATCCTAAACACTAAACCCTAAACCCTAAACCCTAACCTTACACCATAAGGCCTAAAGCCTAAAGCCTAAATTTATTTTCACTTTTTTGACTGAGCTGGGTTATGTTTTTGACCTCTAGCTTTTGGGTTGGCTCTGGTTACACAGTGGTTCTTGTCTTTCACCTGGTTGGCTTGGTTTTTTTTCTACTCTTCTTCTCGCCTTACTGGTTGTTGGTGGATGAGTTGGTTTCTGCTCAGGCATTATTCTATTTTTTGCACTGGTTGGTTTGTTGGCTCTCCTCTTGAACTCGAATTCCTTTTTCCTGGTTTTTCATGGTTGGATGGGTGGCCTTCCTAGTGGGAACTGTTGTTGGTTGTTTCATTTTTGGGCCTTCTTTTGGAGAATTTCTTGACTACTATTTTGGGTTTGCCTCCCAATTCATTATTGTTTATTATTGGATCCTTCCTTTTCCTTGGTTTTGCAATTGGTTATTCTCCTGGGATTAGCCTCTGTTGGGTGCGTTGTTTTTAGCACGTTTTGTGTTGTTATTATGCTTCTTGTCAATTTAGTCTTTATTGCTGGGGAAGTTTAGTTTTTCGGCATGTCCTGACTAGCTACTATTGTTGCCTTTCTATGGTTATTATGTTTCTTTTGGACCTATATTGTGTGGTGCTTTGTTGGTTTTCTGCTTTTCCTTGGCTACTAGGGATGCTTCCTTTGTTGGTTACTTATGATGGACTGCTCTCTGGTGGTTGTTGTATGGCTGTTTTACTTAGCTGGTTTGGTTGGAGGACTTTTAGTTGTCTTTGGAATCTTGGTTAGTTGATTTTTTCTTTGTTGGTCTTTTCCTTCTTCTTGGACAATTTGTTGGAGCCTTTTGTTGTGCTGTCTGAACCTTCATTGGTCCTTTTGGATTGGACTTTTTGTTCTCTGGTGGTTGGTCACTGCCTTTGGCCCCCTTTTGTGTAACTGTTTTATCTTCTAGTGATTTGCACTGACTGCAACTTATGTTTCCTTCAGTTGATGGTTTCATTTCTGAGATGTATAGTCATTTGTGGTTGCTCACCCTGGTTTGGCTTGGTGACTGCTACTTGTTGTGACTTTGGCTTGAGGGATCCTATCTTGGTTTTGTTGGTTATTTCTCTGTTAATTGGCATGGGTGTGGTGCTTGCTGATGATTAGTTCTAGTTTTTCCTAGTTTGTAGCATGGATGGGTATCTGGATAATGGCTGTTGTTGGTGTTCTGACTTAGTTCTGACCTCTCTATGGGTTATTATGATTAGTCTCTTGTGGTTTTTGTTTTGTGGTTTGGCTTGTAGGTGGTTGCTACCTGGTTGCTCTTTGTTTAATGGTGCAAGATCTAGAACTCTACGGACTGCTAGCCTTGGTTGTTTGCTTATATTAGGTATGCTAGCTATGATAGTTTTGATGTTACTCATCTCTTCTCTCTGGTTGGTAGCATTACATATGATTGTAACCCTTCTTTATGAAGTTTAAATGCTCATATGTATTATTTTCCTTTGAGATTACCCTAAATGAGCCTGAGCCTTATCTTTCTCAGCTCTCTCCTTTTCCTTATCCTTTTTAGCTATGACTTTTGCCTTTGTAGTGTTTCACAAATTTCTTTTACAGGTTGGAACTTTATAGATGGAATGGTCATTATTCAGTCAACCATAGTGTTGTTGCTGTGGATCTTGTTTATCTTGCTTTCTCAAAGAAATCATGAACTGTTGCTCACTTATTGTATCACTATTTTCAATATTTGTTTTAGTCTTACTCTGTGTCTTTTTCTCTTATGCTTTTTAGCTGTTGTACTTACTCTTTTATTTTGTTTCCTTTTTCTAATGTACTTAGATGGGAGTTTAGCTCTTTAGGTTTCTTATAGCTCTGAGAGCAGTAGAATTTTAGAGCTTTACCGCTTTTAAGCACATTTTATCTTTTTCTTTTATGGTAATAAAATTCTAACCCACCTAAAAAAAAAAACCAAACCTCAAACCCTAAACAACCCTAAACCCTAAACCCAAACCTTGAATCGTAAATCCTAAACCCTTAACACTAAACCCTAATCCCTAAATCCTAAAACCCTAAACTCTAAACCCTAAACCCTAAACTAACCCTACACCCCAAAAATCCTAAACCCTGAAGCCTAAACACTAAACCCTAAACTCTAAACCCTAACCTTAAACCCTAAAGCCTAAAAGTATAAAACCTAAAACCCTAAACCCTAAACCCTAACCCTAAACCCTAAACCCTAAACCCCAAACCCTAAACCTAAACCTAAAGTAATTTAATAAATAAATTAATATACTTAAACCCTAAAACTTGATAAACCTATACCTAAACCCTCAGAATGGTCAGAACCTTGATGACAAGAACATCACTGTCAATGAGGCTCAGTCTAGATCTGGCGGTGGAGTCGATTGCGATGGCGGCGGTTATCATAGTGGTGGTGGGGGATATGAAGGTGATGGTGGATATGGAGGTGGTGGTCAGAACAGTGGTGGTTACGGAAGTGGGAGGAGTGACAGAAGTTATAATCATGGTGGTGGCGGAGGGAGAGATCGGGGATATGTTGGTGGATCCCGCTACTCGATATGCCGGGGTGGTTCTGATGGGAACTAGAGAAACTGAAGAACGGTCGATCTGATCCGCTACTAATGGAACTATGTCTTTACAGCAGAGATAGTTCTAGTTACATAGGGTTTTTGATTTGCACTATGCGTGCTCAATTGTCATCTATGTTATCTCTTATATCTTAGAAAACTTGGTGTGTTACTTGGTTGATGAAATCGAAAAGAAGAAATGTTGAATATGAATTTCTTCTTTGTTAAAAAAAAGAACTAAAAACCCTGAACCCTAAACTAAAAATTGAAACCCTAAACCTAAAATCTAAACCCTAAACCCTAAACCCTAAACCTTAAAAATCCTAAATCTTAAACCGTAAACCGTAAACCCTAAAATCCTAAACCCTAAACCCTAAACCCTAAACCTGCAACCCAAAACCCTAAAAACTAAAAACCTAAAGCTAAACTAAATAAAACCTAAAAATAAAATAAATAAATAAACTTAAAATAAAATAAAATTAAAATCTAAATTAAAACCTAAACCTGAACCTAAAAATAAAAAAAAATAAAAACTAAACTAAAATTAAATAAATGAAAACCAAAAGTAAACTAAAAAATAAAAAACCTAAATAAAATAAAAACTAAAGCTAAAAAAAAATTAAAATAAATTAAAAACTAAATAAAAAACTAAACTTAAAAAATAAACACAAAAATAAAACCTAAAAATAAATAAAAAATAATGCCTAAAACTTAAACTAAAAAAAAGACCTAAACCTAAAATAAAAATAAAATAAACCTAAACCTAAACTAAAATAAATAAATCCTAAACCTAAACTAAATAAAATAAAATAAACTAAAAATAAATCTAAACCTAAACTAAAAATAAAACCTTAAAATAAATCTAAACCTAAAAAAATAAAATAAAAACCTAAACCTAAACCTTCAAAAAGAAAACATAAACCTAAAAAATAAAATAAAAATAAAACTAAACTAAAAATAAACTTAAACCTAAAAAATAAATAAAAATATAAAATCTAAACTAAAATAAACCAACATAAAATAAATAAACTAAACTAAATAAAAATAAGAATAAAAAACAAAATAAACGAATTAAACCAAAACCTATAAGTTTACTTAATTTTAAAAATATAAATATAGAAACAATGGAAATAAAAAACCCTCTAACCCTAAACCCTAAACCTTGAAACTAACGCTAAACCCTAAAACCCTAAACCTAAACCCTAAACACCAAACCCTAAACCCTAAAACCTACAACCCTAAACCCTAAACCCTAAACACCGAACGCTAAACCCTAACCCTAAACCCCAAACCCTAAACCCTGAAAACCTAAAAATCTAAACCTAAACTAAATAAAACTTAAAAATAAAATAAATAAGAAAACCTAAACTAAAGCCTAAACCTAAACCTAAACTTCAAAATAAAATAAAATAAAATAGGCAAAAAACTAAATGAAAATAAAATAAAATAACCAAAACAAAACTAAAAAAATAAAATAAACCTAAAAATAAAGAACATAATTAAAATAAAAACTAAACGTAAAATAAAAATAAAATAAACTTAAAATATAATAAAAGAAAAACTAAATAAAATCCTAAACCTAAAAATAAACCTAAAAAGAACTCTGAAAATAAATAAAAAATAAAACCATAACCCTAAAATATAAAAAAACATAAACAAAAAATAAACAAAATAAAATAAACATGAACCTAAACTAAAATAAAATAAACTAAAATAAATAAAATCAAAACATAAACATAAAATAAACCAAACCAAAATCCTAAACTATATATAATAAATTAAACTAAAAATAAACCAAAACCTAAACTAAAAATAAAACCTAAAAATAAACCTAAAATAAATACCCAAAACTTAAACCTATAAAATAAAATAAAATCCTAAACTGAAACCTAAAAATAAAAAATAAAACCTACACCTAAAAAATAAAATAAAAATTAAACTAAACTAAAAAAATAAACATAAACCTAAATCTAATAAATAAATTAAACTAAAAAATTTAAACTAAAAAAAATAATCTAAACTAAATAAAAATAAAAAATATACCTAAATAAAAATAAAAAAATAAATTAAATTAAAATAAAATAAATTAACAAAATATGCTAAATAAACCTAAACCCTAAATCCTAAACCCTAAAACCTAAACCCTAAACCCTAAACCTTAATAAACCATTAACTAAAAAACTAACCTAAATCCTAAACCTTAAACTCTAAACCCTAAACCCCCCTACAACCCTAAACCCTAAACCCTAAACCCTAAACCTTAAATCCTACAACTATAAACCCTAAACACTAAACCCTAAACCCTAAACCTAAAGCCTAAACACTAAACCATAAACCCTAAAACATAAACCCTAATCCTAAACCCTAAACCCTAAACCCTAAACCCTAAACATATTTTCACTTTTTGGCCTAAGCTGGTTTATGTTTTTGACCTCTTGCTTTCGGGTTAGCCTGGTGGTTGCTACTTGGTGGTTCTTGTCTTTCTAGCCTAAGTTCGCTTGGTTTTTTTGGCTTGGTATTACTTCTTTTCCTCATACTCTACTGGTGGATGAGATAGATCACTTTTATTCTATTTTGCTGGTTGGTTTGTTGGCTCTCCTCATGAACTCGAATTACTTTTTACTCATTTTTCATGGTTGGATGGGTGGCCTTCCTAGTGAGAACTACTATTGGTTGTTGCCTTTATAGACCTTTTTTTGGAGAATTTCCTGCCTATTTTTTTGGGGGGTTGCCTCTCAGTTCCTTATTCTTTATTGTTGGATACTTCTTTTTCCTTAGTTTTGTGCTTGGTTATTCTCCTCAGATTAGCCTTTCCTAGGTGCATTATTTGTTGCACATTTTGTGTTATTATTATGCTTCTTATTGGGTTAGTCTTTGTTGTTAGTGAAGTTTAATTTTTTGGCTGGTCCTGGCTAGCTGCTACTGTTGCCTTTCTATGGTAGTTGTGCTTCTTTTGGAATTTTATTGTGTGATTCTTTGTTAGTTTTTTACTTTTCCTTAGCTGTTGGGGATTCTTCCTTTGTTGGTTACCTATGAAGGGATGTTCTCTAGAGGTTGCCTTATGGTTATTTTAAGTAGCTGGTTTGGTTAGAGGACTTTTAGTTATCCTTGGAATCTTGGTTGCTTGATTTGTTTCCCTGTTAGACTTTTACTTCTTCTTGGACAATTTGTTGGAGCCTTTTGTTGTGCTTACCAAACTTTTATTGGTCTTTTTGGATTAGTATTTTTGGTTTCTGGTTGTTGGTGGCTGCCTTTAGCCCCATTTATGTGGCTATTTTATCTTCTATTGATTTGCACTAGCTGCAACTTATGCCTTAGTTGATGGTTTCATTTTTGAGTTGTTTAGTCATTTGTGGTTACTCACCCTAGTTTGTCTTGGTGATTGCTACTTGCTGGGACTTTGGCTTGAGGGCTCCTCTCTTTATTTTGTTGGATATTTCTCTATTAATTGGCATTGGTCTGGTGCTTGCTGATGGCTAGTTCTAGTTTTCCATAGTTTGGAGCTTGGATGGGTATTTGAATAATGGTTGTTGTCGGTGTTATGACTTTGTTCCAACCTCTCTGTGGGTTATTGTGATTTGTCTATTATGGTTTTTGTTTGGTGGTTTGGCTGGAAGCTTGTTGCTGGTCAGTTCCTCTTTGTTTAATGGTGCAAGATCTAAAACTCTAAGGATTGTTGGCTTTAGATGTTTGCTTATATCAAGTATGCTGGCTATGATAGTTTTGATGTTACTCACCTCTTCTCTTTGGTTGGTAGCATTACATATGATTGTAACCCTTCTTTATGATGTTTGGATGCTCATATGTATTGTTGCCCCTTAAGATGACCCTAAATGAGCCTGAGCCTTCTCTTTCTCAGCTCTCTCCTTTTCCTCTCTTCATCCTTATCCTTTTTAGCTATGACTTTTGCCTTTGTAGTGTTTTGCAAGTTTCTTTTACATGTTGGAACTTTATAGATGGAATGGTCATTACTCAGTCAACCATAGTACTATTGCTGTCGATCATGCTTATCTTGCTTTCTCAAAGGAATCATGAACTGATGCTGACTCATCCTCTTACTATTTTCAAGATTTGTTTTAGTCTTACTCTGTGTCTTTTTCTCGTATGATTTTTAGCTCTTGTATTTTCTCTTTTGTTTTCTTTTCTTTTTCTAATGTACTTAGATGGGAGTTTAACTCTTTAGGTTTCTTGTAGCTCTGAGAGAAGTAGAATTTTAGAGGTTTAACCCTTTTAAGGACATTATTTCTTTTCCTTTTATGGTAATAAAATTGTAACTTTCTGAAGAAAAAAAATCACTAAACTCTAAACCCTAATCACTAAACCCTAAACACTAATCCCTAAGCCCTAAACCCTAAAACCTTAAAACCCTAAACCCCAAACCATAAAAACCCAAAACCATAAAGCCTAAACATTGAACCCTAAAGCTTAAACACTAAACCCTAAACCATAAACCCTAAACCCTAGAAGCATAAAATCGAAAACCTAAAACCCTAAACCCTAACTCTAAACCTGAAACCTGAAACCCTAAACCTAAACCTAAAGTAACTAATTAAATTTAAAAAGAAACCTAAACCCTAAAACATAAGAAACCTAAACCTAAACCTAAACCCTAATAATGGGCAGAACCTTGACGGTAGGAAAATCACTGTCAACCAAGCTTAGACTAGATCTGGTGGTGGAGGCCAAGGTGGAGGCGACGGTTATCGCAATGGTGATGGGGGATTTGGAGGTGCTGGTGGATATGGAGGTGGTGGTCAAAGCACTAGTGGTTATGGAGGCTGGAGGAGTGACGAAGGTTACAGCTATGGCAGTGGCGAAGGAAGAGATCGGGGATATGATGGTGGATCCCACTACTCGAGAAGCTGGGGTGGTTCTGATCAGAACTGGAGAAACTGAAGAACAATTGATCCGATCTGCTGCTTATGGAACTATGTCTTTACAATAAAGGTGGTTCTAGTTATCTAGGGTTTTTGATTTGATCTATTTATGCTCAATTTTGATCTATGTTGTCTCTTGTGTCTTAGTAAACTTGGTGTACTACTTGGTTGATGAAATCGAAAAGAGGAAATGTTGAATTTGAATTTCTTCTCCTTAAAAAAAAAAGAATGAAAGACCCTAAAGTCTAAACTAAAACCTGAACACTAAATCTAAAAGACAAACCCTAAACCTTAAACCCTACACCCTAAAAATCCTAAACCTTAAACCCTAAACCCAAAACCCAAAACCCAAAACCCTAAAACCCCAAACCTTAAATCCTAAAACCCCATACCCTAAACCTTAAACCCTAAAACCTAAACCCTAAACCCTAAACCCTAAATCGTAAACCCTAAACACTAAGCCCTAAACCATAAACCCCAAACCCTAAACCCTAAACGCTTAAAAGTTAAACCTAAACTAAATATAACCTAAAAATAAAATAAATTAAAAAACTAAACCAAAATAAAATAAAAACCTAAACTAAAACCTAAACCTTAACCTAAACCCAATCATAAACCTAAAAATAAAAAAAATAAAAACTAAACTAAAATTAACTAAATAAAAACCTAAACTAAACTTTAAAAATAAAATACTCAAATAGAATAAAAACTAAACCTAAAATAAAAATAAAAGAAAATAAAAACTTCAACCTAAAAAAGTAAACCTAAAAAAATAATAATAAAATAAAAACCCTAAACTGAAAAAAAAACTAAACCTAAAATAAAAATAAAATAAACCTAAACTAAAATAAACTAAACTGAAATAAATAAAACCTAAACCTAAACCCTAAACTAAATTAAATAAAATAAATAAAAAATAAACCAAAACTAAAAAATAAAATCTAAAAATAAAGCTGAAATAAAAAACCTAAAACCTAAACCTAAAAAAGTAAAATAAAAAACCTAAACCTAAACCTAAAAAGAAAAAAAAACCTAAATCTAAAAAATAAAACAAAAATGAAATTAAGCTAAAAAATAAACATAAACCAAAACCTAAACCTAAAAAATAAATAAAATAAATAACCTAAACTAAAATAAATAAACTAAACTAAACAAATATTAAAAATAAACTTGAATATAAAAAAAAAATAAAATAAACAAAAATAAATAAAAAATAAACTAAATAAACGTGAACTTACTAGTTTACTTAATTATAAAAAATGCCCTAAAAATAAAATAAACCATAAACCTTATACCCTAAACCCTAAAAACCCTAAACCTTAAACCCTAAACCCTAAAAACCTAAAGCTTAAAGCATAGACCCTAAACACTAAATCCTAAACCCTAAACCATAAACCCTAAACTAACCTAAAACCTAAACCCTAAACCCTAACTAACCCAAAACCCTAAACGAGGGCTACAACCCTAAACCCTAAACCATAAACCCAAAACCTTACATCCCTAAACCTTAAACCCTAAACCTTAAACCTAAACCTAAACCCTAAACCCTAAACCTCAAAACCCTAATCCCTAAAGCCTAAACACTAAACCCTAAACCCTAAACCCTAAACCCAAATCCCTAAACCCTAAACCTTAAACTAACCCTAAACCAATAATCCTAAACCCTAAATCCTAAACCCTAAACTAACCTAAAACCCTAAATGAGCCCTACAACCCTAATCCCTAAACCCTAAACCCTAACTCTAAGGGCTAAACCCTAAATAAATAAAAAAATAGAAAATAAAAACTAAATGAAAAAAAATTAAAATAAATCTAAAATAAAATAAAATAATAACTAAATAAAAACCTAAACCTAAAAAGATAAACCTAAAAATAATACCTAAAAAATAAACCTAAACCCTAAGCTAAAAAAAACCTAAACCTAAAATAAAAGTAAATAAACAAAATAAAACAAACTTAAACCTATACTTAAATAAATAAAAACTAAACTTAAACCTAAAATAAACAAACCTAAACCTAAACTTAAACTAAATAAAATAAAATATACAAAAAATAAACTTAAGCTTAAACTAGAAAATAAAACCTAAAAAAAACCTAGAATAAGAACCTAAAACCTAAAAAAACAATAATAAAATAAAAACCTCAACCTAAAACTAAAAATAAGAAATAAAACCTAAACGAAAAAATAAATTAAAAATAAAACTCCACTAAAAAATAAACTTAAACTTAAAAAATAAACTAAAATAAAAAACCTAAAATAAAATAAATAAATTAAACTAAATAAAAATAAAAAATAAACCTAAATTAAAAATAAAAATTCAAATAGTTTTAAAATAAAATAATCCTAAATATACTTAAAACTCATAAATCCTAAACACTAAACCTAAACCCTAAACCCTAACACTAACCCTAAACCTAAAATCCCTAAACCCCTAACCTACAACTAAACCAATCAAAACCTAAAATCCTAAAACCCTAAAACCTAAACCCTAAACCCTAAACCCTAAACCCTAAACCCTAAACCTTAAACCTTACAACCCTAAACCTTAAACCCTAATCTCTAAACCCTAAATCCTAAACCCTAAACCCTAAACCCTAAAACCCTAAACCCTAAACCCTAAACCCTAAGCTAAACCTAAACCTAAACCTTAAACTCCAAACCCTAAACTATAAACTAAACCTAAAACTACACCTTAAACCCTAAACACCAAACCCTAAACCCTAAACCCTAAACCCTAAACCTAGATAAATAAATAAAGTAAACTAAAATAAAAACCTAAACTAATACTTTAACCTAAACCTAAACTAAAAATAAAATAAAATAGAAAATAAAAATTACACTAAAATAAAATAAATAAAAACCTAAACTAAATTAAAAAAATAAAATTAACTTAAAATAAAAAACCTAAATAAAAGAAAAAATAAACCTAAAAATAAATATAAAATGAACCTAAGATAAAATAAAATAAAAATTAAATAAAAACCTAAACCTAAAAAATAAACCTAAAAAGAAATAGAAATTAAAAAAAAAAACCTAAACCTAAACCTAAACTAGAAAAAACTAAACTAAAATAAATAACACTTAAATGTAAACCTAAAATAAACCTAAATCTAAACTAAAATAAAAAACACCTAAACCTAAAATTAAAATAAACTAAACCTAAACCATAAACTAAATAAAATAAAATAAACTAAAAATAAACCTAAACCTACACAAAAAATAATAATACCTAAAAATAAACCTACAATAAAAACCTAAAACCTAAACCTAAAAAAAATAAAATAAAAACTTAAACCTAAGCCTAAAAATAAAAAATAAAACTGAAACCTAAAAAAGTAAAATAAAAATAAAACTAAGGTTAAAATTAAACATAAACCTAAAGCTTAACCTAAAAAATAATCTAAAATAAAAAGCCTAAACTAAAATAAATAAACCTAAAATAAATAAACTAAACTAAAGAAAAATAAAAATAAACCTAAATATAAATAAAAAATAAAATAAACTAAAATAAATAAAATATAAAGTAAATAAACTAACTAAACCTAAACCTACTTGTTTACTTAATTTAAAAAAAAAAGCCTAAACCTGAAATAAAACCTAAACCCTAAAAAATCCTAAACTTTAAACCCTAAACCCTAAAAACCTAAACCCTAAACCCTAAATCCTAAAGCCTAAAAGACCATAAACCTTAAAACCTAAAGCCTAGACCTTAAACCCTCAAAACCCTAAAACCAAAAGCCTAAACACTAAACCTAAACTATAAACCCTAAATCTACTAGTTTACTTAACATAAAAAAATTAAAAAAATTAAAAATAAAAATAAAAATAAAAAACATTAACCGTAAATCCAAAACCCTAAAACTTACCATGAACCGTAAATCCTAAACCTTATAACCCTAAACCCTCAACCCTGAACACTGCACTCTGAACCCTGAATCCTAAAACCTACAACCCTAAACCCTAAACCCAAAATCCCAAACCCTAAAACCTAAATCCTAAACTGTAAACCCTAAAATCCTAAAAACCTAAACCTAAATTAAATAAAACCTAAAAATAAAAGAAATAAAACACATAAACTTAAATAAATTAAAAATTTAAAAAATAAAAACTTGAACTATAACATAAATCTAAAAAATAAAATAAAATAAATAAATAAAACTAAACTAAAATAAAATAAATAAAAACCTAAACTAAACTAAAAAATAATATAAACCTAAAAATAATAAACCTAAATAAAATAAAAACTAAACATAAAATAAAAATAAAGTTAACCTAACCTAAAATAAAATAAAAACTAAATAAAAAACTAAACCTAAAAAATAAAACTTAAAATTAAATAAAAAATAAAACCTAAACCCTAAAATAAAAAAAAAAATAAACCTAAAATAAACACAACAAAATAAACTTAAACATAAACTCAAAAGAAACTAAACTAAAATAAATAACACCTTAACCTAAACATAAAATAAACTAAACCTAAGCCATAAACTAAATAAAATATGGTAAACTTAAAATAAACCTAAACCTAAAGTAAAAAATAAAACCTAAAATTAAACCTAAAATAAAAACCTAAAACCTAAAAATAAAGAAATAAAATAAAAACCTAAACCTAAACCTAAAAAAAACCTAAACCTAAAAAATAAAATAAAAATTAAACTAAGCTAAAAAATGAACATAAACCTAAACCTAAACATGAAAAATAACCTAAAATAAAAAAACTAAACTAAAATAAATAAATCTAAAATAAATAAACAAAACTAAATAAAAATAGAAAATAAACCTAAAAAAAATAAAATAAACTAAAATAAATATTTTGAAAATTAGATAAACTAAGTAAACCTACACCTACCAGTTTACTTAATTTAAAAAATAAAGCTTAAACCTAAAATAAACTCTAAACCCTAAACTTTAAAAAACCCTAAACCCTAAAAATATAAGCCCTAAACTCTAATGCCTAAACCCTAAATCCTAAACCTTAAAAAACACTAAACTCTAAACCCTAAACTAACCTAAACCCTAAACCCTAAGCCCTAAACCTTAAACCCTAAACCCTAAAACCTAAAGCCTAAACACTAAACCCTAAACCCTAAACCCTAAACCCTAAACCCTAAACCCTAAACCATAAACCCTAAACCTACTAGTTTACTTAATATAAAAAAATGAAAATAAAAAATAAAAATATGCCCAAACCCTAAACCCTAAACCCTAAACCCTAAAACTAACCCTAAACCCTAAACCTTAAAATCGTAAACCCTAAACCCTAGACCCTAAACCCTAAACCCTAAACCTTGAATCCTAAAACCTACAACCTTAAACCCTAAACCGTAAACCCTAAACCCTAAACCCTAAACTCTAAACCCAAAAAACCTAAAAACCTAAACATAAACTAAATAAAGCCTAAAAAATAATAATAAATAAAAAAGCTAAAGCTAAATAAAAAAAAATAAAAAAAATAAAAACCAAAACAAAAACCTAAACCTAAACCTAAACATAAAATAAAATAAAAAATAAAAACTTAACTAAAATAAGATAAATAGAAAACAAAACAAAACTAAAAAAATAAAATAAACTTAGAAATAAAAAACCTAAAGAAAATAAAAATAAAATAAACCTAAAATAAATTAAGATAAAAACTAAATAAAAACCTGACCCTAAAAATAAAACCTAAAAAAAATAAAAAATAAAACCTAAACCCTACAATAAAAAAAACCTAAACCTAAAATAAACAAAATAAAATAAACCTAAACCTAACTAAAATAAATAAAATTTAAAACAATTTAGAAAATAAACTAAAACTAAACCCTAAACTAAATAAAATAAAATAAATTAGAAATAAAGCTAAACTAAAAATAAAACCTAAAAATAAACCTAAAATAAACTAAAACTAAACCTCAAACTAAATAAAATAAAATAAACTAAAAATAAACCTAAACTAAACAAAAAAACCTAAAAATAAACCTAAAATAAAAACATAAACCTAAAAAAATAAAATAAAAACCTAAAAAATATCTTGAACATAAATAATAAAATAAAAATAAAACTAAGCTAAAAAATAAACATAAACCTAAACCTAAACCTAAAAAGTAAACTTAAATAAATAACCTAAACTAAAATAAATTTACCAAAAATATATAAACTAAACTAAATAAATATAAAAAATAAACTTAAATAAAATTAAAAATAAATAAACTAAAATAAAAAAAAATTAAACTAAATAAACTAAAAAAACCTAAACCTACCGCTTTACTTTATTTTAAAAAGTACCACCGAAACATGAAATAAACCCTAAACCCTAAACCCTAAAAAACCCTAAACCTTAAACGCTAAACCCTAAAAACCTAAACCAAAAAAATAAATTAAAAATAAAACTCAACTAAAAAATAAACTTAAACTTAAAAAATAAATAAACTAAAATAAATAACACCTAAACGTAAACATAAAATAAACCTAAATCTAAACTAAAAAAAAACTAAACTAAAGTATAAAACACCTAAACCTAAAATTAAAATGAACTTAACCTAAACCATAAACTAAATAAAATAAAATAAACTAAAAATAGACCTAAACCTAAACAAAAATAATAATACCTAAAAATAAACCTACAATAAAAATTTAAAACCTAAACCTAAAAAAATAAAATAAAAACTTAAACCTAAACCTAAAAATAAAAAATAAAACCTAAACCTAAAATGTAAAATAAAAATAAAACTAATCTTAAAAATAAACATAAACCTAAACCTTAACTTAAAAAATAATCTAAAATTAAAAACCTAAACTAAAATAAATAAACTAAACTAAATGAAATTAAAAATAAACTAAAATAATAATAAAAAATAAAACAAACAAAAATAAATAAAAAATAAAGTAAATAAACTAACTAAGCCTAAACCTAAACCTACTAGTTTACTTAATTTAAAAAAAAAACCCTAAACCTAAAATAAACCCTAAACCATAAAAAATCCTAAACTTTAAACCATAAACCCTAAAAACCTAAACCCTAAACCTTTAATCCTAAATCCTAAAAAACCATAAACCTTAATCACTAAAGCCTAAATCTTAGACCCTGAAAACCCTAAAACCTAAAGCCTAAACAATAAACCCTAAATCTACTAGTTTACTTAATATAAAAAATTTAAAAAAATTAAAAATAAAAATAAAAATAAAAACCCCTAACTGTAAATCCTAAACCCTAAAACTAACCTTGAACCCTAAACCCTAAACCCTATAACCCTAAACCCTCAACCATAAACCCTACACCCTGAATCCTAAAACCTACAACCCTAAACCCTAAACCCAAAACACCAAACACAAAACCCTAAACCCTAAACCCTAAACCTAAACCTTAAACCCTAAACCTTAAAACTTAAAGCCTAAACACTAAACCCTAAACCTAAACTAAACCTAAACCTATATATCCTAAACCTAAACCTACTAGTTTACTTTATATAAAAAAATGAAAATAAAAATAAAAATAAGCCAAAACCCTAAACCCTAAACCCTAAAACTAACCCTAAACCCTAAAACGCTAAACCCTAAACCCTAAACCTGGAATCCTAAAACCTACAACCTTAAACCCTAAACTGAAAACCCCAAACCCTAAACCCTAAACCCTAAACTCTAAACCCTAAAAACCTAAAAACCTAAACATAAAGTAAATAAAACCTATAAAAATAAAAAATAAAAAAATTAAACCTAAATAAAATAAAAAAATAAAAAAATAAAAACCTAAACTAAATCCTAAACCTAAACCTAAACATAAAATAAAATAAAAAATAAAAACTAAACTAAAATAAGATAAATAGAAAATAAAACAAAACTAAAAAATAAAATAAACATAGAAATAAATAACCTAAAGAAAATAAAATAAAGTAAATCTAAAATAAAATAGGATAAAAACTAAGTAAAAACTTGAACCTAAAAAATAATAAACAATAAAACCTAAACCCTACACTAAAAAAAACCTAAACCTAAAATAAACAAAAAAAAAACAAACCTTAACCTAAACTAAAATAAATAAAATTTAAAATAATACCTAAAATAAACTAAAACTAAACCCTAAACTAAATAAAATAAATTAAACTAAAAATATACCTAAACTAAAAAAATAAAACCTAAAAATATACTTAAAATAAACTAAAACTAAACCTTAAACTAAATAAAATAAAATAAACTAAAAAAAAACCTAAACTAAAAAAAATAAAACCTACAAATAAACCTAAAATAAAAACCTAAACCTAAAAAAATAAAATAAAAACCTAAACATAAACCTAAAAGATATATCCTCAACATAAATAATAAAATAAAAATAAAACTAAGCTAAAAAAAGAAACATAAACCTAAACCTAAACCTAAAAAATAAACTAAAATAAATAACCTAAACAAAAATAAATAAACCAAACATAAATAAACTAAAGTAAATAAATATAAAAAATAAACCGAAATAAAAATTAAAATAAATAAACTAAAATAAAGAAAAAAATAAACTAAATAAACAACAAAAAACCTAAACCTACCACTTAATTTTTAAAAATACCCCCTAAACATAAAATAAACCCTAAACCCTAAAAAACCCTAAACCTTAAACCCTAAACCCTAAAAACCTAAACCCTAAACCCTAAACTAAAACTAAATCCTAATCCATAAACCCTAAACCCTAAACTAACCTAAACCCTAAACTAACCCAAAACCCTAAACCCCCTATAACCCTAAACCCTAAATCCTAAACACTAAATTTGAAACCCTAAACTAACCTAAATTAAACCTAAACCTAAATTTTAAATACTAAACTTAAACCTTAAACTACCTTATAACTCTAAACCCTAAACCCTAAACTCTAAACTTAAAACTTAAACCCTAAACTATAAACCTTTAAAACACTAAACTAAAGTTTAAACACTAAACTTAAACCTTAAACTCTACAACCTAAAACCCTAAACCTTAAACTTAAACTTAAAGACTAACTAAACTCAAAACTTAAACTTAAAGACTAACTTAAACTCAAACCTAAACCTAAAGCCTAAACACTAAACCCTAAACCTTAAACCCTATCTCTAAACCCTAAACCATAAACCCTAAACTAACCTTAAACCATAAATGCTAAACCCTAAACATTAAACCCTAAACCCTAACCCTGAACCTTATACCCTAAAACCCTAAGCCCTAAACACTAAATTAAGCTTAAACCCTAAACTAACACTAAATGCTAAACCCTAAACCCTAAAAACCATAAAAACCCTAAAGCATAAACCATAAACCCTAGACTAACACTAAACTTGAAACCCTAAACCCTAGACCCTATCCTAAAACCCTAAACCCTTAAAACCTAAACCCTAAAACCCTAAACCCTAAATAAAATAAAATAAAAATAAAATAAAAACTAAAGACAAAATAAAAATAAAATAAGATAAAAACTAAATAAAAATAGAAACCCAAAAAATAAACCTAAAAATAATTAAAAAAAACCTAAACCTAAAATTAAAATAAAATAAACTAAATAAAATAAACCTAAAACTAAACTAAAATAAATAAAACTTAAACCTAAATCTAAAATAAACTAAACCTAAACCTAAACCTAAACCTAAACCTAAAATAAATAAAATAAAATAAACTAAAAATAAACCTAAGCCTAAAATAAAAAATAATAACTAAAAATAAACCTAAAATAATAACCTAAAACCTAAACATAAAAAAATAAAATAAAAACCCAAACCTAAAAATAAAAAGTAAAACCTAAACCAAAAAAATAAAATAATAATAAAACTCAGATAAAAAATAAACCAAAATAAAAATAAAGAATAGAATAAACTCAAATAAATAAAGAATAAACTAAATAAACATAAACCTACCGGTTTACTCAAATTTTTTTTAAAAAATCAAAACCCTAAATCATAAATCCTAAACCTAAATCCTAAACTCTAAACCCTAAATCCTAGATCCTAAATTCTAAACCCTAAACCCTAAATCATAAAACTAACCCTAAGTCCTAAACCCTAATCCCTAAACCTACAACCCTAAACCCTAAACCCTAAACCATAAAAGCCTAAACCCTAAACCCTGAAACCTAAACCCTAAAACCCTAAACCCTAAACCCTAAACTCTAAAACCTACTACCCCAAACCTTAAATTCTAAACCCTAAACCCTAAAGCCTACTACCCTAAACTGTAAACCCTAATCCCTAAGCCTTAAACCCTAAACTAACCTTAAACCCTAAACCTTAAAATTGCCCTAAACCCTAAGAATGGGTCGAACCTTGACGGTGGGAACATAAACGTCAACTAGCCATGGCAAGGAGGCTGGGAGGTGTGGCTGCTATCACAAGAGTGGTGGGGATCTAGAGGTGCTGGGGGATATGGAGGTGGTGGTCACTATAGAGGTGGTTATGAGGTGGGAGGAGCGATGTAGGCTACAACCGTGGTGGTGGCAAAGGTTGAGATCGGAGATATGATGGTGAATCCCACAACTTGAGAGGCGAGGGTGGTTTTGATGGAAATTAGGGAAACTAAAGAACGGCTGATCCGATCTACTGCTTATAAAACTGTGTCTTTATAGTAGAGATGATTCTACTTATCAAACATTTTTTATTTACTCTATGGGTGCTCATTTTTATCTTTGACGTCCCTTGTGACTTAATAAACTTTGTGTGCTACTTGGTTGATGAAATTGAAAAGAAGAAATGTTGAATATGAATTTGTTCTCTAAAAAAAATCTTAAACCCTAAACCCTAAACTCTAAACCCTAAACTAAAACTTAAACCCTAAACCTAAAACCAAAACCCTAAACCCTAAAACCCTAAACCCTAACCCTAAACCATAAACCCTAAAACCCTAAACCCTAAACCCTAAACCCTAAACCTTAAAACCCTAAACCCTAAACCCTAAACCCTAAAACTTACAACCCTAAACCCTAAACCCTAAACCCCAAACCCCAAACCCCAAACCTTAAAATAGCCCTAAACCCTAAACTAATCCTAAACTAACCATAAACCCTCACCCAATATGATGGCTTCTTTAGACTTCTTAGTCCAATATGTGTGGTACTATTTATGAAGGTGGCCTTGGGTGAAGATTTTTGATGGACTCCACCAATGTTTTCTCTTAAAAACTTTGGTAGAATTTTTAGAAAAATGAAAGTCTATAGGCAAAATTCATAAAATTTAAATATTGCAAAGGTAAGCATCTTTTGATTTGCAATTATAAACATTGTGATTCTATTGTTTGGAAATGGATTTGTGATATTAAATGGAAAGTGGAACCTCACATTTTTTGGGGTATTTATAATGGGTCTTCCTTCTTTTAGCAAGATAACAAGATGGGGGACTTTTTCAATGATTCTTTTCTTAATACACATTCTACTTCTTCTTTAAAAGTTAGTCATTTTATTTATAATGGGGAATGGAATTTCTATTTAAATGAGTTAATTTCTATTTTCATTAGTAATAACATCATTAATATTTCTATTGATGGTAATTTTCTTGATCAAATTCTTTTAAAAATTTCTAGAAATGGAGAATTTTCTTTTAAAGATACTTAGCATTATGTTAAAGTTAAAAACTCCACTTCTTCTACTTTTGACTAGAACTGGAGAAATTGAAGAATGAATGATCCAATCTACTACTTATGGAACTATGTCTTCACAATAGAGATGATTCTAATTCTCTAGGATTTTTGATTTGCTCTATGCATGCTCATTTTTGATCTATGTCATCGCTTGGTCTTAGAAAACATGATGTGTTACTTGGTTGAGGAAATCGAAAAGAAGAAATGTTGAATCTAAATTTGTTCTCTATTAAAAAAAAAATCAAAAATCCTAAACCCCAAACCCTAAACCCTAAACACTAAAGCCTAAATACTAAACCCCTAGACCCTAAACTTAAGGTTTGGTTATTTTGGAATAATAAGATTTGGTTATTTTAGAATAATTCTCTTACTATTTATGTTATTAATTATTTTCATCGTTATTAATGTGGATATTTCATTTGGTGATTATCATGCTTTTGGCTCTCTTATTTATGATCCTTGTAACAGGTTAGAGAGGATAATTCTTTGGGATCAATTATCCAGTTTTGCTTCTATTGTTAATGATTCTTGGATTGTTGGTGGGGATTTCAATAGGATCCTTTCTTTGAATGAAAGGAAAGGGGGTTCTTTACTAAATTTACATTCAATGGAAGATTTTGCAAAAATGATTTTAGATTGTAATCTTTATGATGTTGGTTTCATTGGTTCTCAATTTACTTGGAATAATCATAGATTGTGCAATGGTTGTATCGTTCCTTATTTAATAATTATTGGTTAAACAGTTGGCCATTATCTTTGGTGGAGCATCTTACGAGAACACTCTCGGATCATGCTCCTCTTTTGATTTCTATTAAGGATGTTGTTTATAAAAGTTTTCATGATGTTATTGCTTATAATTGGTGTGATCCTCTTTCTCCTGATGATTTTGCATTTGGTATGATGAGGTTTTGGCTTAAGCTTGAAAGGCTTAAGCATAATATCACTTGGTGGAGTAGAAACTATTTTAAAAATCTTTTTTATAATATCAAGAATATGGAACGAAAGGTGAAATATTTGGAAGAACTTGTTATTACTGATTCTTCTTTTGTTCTAATCTTCTTTAAAGATAACTGATTAAGTTTTAATATGGAGGATACTTATTGGAGACAAAAAAGCTCTAAGCACCTTTCTAAGGGGGAAAGAAACACTAAATATTTTCATGATTTTGTAATGAAAAGAAGAGTTTTTGGTCATATTCATAAAATCAAGAACTTTGAGATGGTTCTTGGCTTACCTAAAAAAGAGGATATATTTTCTTCTGCACTTAATTTTTTTAAAGATCTGTTAAATAAAAAATTATTAACTTTAGCATTAATCCAATCCCTCTATCATCCCTTATATTATGTTTATAGAGGATAATGAGTGCTTGGTTACTCCTCCTTTTGATGAGGAAATTTTTAATATTCATAATTGAATGAATGTTGATTCTGTTGTAGGGCCGGATGGTTACACTACTTTATTCTTTCAAAAAGCTTAGTTTATTATTAAAGCTGGTCTTGTTAATGATATTAAGGATTTTTTTCAAGTAAATTCCATTCCTAAATATTTTACTAGCATTTCTATTATTCTTATTCCTAAGAATGATAATCCTGACTTTTGGAATGACTTTAGACCTATTAGTCTTTGTACTTTTTTCAATAAATTGATTTCTAAAATTTTGACTAACAGGCTTGGTAAGTTTTTTTCCTAAGATTATATCTACTTATCAAACTAGCTTTGTGAAAGGAAGAACTATTTCAGATAACATCTTACTTGCTCAAGAATTCATTCATGATTTGAATGTTAAAACTAGAGGTGACAATTTACTTTTTAAGCTTGACATCACAAAAGCTTCTGATAACATTTCTTGGGATTTTCTTAATAGCATTCTATTTTTATTTTGTTTTTCAAATCATTATGTTTCTTTGGTTAATAATATAATTGGAAATGTTTGGTTTTCATTAGTTGTCAATGTTGAAAACTTTGATTTCTTTAATTCCTTTCAAGGTATAAGACAAGGTGACCCTCTTTCTCTATCACTTTTTATTATTGCAATTGAATATTTATCTTGTTGGCTTAATCTTTTTTTAGAAGAATTCTAGTATGTATTTTAGAAATCTTAGTGGTTTGGCTATCTCTCATTTAAGCTTTGCTGATGATTTCATAATATTTTGTAATGGCTCATTACATTATGTTAAAAGCTTAAGGGTTTTAAATAAATTTGAAAAGAAAAGTGCCCTTTGATTGATACTCATAAAAGTTGTTTTATCACTTATACTTCTATTTCTGTTCATAGAATTAATAAAATAAAGGATATCACTAGTTTTTCTCATCAAAATCTTCCTATTAAATATTTAGGCTCCCCTTTATATTGTAGTCATAAGAGATGCCATCTCTTTGATGAGGTAATTCATAATATTCAAAATAAAATTTCTACCCTTGAATTTCATTTTTTATTGTTTGGTGGTAGATTAATTTTTATTAAAAGTATTCTTTATTCTCTTCCTTTTTATCTGTTGCTTAATATTGTTCCTACTTCCCTTATTGTTATCCGGATTGAAAGACTTTTTAATAAGTTTTTTTGGGGTTCTAGGAATTTTGGCAAAAGGCTTCATTGGACTTCTTGGTCCACTATGTGTGGTACTATTTATGAAGGTGGCCTTGGGTGCAGATTTTTGATTGACTCCACCAATGTTTTCTCTTATAAACTTTGGTGGAATTTTCAAAAAAAATGAAAGTTTTTGTGCTAAAATCATAAAATTTAAATATTGCAAAGGTAAGAATACTTTGATTTGAAATTATAAACATTGTGATTCTATTGTTTGGAAATGGCTCTGTAATGTTAAATGAAAAGTGGAACCTCTCATTTTTTGGGGGTATTTATAATGGGTCTTCTTTCTTTTGGCAAGATAACTGGATGGGGGACTTTTCAATGATTCTTTGCTTAATACCCATTCTACTTCTTCTTTGAAAGTTAGTCATTTTATTTATAATGGGGAATGGAATTTCTCTCTTTTAAATGAGTTGATTCTTGTTTTAATTAATAATAACATCATTAATATTTCAATTGATGGTAATTTTATGGAACAAATTCTTTTTAAAATTTCTCGTAATGGAGAATTTTCTTTTAAAGATACTTGGCATTATGTTAAAGTTAAAAACTCCACTTCTCCTATTTTCCTTAAAATTTGGAATAATATTATTCCTACTTCTTACTCTATTCTTGTATGGAGAATTTTAAGGGATTATATTATTGTTGACTCTTTACTTTGGGATAAAGGTTTTTATATACTTTGCAAATGCATGTGTTTTTTCATATTAAGAATGTTAATCATGTTTTTGTTAATGGTGCCATTGCCTCTAAAGTTTGGGGTTGGTTTGAGGATTTATTTAATTTAAGTTATTTTAATGATAATTTAACATAAATGCAACTTCTGGTTTCTTATTTTCTTGATGCTGTTAAATAGCATATTAAAATTGTGGTAGTTATTACTTTTATTTGGTTTATTTGGCTTGACAGAAATGATGCTAAACATTGTGATGTGCCTATAAACCATATGAGGATTATTGCTAGAACTAAGGAAAAGATTTTTTTCTTTACATAAGGTTGCTCTTCTTAATGGTACTGATGGTGTAAGTTTGTTGCCTCTAAATTAGGTATCAATTTTCCATATTGTGACTGGTCTCCTAAATATAAAATTATTCATTGGATTAAGCTTCTAGTTGTTGTATTAAACTTAATACTGATGGCTCTGTTGCACATAATAAGTCAAGTTGTGGTCATATTTTTAGAAACAATCATGGGAATGTTATCTTGGCATTTTCCACTCCTCTTTCTACTAAATTTGTTATTTTTTCTGAATTGATGGCTATTTTCTATGCTCTTAAGCTTTATTTTGAGAAACAATTTCAGATTATTTATGTTTAGAAATAAAATTTTAGACTATTTTATGCTCCTAAGAATGGGTAGAACCTTGACAGGAGGAACCTCACCATCATCCGTGCTGCCTAGATCTAGCAAAGCCGGAGGTGGCGATTATCGTAGTGGTGGTGGGGGATTTGGAGGTGCTTGTGGATATGGAGGTGGTGGTCGGAGCAGTGGTGGTTATGGAAGTGGGAGGAGCAACGGAGGTTACAACCTTGGTGGTGGCGGAGGGAGAGATCGAGGATATGACGGTGGATCCCTCTACTCGAGAGGCTGAGGTGGTTCTAATGGGAACTGGAGAAACTGATGAAAGGCTGAGCAGATCTGTTGCTTATGAAACTGAAGTAGAGATAGTTCTAGTTACCCAAAAGATTTTGATTTTCTTTATGCGTGCTAAATTTTATCTATGTCATCTCTTGTGTCTATTAAAACTTGGTGTGTTACTTTATTGATGAAATCGAAAAGAAGAAATATGGAATCTGAATTTGTTCTCTGGTAAAAAAAAATCAAAAATCCTAAACCTTAAACTAAAACCTGAACCCTAAACCCTAAAAACCCTAAACTTTAAACCCTAAAACCTAAACCCTAAAATCCTAAACCCTAAACCCTAAATCGTAAAACTTAAACCCTAGACCCTAAACCCTAAACCCTAAACACCAAACCCTAAACCCTAAACTCTAAACCCTAAATTAACCCTAAACCCTAAAAAGCTATAAACTTAAACTTAAACTAAATAAAACCTAAAAATAAAATAAATAAAAAACCTAAACCTAAATAAAATAATAAATTAAATTAAATTAAAATAAAACCTAAACCTAAACCTAAACTTAATAAAAAAAATAAAATAAAAATAAAAACTTAAATAAAATAAAATAAATAAAAACTTAAACTAAACTAAAAAAACTTAAATAAAATTAAAACTAAACCTAAAATAAAAATAAAATAAACCTAAAGTAAAATAAAATAAAAAATAAATAAAAACTTAAACCTAAAAAATAAACCTAAAAATAAAATCTAAAAAAGAAACCTAAACCTTAAACTAAAAAAAAATCTAAATTTAAAATAAAAAGAAAATAAACCTAAACATAAACTGAAATAAACTAAAATAAAATAATTAAAACCTAAACCTAAACCAAAACTAAATAAAATAAAATAAACTAAAAATAAACCTAAACCTAAAATAAAAAACAAAACTAAAAAATAAACCTAAAATCTTAGCCAAAAAAAATAAAATGAAAACCTAAACTTAAACTTATACATAAAAAATAAAACCTAAACCTAATAAAAAAAATAAAAAGAAAACTAAACTAAAAAATAAACCTAAACCTAAACCTAGAAAATAAAAAAAATAAAAAACCTAAACTAAAATAAATAAATCTAAAATAAATAATCTAAATTACATAAAAATAAAAAATAAAATAAACTAAAATAAATAAAAATTAAATTAAAAAAACTTAAATGTACAAGTTTAATTAATTGTTTTTTTAAAAAAATCCTAACCCTAAACCGTAAACCCTAAAATTAACACTAAACCCTAAATAAACCCTAAACCCTGAACCAAAATCCTAAACCCTAAAACCATAAACCCTAAACCCAAAAACCTACAATCCTAAACCCTAAACCCTAAACCCTAAACCCTAAAAAACCATAAACCCTAAACCGCAAACCCTAAACACTAAACCCTAAACCCTAAACCCTATAACCCTAAATGCTAAACCCTAAATCCTCAAAACTCTAAACCCTAAAGCCTAAACACTAAAGCCTAAACCCTAAACCCTAAAGCCTAAACACTAAAGCCTAAACCCTAAACCCTAAACCCTAACCCTAACCCCTAAATCGTAAACCCTAAACTAGAAACATTAATCATATTTTTACTTTTTGGCCTTAAGCTGGGTTATGTTCTTAGCCTCTTGCTTCTAGCTTGGCCTAGTGGTTACTACCTAGTGGTTTCTATCTTTCAAGGTTGGGTTGGCTTGGTTTCTTCAGTCTGGTGGTTGTTATCTTCTCTGCCTTGTTACTCTGGTTGCTGGTGGATGAAATGGTTTCTACTCTGGATTTTATTCTTTTTTTGCACTGGTTGGTTTGTTGGCTCTCCTATTTGTCAAATTACTTTTTGTTGATTTTTCATGGTTGAATGGGTGGCCTTCCTAGTGGAAATTACTATTGGTTATTGCCTTTCTGGGCCTTCTTTTGGAGAGTTTCCTAGCTACTTTTTTGGGGGTTGCCTCCTAGTTCTTTATTATTTATTGTTGGATTCTTCCTTTGCTTTGGTTTTGTGTTTGGTTATTCTCCTGGGATTAGCCTCTACTGAGTGCATTGTTTGCAGTAGGTTTTATGTTGTTACTATGCTTCTTATCGGATTAGTCTTTGTTACTGGGGAAGTTTGGTTTTTTGGCTGGTCCTGGTTAGTTGCTACTATTGCCTTTCTATGGTGGTTGTTCTTCTATTGGACCTCTATTGTGTGGTACTTTATTGGTTTCTATTTTTCCTTGGCTGCTGGGGATGCTTCCTTTATTGGTTACTTATGATGGGCTATTCTCTGGTGGTTCCCTTATGGCTGTTTTACTTAGCTGGTTTACTTGGATGACTTTTAGTTGTCCTTAGAATCTTGGTTGGTTAATTTTTTTCTTGTTGGTCTTTTCCTTCTTCTTGGACAATTCGCTAGAGACTTTTACTTTGCTAGTTGAACCTTTGTTGATCCTTTTGGATTAGAATTTTTTATTTTTAGTGGTTGGTGGCTACATTTTTCCCTCTTTTGTGTGGTTGTTTTATCTTCTAGGGATTTACACTAGCTGTAGCTTATGTTTCCTTCAGTTGATGTTTTTATTTTTGACCTATTTAGTCATTTGTGGTTGCTCACCTTGGTTTGGCTTAGTGAATACAACTTGTTGGGACTTTGGTTTGAGGGCTCCTATCTTGGTTTTGTTAGTTGTTTCTCTATTAATTGACATGGGTCTAGTGCTTGCTGATGGCTGGTTCTAATTTTCCCTAGTTTGGAGCTTGGAAGGGTATTTGGATAATGTTTATTGTTTGTGTTCTAACTTTGTTCTATCCTCTCTCTGGGTTATTATGATTAGTCTGTTGTGGTTTTTGTTTACTGGTTTGGCTGCTAGCTAGTTGCTGGTTGGTTGCTCCTTTTTTAATGTGCAAGTTCAAGAACTCTATAGACTACTGGCCTTGGATGTTTGCTTATTTCAGATATGCTGGCTATGATGGCTTTGATTTTACTGACCTCTTCTCTCTAGTTGGTAGCATTACATCTGATTATAACCCTTCTTTATGAAGTTTGGAAGTTCATATGTATCGTTTCCCCTTGAGATGATCCTAATTATGTCAGAGCCTTCTCTTTCTCAGTTCTCTCCTTTCCACTCTTTCTCTTTATCCTTTTTAGCTATGAATTTTGCCTTTGTAGTGTTTTGTAGTATTATTTTATAGGTTGGAAATTTACAGAGGGAATGGTCATTACTCAGTCAACCCAAGTGTTGTTATTGTGCATATTACTTATCTTGCTTTCTCAAAGGAATCATGAAGTGCTGCTGACTCAACCGTTTACTATTTTTAGAATTTGTTTGAGTTTTACTTTGCGTCTTTTTCTCTTATGCTTTTTAACTATTATATTTTCTCTTTTATTTTCTTTTCTTTTTTCAATGTACTTAGATGGGGTTTTAGCTCTTTAGGTTTCTTTTAGCTCTAAGAGCAATCAAATTTTAGCGCTTTACCCCTTTTAAGGACATTGTATCTTTTCCTTTTATTGTAATAGAATTCTAACTTTCCTAAAAAAACACTAAATCCTAAACCTAAAACACTAAATTGAAACCTTAAACCCTAAACCCTAAATCCTAAACCCTAAACCCTAAATCCTGAACTAACACTAAACCTTAAAGCCTAAACACTAAACCCTAAGCCTTAAATCATAATCCCTAAACCCTAACCCTAAACCCTAAACCCTAAAAGCATAAAACCTAAAACCTTAAACCCTAAACCCTAAACGCAAAACCCAAAATCTTGACCATAAACCCTAAATCTTAAACTTAAACATAAAGTAACTAAATACATTAAAAAGTTAGCTTAGAACCTAAAACCTAATAAACTTATACTTAAACCTAAACCTTAAGAATGGGTAGAACCTTGACGGTAGGAACATCACCTTCAACCAGGCTTAGTCTAGATCTTGTGGTGGAGGCGAAGGCGGAGGTGGCGATTATTGCAGTGGTGATGGGGGATTTGGAGGTGTTGGTGGATATGGAGGCAGTGGTCAGAGCAGTGGTGGTTATATAAGTGGGAGGAGCGATGGAGGTTACATTCATGGTGGTGGCAGAGAGAGAGATCAGGGATATGATGGTGGATCTCGCTACTCGAGAGGCCGGGGTGATTCTGATGGGAACTGGAGAAACTGAAGGAAAACTGACCCAATCTACTGCATATGGAACAGTGTCTTTATAGCAGAGATGGTTCTAGTTATCTAGGATTTTTGATTTGCTCTATGCATGCTCATTTTTATCTATGCCATCGCTTGTGTCTTAAAAAACTTGGTGTGTGTGGTGTTTATTTTTAAGATGTGAGACATCACCCAAATCATAAGGGCAACTTATTGAAATGATCGAGTATGACATTAAAAAAAGAAGCACTATCTCAAAAGATAGAAATCATCACCTTATAATGGACCTAATCACCTAATAATGACTCTTAATATGGGATGGGTCTTTAAATGTACTAGAGATCTTTCCCCTACTTTTCATGGAAAAGTAAAGTAGGGTTTATATTAAGTTAGGTTCATTAAATTCTGTATGGAGGCAAGCCTCCATAGCTAATTACATCCTAAGGGATATGAATTCCTTAAGAATACTATCAATTAAAGTAGCAATTAAAGTCTCTAAATATTTCAAGGCTAGACTATCAAAAGATTAGTTGTATTTGAAAAATCAAGTGGGAAAACTCAAGGAGAAGACTTATTATCGAAGCCAAAGGAAATGAGTAGAGAATGCTCTTGATACTATGAAACCCAATGAGCATTTTAACCAATCCTATAATTGGGCTTTGTAATTTTGAAATTGAAGAGAAGATAAATTTTGTTAAAGTTGACATTTCAATAGAAACATAGGACTTATAATCCAATAACACAAGATCATGGAGATGCCTAAGAGGTGAGGATATATGCTTGTAGCTCGAAAGAAATAGCCACTTGGATCTTAAATATAGGGAGATTTAGCATAATCCAAAGTGCAACCTAAATCTAAGAAAAAATGGGCATATAGTTTAACTCCATAAGAGAGGATAAATGCATTTTGGACTTACAATCCCACAGGTGGTAGCCACTAACACCTCTAACTTTAAATCAAAAAAGTCAGTCATAAGATTTGCAAGATTAGTAAGGCTAATTTTGAATTAGAAAGAAACTAAAGTCCTTAAATCCACTCCCAAAGAGACTAGAGCATGACTGGTATGAGCATATGACTTAGTCTAGTGCAAAATCTTTTCAAATTTGATTTATTTTGACACTTCATTTAGATAAAGGTTTTAGGTTTTTGATGCCTACATGCATGATGAAATAAGGTTGTTGGCTAAATCAGCAAGAAGGGGGTGTTTTCCAACATAAAGGATGCCCTCAGAGGTCAAGCATTCCTCTATCATGTAAGGATGAAAATCCCCTATTTTCAAGAGATAAATAATATGATGTGCATGTTGTTGGCCATTCAACATTTAGCTAAGGGGTTTCTAAATCTATTAATTATATTGATTTATGTCTTAGGCTTTATGTGAGGTTATTAATTGTTTAAAACTTTAGTTATAAGTTGTAGTTAGGTAGAAAGGTTAATATTTTTTCTAAGAGCATAATCGCATTCAAGGCCACACATTCAAACATAAAACACAAAAAACTAAGAAAAGCATGCCATCCTAATTGCACACTTTAAACACAACATCAAATAATTTTTATATCTAACGCAAAAGAATAATAGTTTCGGTCAGTCTTGCCGTACACTGAAAAAAAAAAAAGGGTAGCTCTAGCTTATAGTACATAAAAGAATAATTTGCAATTTACAGATGATAAATGCTATGGGGGATCGTCAAATCTTCATGTCTTGATGTATCTTCCTCTTTCTTTGATTTAGTTTGCTCCACTTCAAAGGCATCACATGGCCTCCTAGAATAAAGCATTTTAGTCAATGCTCATCCTTATCCCCCCATAGCACTAATCCTAATTCCTAATACAAAATTACATTAAAAATAGGAAAAGTAAATCTAACTACACTTGCAAGCAAGTGTTAGCAAAACACACATACAACCTAAGCAGTTATATTTATAATTTGGACTTAGCACCTTGCACATGGGTAACAAAGCCCACCTATCCTAACTTGGATTATGCTTAGGGGTTTAAGCAACATGCAAAGAGAGCATTTATATGTCTTTTTAAGTGGCCCCTTAAACATAATCCCCTGAAAAAAATATGATTAGGCTAATCACGGCCAACCATCTCGTCTACGAAACATACACCCTAACATCTAGTCTAAAATAATACATCAAAAAACAAAACATACATCACACCATGCACCATCCTAACATAAGGCTAGAAATGGTGACTTAATCCAATGTGTGTGTATTAAGGCTTGTTGGGTTATGTCCTAACTATGCTTTAGAGTTAAGATTTTCTAAGAGCATAAAGATTCAACTTAAAGGGTGGTTTCACTTTAAGTGTTTTAATTGATTTTCAAGATTTAATTTCTATTTTCTTTTATTTCATATGACCTACACTTAGCAACTAAGTGTTGTAAAGGGAAGAAAAGATGTTGCCCTCTTTCATCCCTACCATAAACCACTTTCTAAAGCATATTAATTTGACTTAGTTTTTTTAGTGAATGGATTATTTCACATTTTAGATTAATCCTAAGTTTAGGTATTCCTTAAATAATTTTGTTCAATCTTAAAGGCTCCTTATGATTAATCTAAATGAAATACTATCACATGACACATGCTAAATCATTCCTTTCCATCACATTTGCATATGATTATGTCCTAAGTATACCTACACATATAATATGTTTTAGCACACTTGAATGATGGATGTGAGTATGTACATTTGAAGCTTTATTCTATCTAAATTCTTATGAAAAAATACAAAAGGATGAAATTAAATAGGTACATTTTAATGTTAACTAGGGAAGCGAGGTAATCAAATGACATCCTTAGAGCTAGCTAAAGCCTCATATTCCCGGGATGTCCAGACTATATACCACTACATTCAAACCATCTATAAATTTACAAGCGTGAACATAAGAAAGAAAGCACAAATCACATGATCAATTAATTCAATCACTTGAACAATTGCAAATGCATGCATTTTTAATAAAAATGAAGGATTACCATTCTCTAATTAAATACACACATGCATGTATATAAGACAACCAAGTACGTGCTTTTGTTAAACTTGGGAAGTGAGGTAATCAAATGACCTCCTTCAGGATAACTAAAGGCTCATATTCTTGGGATGTCCAGCCTATATACCTATTAACATTCTCACTTACATAAATCAATACATGAATAAAAGGAAAGGAGCTTCATTTCATACATTTAAGCTATAATCACATGCATCTCCTATGTATTTATAACTAGCATTCATAGCATATGTAACCAATCATTTATAAGCTTTGAAAATTATGTTTAGATTTAATAGTGATAATAGCAACACATATTATAAATTAAATCAACACATGCAAGCTTGACATAAAAGAAAAACATTTGATTTAATTAATTTTGAAAAGATGAATGTATGATTTCAAGTGACATGCAACATTTAACATTATTAGAAAAAAAAAAGAATAAGCATAAACATGTGATTTCTTTCAATTAAATTAATTCCTAAGGACAATCAAATCAAATAAAAGCATTTAAGAAACCAAGGCTTTTTAACTATCAATTTCAATTTTATATTTGATTTGGATTGAAGAAAGGAGGGAAAGTTTATTGATCCTAACCTATTCCCATGTTTGTGATTTAATTTGGTTTAATGAAAAGTAATTAAGTTGATTTTATGGGTTAATTATGTTGTACTATGCATTAAATCCATTAATTAGCCCTTACTTGTGTTGCCTTAATTTAATTAACCAAGTAATTATGATCCAACATGATATGTACATACATTGGAAATTAAATAAGCAATGAATCTAATAAATGAAAGAGGCCTAATGCAATTGGCTCACAATTAGTGATTAATTAAGTTAAAAAACTTAATTAAGTACTACATGGTTTTACCACACATGTAGCTTAACCATAAATTCTTTAAATGCCTTTAGGACATATACCTAAAGATCTACCAAGAAATAAATTAATTAATTCCATTAATTAAGATTCCATGTGATTATAGTTTCAAATTTATTAATTAAGCAACTTAATTAATGAATTAAACCATCAATTAATCCCAAATTAATTAATTTCAATTCAAGTGAAACGAACTTAGGGAAAAGATTGGGAAAGAGGTCCCAATCTCATTCCCCATGCCCATTCACTATTTCAAAATTATTAGAAAGCTTAATTAATGATTTTATTACTATTTAGAATATTAATTAATTGCTTAATTAATTAGGAAATTAATTAAGGTTAAGAAAACAAATTTCCCTAATCAACCAAGCAATAAATCCCAAGAAAATTATGGGAGGCAGAGGTCATCCTATTAGTCAATCTCAAAAGTTTAAGAATAATTACTTAGGTAATTAGAGAGTAATTAAGTTAATTAAGTTTTTATTTAAACCCAAATTAAGTCTTAATTATTGTTCAATATTAACTGGGATAAATTTTAATTGAATCTCCTTTGAAATAACTTCAAAATAATTTTTTATTTTTATTTTTATGATTTTTCTATGATTTGTTATAATTTTCCAAAGTTTCATTTGATTTAAATGATTTTCAATGATTTTATAAAGTCTATTATTTTATTTCAACTATTTGAACTTAAGAATGCAATATCTCCCAATCCAGAATTCCTTTTGACTTGAAATAGTTTTGATAGGTAGACTTTAAGCTCAATTTTAATCTCTTCAAATCAATCTGATTTGCCTTTCTGATTTAATTAATAAAATTTAATTTCAACTAAAACATAAATTAAGCTCAAAATATTCAATAAAATTTTTGGCTTTTGGCTTCCTTGGATTCCTCTCGGAAAGAAAAATCCAACAAACCCTTATTTGCAATTTTTAGTTAAGTATTTTATTTTCTATGAATTTTTAAAGTTTCACATGTTTTAAAGTAATTTTTAAAAAGTAGAAAATCCTTAATTTATTACTTAACCATTCGGCACCTACGGTCTTTGGGGATATCTCATCAGCGGCGACTGCAGTGCGCCTCAAGCGGAGAATGAGACAATGATGTGTGGATCAGATCTGACCATTTGATCATAGATCAAACAGTACAAATTGATACATGTGATCTGCATGATCAGAGCTATGTAATTTACTGATCAAAGCCAAGTGATCCGCATGATCTGAGCCATCCATCTCCCTAAAAGGGAGATCGGATAACCGGATCAAAGAGCGTGGCCTATTACGGGCTGAATTTTTATGATTCTTGTAAAAATATTGAATGGAAAACTTCATTTTAGGCATAATTTTCTGGCAATCTTTGCAGAAAATCACTGCAAATGGGGATGATGTAAAATAAAAAAATGCAAGCATAATCCAAAGGAAATTCCTAAACTTGACCAAAAACTACCATAAATAAAAGAACCTAATGCCAGCTATAATTTTTGAAAATTATCTCACCAAGGATGATTTTCGATGGCAATGATGATCCGAGAATCCTCCTGAGTGCAAGAAGAACATTTGGAATGGGTTCGGGTTCTTGTTTCACTTCGAAATAATGTATCCACTAATGACTGCCACTTCCTCACCAAAATCCACTTGATTTTGATGCCTTTTGCTCAAAAACTAAGTGGGAATCAATGCTAGTTGGTTTAGGAGCTCTAGGAGAGTGAAATGAGTGTATGGCGAAGAGTTTTTGCCTTTTTATTTTCTATCTCCTTGCAATGGCCGAAAATCACCTCATTTATGGTGATTTTTGGCTCCAAGTGGCAGTCCTTGGCTTGGGGTAGTTGGAATTCTCCTTAGGTGGCTTAATTTAGTTGACCAAGGCATGGGAGGTGGTTTCTATGAAGGATAAGTGGACATCCTAGCAAAGGGAAGTGGAGGTCCTTTATGCCAAGTGTTCTAATGGGGAGGGGAGGTGATTTCACCTCCCCATAAGTTATGTTGGACAATGTCCTTGGAGCCTAGGTGGACCAATGGATGAGCGTCAAGTGGCCAAGGAATAGAAATGACCATTTACATGGGTGTTTTGTCTTATGTGATACTCTTAGCCCACGGGTAGAGTGGTCATTTGATATTGAATTTGATTTGGGTAGATTTGAAATGAGTCAAAAGTGAGTTCGAACAAATTTCATGTCATTTGGAGTTCATTTAGTTAGGTTTGGCTCAATTAGACCCATTTAGATCAAATTGGATCAAAATGGGTTAGGTTGACTAATTGGTAAACTTAGGTCAAACCAAGGGTTAGGTCAAGTTCATATGACTATTTGGAGAGGATTGTATGATTTGGTTTGGTTTAATTTGGATTTAATTTGGGTTTGGTCTAATTTGGCCCTTTATGTCAATTTGGGTCAACTTGGGTCAAGATGGCTAATTGGGCTAGGTTTGGCTCAATTGAAGGCCAAGTCATGTTTAAAGGTTGACTTTGGGTTGATTTGAATCATTGATTTCAATGGATTTTTCTTAGGTTGTAATTTGGCTAGTTTGGGTTCATATAGGCTAAAGGGTTGATTTGGTCAATGGGCTAGGTTGAATTGGTTTGAACCAATTTATATCAATTGATCATCCTAGGGTGATCAACATTCATGACATCAAGTTTGGATTAGTTTAATTCACTTTAATTTGGATTGAATTCAATTTTGGTTCATGTAGGTCAAATTCGCCACTTTGGGTCAACTGAACCAATTGGATTTAGTTGGCTTGATTTTGGGTTGAGTTTGATTTAATTGAGTTTATATATAAATTTGAGATTGATATATAAATTCAATTGCAATTGGTTCGGATTCAAATGAGTTTTGGTTCATTTGAATATTTCAAGTCAAATGGGCTAGGTTGGGTTTGACTTGGATCGATTTTGGTTTGACTAGATGATTGTAGGTTTCATTTATATTTGGATAGATGATTGAAGGAATGATTGATTCAAGAGAAAATTCATTGATTTTGGCTTGATTTAGATGGCTTTTGGAAAAGTTCAATAGA
Organism: Cymbidium sinense; assembly: GCA_021442155.1. Classification (NCBI taxonomy): domain Eukaryota; kingdom Viridiplantae; phylum Streptophyta; class Magnoliopsida; order Asparagales; family Orchidaceae; genus Cymbidium; species Cymbidium sinense. Next base: position 78,313,423 of record CM038214.1, on the reverse strand, counting down.
ATGGCTAAAAGGGTTTAAAATAGGTTTTGATTTGATTTTGGTTTTTTTTTGGCGATTTGAATTTATATTTCATTTATATTTGAGAAGATAATTGAAGGTACAATTGATTTATAAAAAAATTAATTGAGTTTGGATTGAATTGGATGGACATTTGGTTAAGTTCATGAAGGTTGATTAAAGGGATTGGGAAGGATTTCAAGTTTGGATTTGACCTTGGGTTTCAATCATTTGGAATTGAGATTGGACTTGGATTTGAATTTGAAATTGAGTTTCAGGTTTTGTTAAAAATTTGGATTTGAATAGAATTTAAGAAGGTGTACATAGATTGGGTTTAGGATAATGGGTAGGTGATTTTCCTAAGTCCCTAAGGCATGGCCTAGTCTTATGATTAACCCTTCTAAGTCTCTAAGCATATGTTAAGTGTTCACCTACTCTCTAGAAGCATCTTATGACTAAGGAAACCTTAATGCCTAGAAGGTTCTTAAGTCTAATAAGAGGAGGTTGAGAACTCACTCCAAAAGTGAGGTCAACAAAAGGACCCACCAATAGGTGTGGTGTAATTAAGAAGGCACATTGCACATATTGACATTGACCATAATGATCAACAATGTCCAAAAGATTGCAAACACTATTAAAAATGATCTATACCTAAACTCAAAAGGTAGATAAAATTATGATCTTTGGGCATAAGAGAGCCCAATGGAATCCACGAGGGATTGAATATGTGAACCTTCCACTAGGTAAGCAGGTTCAAGCTATCCACTGGGGATATGGATTTGAGTTTGATTGTGAATATGATTTGTTTGGGTGTGTATCCACTGGGGATAAGAATCTATAATCCATTAGGGATTGGGAATGTGAACCATCCACTATGGAAGCAGGTTTGGGCTATCTGCTGGGGATAAGAGTTTGATGGTATTTCTTATGGCTCCATTTGGGAGATTTATTCGATTTGTGCCTAACTGAAGAGAGATTTAGTTTGTTCGATATGTTTTAATTTAACTCCATTGGGAAGGCTGGTTTCAAATTTAGTTTGTTATGGTCCCTGCCAGTGTGTGATGGACCCACTAAGAAGGGGTATGTCGACCTTGACCTATCTTAGATTTACAAATTCATAGGGATAGTCTACCAGCAACAAGGTAGGACTATATGGCCAAAGGGGATGCCTATTAGTGTGCAATAGCTATACTTAAAAAGAAAGCATAGTAGATTTACATCTTCTAAAGGAAGGATCAACCACTGGGGTGATCAGTTGGATCCACAATAAATCAAGCCCAACCTAGGGCGATTACTGAGTGATTGCAGTTGATGGACTTATGTCAACTCAAAAGTAGTCAAGATTAATTTCATTAATTTTATTGATTTATTTTAATTTGATTTGGTTTATTTTCATTTGTTTTAATTTCATTTGATGGATCTCGTCGGTGTGCAATGGACCACACTTGAGAAGGGGCTATGTCGGCCTTGCCCTATCTCAAATTTATCGATCTAAAGGGGTAGTCTACCGGCCGAAGGGTAGGACTATCCAACCTAAGGGGTGCCTTCCAATGTGCAACGGTTGTGCTGGACAAAGCATAGCAGACTTACATCTCCAAATCAAGGAACAACCACTGGAGTGACCCATTGGATGCACAATAAATCAAACCCAATGTAGGGCTACCCGTTGGTGTGCAATGGTCATGCTGGAAAGAATGAGTAATAGACTTGCATCATCCAAAGCACAGACGATCATCAGGGTAACTGCTAGTGGCAGAATAGATTGAACCCGACCAAAGGGTGACTATTGAAAGAGTACCATGGGGGGACTTATCTCAACTCATGAGTAGTCAAGAGATTCCTATAAGGAGTTTTGCTGGCACTGCCCTAAAGATAAGATGCTTTCTTGGGAAAGGTGCCCCTGGGGGCATTAATTCCAAATCCACAAGAAAATCTATATATTGTATGTTTGTTATTGTGGACCTTATTGGTGTGTGAGGGACCACACTAAAAAGGGGCTATGTTGGCCTAGACCTATCTCAGATTTACTGGACTAAGGGAAAATCTATGCATCCGCAGAACAAATTCTCCAACCACAGGGATGGTTATTAGGAAAGGCGAACTGTCCAATCCAGTAGTACCCCTGGTAGTGTTTTAATGATGTCACAAAGGACGTGATCCAAATAGAGTGCCCATAAGGGAGGTGCAACTAGGGGCGTTATCCTAAACCCTATAAATAAGAAATCCAGTAGGTGTACGGTGGTCAACTTAAGGACAAAGCATAGCAGACTTACATCTACCATGAACGGTGTATCCACCAGGTGGGTTGCTATCAGCATAGCGAACACCAACCAACCTAAGGTGCCCGTCAGTGAGCGACAATCAGTCTAGGAAGAGGGCTTGTAGACTTATATCTCCTTAAAGTGGAACTAGTTGTAGTAATAGTCTATCTTTGGCTCGATAGGTGCTATCTGACTTAGGGCCACCCATCAGTGTGCAATTACTATACTTAGGAAGAAAGCATAGTAGACTTACATCTTTTGAAGCAAGGAATAATCGCTGGGGTGACCCACTGATGGCATAACAAATCAAACCTAACCTAAGGTCGACTACTAAGTTGGGAGTCACAAAGAAGGACTAGACCTAAACTTGAAGTAGTTAGGAGGAAAGGTGTCGCTGGGGGACTTACCCTAATTCTCTACTCGACCAAGTTAGTTCACGATGGCTAGTCCAAGAAGAAAGCGTATAGTAGACTTATGTCCTCTTGAATGAAGCCAACATGATGTAGCTTATCAACTACATCGTAAGGCTTACCATGCTAACATAGTGCTCATCTGTGTGCAATGGTCAAGAAAGGAAGAAAAGCATAGCAGACTTACATCCTCCTAAACAAGGGCCCAATGGGGTGACGCACTAGCAGGGTAGCATGTCAGCCTGACCTAGAGCATCTAATGAGTGAGGGTCGCAGTGAGATTTATCCCACATCAAAGTAGCTTGAGACAAAAGATGTGTATGTGTGTTTGTCATATATAGTCAACAAAGTTAGTTCATAATGGCTAATTTAAGAAGAAGGCATAGCAGATTTACATCCTCTTAAATGGAGCAAACATGAGGGTAGCTTATCGACCGCACAGTAAGGTCTACCATGCTAACAAGGTCATCGATATGCAGCGGTCAATTCAGGAAGAAAACATAGTAGACTTACATCCTCTTGAATAAAGAACCACTGGGGTGATGCATTAGTAGGGTAACACGTTAGCCTGATCTAGAGCAGCTAATGAGTGAGGCCCACGGTGGGCGTTATCCCACATAAAAGTAGCCCGATATAAAATATGTATATTTGTTAATGTGTTTTTGTGTAGTTTGTGTTTTTGTTATGTTGATGAAGGATAGGATGTCGTTTGGGTTCCTTACACCTACCCAAAACACATCAAAGAGTGGCTGAAATGGTGCCATAGGGGCAATGTGACTCCACCAAGAAAGGATGCCACTCGGGTTCTCTTGCACCTAACTTAGTTGTACTACTCAAACTAGGATGCCTCTTAGGTTCTCTTACACCTATCCTAATAGTACCGAAGAATCATGTGTAGTTTGAGTTTGTGTTCATGAAGGATAGGATGCCACTTGGGTTCTCTTACACCTATCCTAAACACGTCATGGAGGATTCACAAATAAGAAAATAATGCTTCCAATGAAGAAGGAATTTGATGAATGTAAAGATAGGATTTTTTTTTATGATAATTATTTTTAAACATTATTCTAAGGATAGTATTTCTTTAAATATAGCCCATTGATTGGAACCATTGGGCACTCCCCTATTATAGTGATTTAAACAACTTTCCATCCCTTGAAGCACCAAGGTAGGCCTTTCAATAATCGGAAGTAGAATCATGATTTGAAAAGTTTTGAGATAGACTAACTTTAAAAGAGTTTAAACCATCTATATTCTATGTTAATTGAAGTCTCTCTTTTGTTAAGTAGAATCTTGGAGGATGCATCTCTAATGTCACTTTAATCTCTTTTAGATCAATCCTTGTTATCTCACGATGCTTTACTACAAGCCTTAGAAACTCCCCTAAAGTCATCCTAATTGCATACTTTAAGGGATTTGACTTCAAGCTGTAGTGTAAAAACCAATCGAAGACAACTACTTAGATCATAAAGACGATCTTCTTTTTTCTTTAACCCTGGTGACTAGAGAAACACTTGACCTTATAGCAGTAAATTCCAATGGAAATTATAAGTACAAATGACCTCTCAACCTTTGGCAACATTTGACCCATCCTTGAATGAGGAGACTGCATGTAAAGAGGCTATGTCTGCTATCAAAGTTGAAATAGGTAATCTAGATTCATCTTCAAGACATGCCTAACTGAAATATTTAGAATCAGCATATGTGCTGATTTGAGTGTCCTTCCTTTTGACTGGGCATAATGTTGGGTAATCATGATATCATCTTTCTTCTTCAATAAGGTTGAATTCAAACTTTGATCTTCTTCTTGATGCAAATGTTCCCACAAAAATTTTGCGATGTATGAATAGCAATAGGTTCAAATTTGAGTTTGCAGAATGCTACCTTTAGAGATGTATTGGCCACTTCATTATGGTCTTAGCTAAAGCAATCTTTAAACTACAAAAGTAACATAACCAAGTCATTGTCATTTTCTTTCTAACTTATCATATATGCATTTTGGGAGGGTGGATGGACTACCTTTATGTTATGAGGTTAATCTCTTAAAACTCAATCGTTGTTGTTCTAATTTTCTTATCAACTTAAGGGAGTGTATCTTCTACTTGAAAGTCTTCAAAAATCTTTAAGCAAAGTAGGTAGACTAGGCAAAAGATGAATTTATTACTTTATTTGAAGGTTTATCTACAACTGTTGAATCCTCTTTCAAGCTTGAAGAAAGAGATGAAGTGGAAATTTGATATCTCATCATATATATATATATATATATATATATATATATTAGAGAACGCAGCAACTTCCAATCCTATAATAATATCATGAGATAGTAGAATTGGAGCCAATGTGCTTGAATATTGTTGACCTCATTTTTAAGATGAGATCTCAACCCCTCCATCTTAAACATAAGACTTCTCTTAGACTTTAAGAGTTCCTTAGTCTTAAGACACATCTAGTGATTAGTTGGACACTTAACCTAGCCCTAGAGACTTAGAAGAGTTAGCCATAGGAATAGGTCATACCTTAGGGGTGTTAGGAAAATTTGCCTGTCCCTTAGCTTAAAGCAAATTCCTCATTTCCTCTCTTCAAGTCAAACTCCAAATCAAACTAACTCCGAACTCCAAATCAAATCAACATCAGAACTTAAATCAATTCCAACATAATTGATTTACTCAAACTCAAGTCAATTCCAATTGATTGAAGCTTATGATTGAAATTCCAAGTTCAAAAATCTTTCCTAAGTCTTTTGATTCCCTCTTATAGACTTAGCCTAAATCGAATCCAAATCAATTCAAATTCAAGAAATTTTCTCACAACCCATTTATATTTTCATTTATATTCACATATATAAATGAAATATAAATTCAAATCAATCAAACTAAATTCAAAATTCAAATCCAATTCAAAAATCTTTTCTAAGTCACCTTGATTCTATCTTATGGACTTAGCTCAATCAAATCCAAATCAAATAAAATTCAAGAATTTTTCTCATAACCCATTTATATTCTCATTTACACTCTCAAATATAAATGAAATATAAGTTCATCAATCCAAAAATCAATTCAAAAACTAAAACTCAAATTCGATCAAAATTCAACCTAAGCCTCTCAAGTCAAATTCTTGAACTTATCAAAATCAAATTCGAATCAAGCCAAACCCTTGATTTCTCTTCATGATTCAATCAATCCTACAATCATGAATCCAAATATAAATACAAACTTCAAACATCAAACAAAAAAATTAATTCAAAAATCAAATCCAAATTCAACCAAAATTCAACCTAAGCCTTTCAAGTCAAATTCAAACTTAGCCAAATCCAATTCAAATCAAGCAAAACCCTTGATTTTTCTTCATGATTCAATCAATCCAATCATCAAACTCCAATCATCAAACCAAAACTAAATTCAAAAATCAAACCAAAGTCAAACTCATGTTCACCATTTTGAACTTGAAATTGTCTAATGAATCAAAACCCATTTGAATTCAAACAACTTGCAAATGGATTTATATTTCAATCATAAGTCCATATGTGAGTTCAATAAAACTCAAATTAAGCTTTGACACTTGACCCAAAGTGACCTAAAGTATCCCATATGAGCCAAATTCTAATCAGAAGAAAATTGGATTGAACTAAGCTCATCTCTCATATTGTTAGCAACAATCATCATAAGGTGATAAATCACTCAAATTGGGTCAAACTAAGTCAAACATAAGGGTTGACCAAGTCAATATTTGACCAAAATGAAACTTAAATTAGCCAAAATCCACCATATGCCAAATTGATTGAAACCATTGATCAAAACTCATTCATGACCAATGTTTGAATTAGACCAAGTCATCATTTGAGCCTAACCTAGCCCAATTGGCCACTTGACCCAAGTTGACCCAACTTGACCTAAAAAGTCAAAATGTGTCAAAACTTGATCTAAGCCAAATTAATTGAAACTAATGGGTCAAGTTCATTCCAAATCACTTGTTGAACTTGACCAAAGTCCCAATTGGCCAACTAGACCCTTGAACCCAACTTGACCTAAAAGGTCAAATTGAGCCAAATCCATATATAAACCAAATTGATTGGAAACAAGGATACCAATCCATTTCAAATAATCAATCAAATATAAACCAACCCATGATCTAACCCAATAGGTCAAATGGGTCAAATTGGTCAACTTGACCCATTTGACCTAAATGAAATCAAATGAACCAAAGAAAAATCTCAACTAAAGTGAACCAAACCAAAGTTGCCAAAACATTTCAAATGATCATATGAACTTGACCAAACCCTTGGTTTGACCTAATTTTACCAATTGGTCAAGTTGACCCATTTTGACCTAAATGGGTCAACATGAGCCAAATCATATCAAATCAACACCAAATTCTTTGAAAATAGGCCTAACCCATTTTTTTAATCATGCCAAACATATTCAAATTGAAATCCAAGCCAAATGACTATTTTACCCCAAGGCCATAGGGTAACCTAAAATCAAAACCACTTGCAATTTGGTCAATTCCTTTTCATGGACACTTGGCATCCTCTTAGTGGACCAAATGGTCACTAATGGACATGGTGCACTTGACCCAATCAGTTTGGGTCAGCCCAACCCAACCTAAGGCTCAAACCGACCACCCACTTAAAAATTGAGCACATGGGATCCCTCCTCCACTCAATTAAAGCACATGGAAGCTTCACTACTCCACTCCACACTCAAAACCAAACCATGTGCAAGTCCTAACAACCTAACAAACCCGTTGAATAGGGTGCATTAGATCAAAATGGCAGGACATCTAATTCACCTAGGGGGAGATATACTCCCCCTAATTCCACTTGAATTCACAAGTGACACACTCAATTGAGCTAAAGAAGCTCAGAGTAAGCATTTGCAAGTCTCCCCAAGCTTCCTTGAGTGAATTATAATTCTCCATTTTTGGTTTCTGTAAACTAAAAATAAGGGAGGCCAAGGAAATTTCCACTCTGTGCATTACTGAATATCAACTCAATTCCTCTTGCAAGCATATTTAGAGGAGTCAATCGAGTTGATCCAAACCTTTTCCTAAGTTCTCAAGGCAAGGGAGGTGGGACTTCGATCAAGGCCGAGCCCAATTGAAGGAGAGCTTGGTCCATATGAAGATCCACTCAACCAAATCACCTCAAATCTTTAATAGGGCTTCATCTCCACTAGATAAAGCTATATCAATAGATTCAAGCATCGGTGATAGCCTCCAATAAGGTATGCCTTCAAAACAAGCTTAAAGTAAATATGGTGTGGTCCTTTGTGAAAGAAATTCTCACCTCATAAGAATTTGACTGTTAGATCTTTGCCCCTTTACTTCAAGATGGTGTGGGTAAAATTTGAGTTTAATCTGAGCTCAATCGAGCTCACATCATGCCATGGAAGGTGGATGGTTCCCCTTTCCCACAGGAAAACTCAGTGATGGATCATGGGCCATCCATCCGCACATTTTGGATGGACGGCCATGATCAAGACATGTAGGAATATCTGATTAATCCATTAATCTTGCGGTATATCTCTCCGATCTGATCTGACGCAGTGAAAGCACCACCCGATGATGCGGTCTATGACAATAACATAAGTGGCTCTTTAGTCATACCACATGGAAAGAACGCGTAGCATCAACCTCTGCATGGTGCCGACGTGATTAGCTATTTTAATTAGGGATTTAATTAATTATTCTTCATGGCTGAATCTTCATAATTGCATAACTAATTCTAGAAAAATCATAAAATTATAAGGTAAAATTCATTATAAAGATAATTTAGAGGAGAATATTCTAAAAATTTTTCCAATGGGTTTTGATTAGTGTATTTTCCTCCATTAAAGTTATATTAAAAACTTAATAACCCTAATTACTCCAATATTATCCCACTGATTAATTCCAAACTTCTCATGTGCATTTAGGGGGATGACCTCTACCTCCCATAATTTTCTTGGGATTTATTGATGGGTTAATTAGGGGGGTCAATTAATGAATCCTTAATTACTCTCTTTATGTAATTAAGGGTAATTAAGCATATGAATAGTGGTTTAATCCCTTTATTAAGTTAATTAAGCCTTTCTTTAAGTAGAGAAGAGGTTTATGGAATGGATTTGGGGAATTTTTCCTAAGCCATTCCCTAAACCCCTTTTCTTTCTTAATCCAAACTTAATTAAGGGTTAATCCCCTAATCACTTACTTAATAAATTTGATTTTCAAATCAAAACATTCAAGAACTTAATCAATCCATCTTGGGTAGATGCTTAGGTGTTCAATAATCTAAGTAGCTTAATGAAATCAACATCCAACCCACGTGTGTGGGAAGGGTTATGAAAGCACTTAAACTAAACCCTTTAACTTAATTAATCAATAATTATGAGCCAATTGCAGTAGGCCCTTTCTTTCCTAGGTGCATTGCTGATTTAAATTTTTTGCGTGGTTTTATGTCATACATTGGCTCATAATTATTTGATTAAATATGTTAAAGTAGTGTAGGTAAGGGGTAATTAACACACTTAATTCACACCTTAACCTAACCAAAGCATAAAATTGATCTAATCACCTAAAAATTGAACTTAAATAACACACACATGGGGGAATGGGTTAGGACCAAAAAACTCATCTCACATTTCTCAAATTGAAATCAAACTCAAACAAAATTCAAACTCTCTTTGAAACAAATTTGATGTGTATTAAATAACTCTATTTCATAGGATTATCTTTAGGAATTAATTAGGGTGAATGAATTTACATGCTTTCATCCCTTTATTTCTTTCCTAGCATGCTAAATGTGTGTATCATATGAAATTCATGCATTCATGCCTTTTAAAAATCAAATTAAAAATGAGATATTTCCTTTATGTCAAATTGCATGTTTTGGCTAAAGTAAGAATATGAATGGCTATTATCACTATTAAATCTAAAAATTATTTAAAACTTATAAATCAAATATCAAAACTGAAAGGTATGTTACTTATAATTATTTATAAGCTTGCATGTGAGCAAAATATAAAGATGTGCATAGTTTGGCCTTCCTTCTCTTTTCTTTTAGCATAGTTTTGAATAGGATTTGGCAAAGTGTATAGTTCATTTGAAAAAAACACAACACTTTCTTAAATTCATTTCTATTCATTCCTATATTATTACTTAAGAAGGATATCTACACTTACACATATAAATTGCATAAATAAATCAAGCAAACAAATATAAACTTTTGCATCTTTCTTTTTCCATTCATTTCTTTTGTACATGCATATGTATTTAAGGAAAGTGGTATATTAGTCTAGACAACCTCGGGGTTGTGAGACTTTAAGTAGCCCTAAGTAGGTCTTGTACCTTACACCCTTGGTGCTAACAATGGTGTCGTACTCACTTATGCCTTTCATACACATAAATGTGCATATGAAAAATGGAAAAAAGAATCCCTCTTTTATAACAAATAAAAATCATGCATCATAAAGCATCCAAATTTTCTTAAGTAATACTACTTAGCATTAATCATTAAGGTGTGCTAAACATTCCCATTTGTATGTATAGATATGCTTAGGATTTATCCATATGCATGTTACACATGTTGGGAAAGAAATGAAGTAATGTGTGTTTTGTGATATTAACTCACTTTACTTAATCTTAAAATGCCTTTCTTTTTTAATAAGTTTGTTTAGGGAAAATCTAAACTTAGGATTAATTAAAACACATAATAAAGCATTCAGTAAACAAAAATTAAATATGAATCCACCTTAAAAATTACTTAAGGTAAGGAGGAAATAAAAGTTCTCTTCTCTTTTCCTCTCTTTATAACTTAGTAATTAATTATAGGATTCACTCAAACCTAATAAAAAAACAAAAATAAAATTAACCCAAAACAACTAAACAACTTAAATTGAAACCATCATCTAAGTTGAACATTTTCATACTTTAGAAATATAATCCATAAATCTCTAGCTAAGCATACCACACAAACCTTAAATGGCACACACATTAGGCTAAGTCACCACTTCTAGTCGTATGTAAGGGTGGTGCATGGTTTGATGTTTGCTTTTATTTTGTGATGTTTTGTTTTAATCTGGATGTTATGGTGTATGTGCATAGACTGAATGGTAGGACGATTTAGTCTAATCATTATCTTTTGTAGGGGATTGTGCTTAAGGGGCGTTGTAATAAAAAATATAAAATTGCTTTTGCTATGCAAGTGCTTATACCCCTAAGCATAATCCAAAATAGGCTAGGCTAACTTAGTTACCCATGTGTAAGGTGATAAGTCTAATTTATATATATGCATGCTTGGGATTGTATGGTTTGTTTAGCTAATCTTTATTTTGCAGGTTTTAGTTAGATTTCTTTTTTCCCATTTTCATGTAATTTTGAAATTAGGATTTTGGAATGATTGTTATGGGGGATTAGGATGAACATTGGTTATAAGATTACATCTTATGTACCATGTGAAGTCTTTGGAGCAACCACATTCCAACCATCCAAAAGAAGGAACCAAAAGAAGAAAGAAGAAAAAAGAAAAGAAGAAAGAAGAAAGAAGAAAAGAAGAATGAGGACCCCCCATAACATGAATAACCTCATCTAAAGCCTAAGTTAAAAATCAAGATAAAAGAATTAGCAACCCCTTAGCTAAATTTTGTATTACTTTTCTAACATCATGCATAAAAAGTATATTGTTTCACTCTTGATTGGAGTGCTTCCAGCTTTGCCAGAGAACTTGGCTTGACCTGTGAGAACCATGGTGGAAACACACCTCCTTATTTTACTGATTTTGGCCCATAATCTAATTTCTCAATCTAATTTCTCATGCATTAGGCATAAAGAATCCTAAACCATGTGTCAAATTGATTATCCAAAAATAAAAAAAATATGATAAGAATTTGTTTTAGATTTAAGTCATTAAAGCATGCCCTACATGATCTAGTCTCTTAGGGAGTGTGTTTATGGACTTAGTCTCTTTCTAAATAAACAATAACTTTGCTATCTTGCAAAAGCATTTGAATTTCCTACATATTTTAAAATCATAAGAAGAGTTAGTTGGCAGCCACCCCCAGGTGATTGTAAGTCCAATAGTCAGGTCGTTTATTCTTTCTTATGGAGGTAAACCAAATACCCATTTTTGTCTTAAACTTAGATCGTGCTTTTGGCCCTCGCCAAAGCTCCCTAGATTCAGGTTCTAAGGTTGCTTCTCCCTTTTGCGCTCCATAAGAATAAATCCTCACCTCTTAGGCATTTCCGTGAACTTGTATCATGAAATTATATGCCCTAGTATTTTAATAAAAATTCAACTCAAACAAATTAATTCAATTTCAAAAAATGTAAAGCCCAATCATAGGGTAGTTTTGGATGCTTACTAGGCTTCCTAGTATCTTAAGCATCCCCTACTTATTTTTATTTTTCTTTGATAAGAACTCCCTCTTCTTGATCGATCCCACTTGACTTTATAAAAATAAACCAATAGATTGACAGTTCTACCTTTTTGAAATCTTTGGAGACAACGATCATTTACCTTAATTGAGAGTATTCATAAGGAATCCTGTTCCTTAGGATGTAATTAATTATGGGGGCTTTCCCCTGTAGGGAACTAACTAACCCGATTTAAAATAAACCCTACTTTACTTTTCCATGTAAAGTAGAGGAAGAATCTATGGTACATTCTGAAGACCCTTAGTCCATAGGAGTCCTTATTAAGGTGATTAGGTCTATTGTAGGGTGGTGACTTCTTTCTCTTGAGATAGTACACCTTTCTTCAATGTCGTACCTAATCACCCTAATAAGAACATTTATAGATCTACGAGGCATCCCAACAAGGCATAATTTTATATATATATTTCTATTTTTATTTATCCTTCTTTTTTGAAAGGGAAGGGGATAGATGAAGGCAAAGATATATATAAAATTTTTTCCACACATACCCACTAAGTTTCTAGTCATATCAATCATAAATTATCCTTTTAGAACTTTTTGTTTTACTGTTATCCACTCCGAAGACTTGTCAAAAGTAGACTCAAAATTTATTTCGTATATTCTTTTTTTTCTTTCCATTTCTTTGAATTTACAAATCGTACACATGATTTATCCTTTAGAATCCAAATAATGTGTATTATTGGAGCTTTACTTCTTCTCTTTTTCTTCTTTTCTTTCTCTTCTTCATTTTTTGTTCATTTTTTCTTTTCTTTATTTTTTCTTTTTATTTCAATTTTTCCTTTCTCTCCTTTTTTGAGTCTTTGTTTATATTATGTTCTCTGGAGGGGATTGCTTATCTTTCCTTTCCATAGGATATTTTATATCGAGTATGACTTGAGGAGGTTGCCACTAACTAGAAAATAAAGAATCAAGTTAAGTTCCAATCAAACACTCCTTTATCTCCTTAGAGAAGGTGAGGGTGCACTCATTATTTTAGCTTAGTGGGCAACCTTCCAAGATAGTTTAGGACCTTAAGATTAACCTTTAGAATAGTTTGATGCCCTTATTTTAGATTGTGAGGTATATCTTAAGAAGGATTTAGAATTTGATTATTTCCAATGACTGGTTTGCTTCTTGCTATGGTGTTGATCAAAGTGGTAGGACCATGCCACTACAACAATTGGCTTTTGTGATATCTTTTGAAAGAAAGGTAGAATTGATGTCTACCTACTCTTTTATGGTGCCCAAAATTTCTTCTATTAAATATGATGATTCTAACTCTTTGTGGATAGTGACAACACAAAAGTTTAAAATGGGGGTATCTCTACCCAAGTTGGAATCCTTAAAGACATCAAGTCCATCGGTACTACTATTTTATGGATTACGATCATTATTATGATTTTCATTTTGAGAGTTGTCATCTTTTGGGAATTAGGATTCAAATCATTTGAGTCATACTTATCTAGAATGGATAAGACTTACTCAAAAATCCTTATTGATCTTATTCTTGGCTCTTGAAGGAACTTTTATGGCTTTCTCCTTTGGTTAGGGAAACTCAGAGTCAGACTGTAGGTCAAACTAAAGAAGTGGCTTCTTACCTGCCACCTCATCTTTACTGATGGTCATAAGGGATGGATTCTCTACTTTTCTGGAAAAAGAACCATATTAGACCTTCGCTTGAATGTTGTTGAATTGAATTGTTAACTTGATTTGATTGTTGAATTGGAACCCTCATTTAACAAATTTAGGTATGCTAAATGGGGTTCAAATATTGGAGAGATTTTGGATTTTTTTGGACGAGAGACTTTGAATTTAATTTAAATTTAGAACCCACATTCAACAAATTTAGGTATGTTAAATGGGGTTCAAATGTTTTGGAGAGGGTCTTAATTGATGCTTCCATTGGCTCACATTTAAATTTGATTTTATGTTCATTTAATAAATTTGGATATGTTAAATGGAGGGTCAATTGACTTTATTTTGGATTTAATTTTGGAATCTTCACATAGCAAATTTATGTATGCTAAAGGAGATTCAAGTGCCTATTTGAAAACAATTTTTGAAAGCATTTTTGTTGTTTACCATGATGTGTGTCACGTGTTTGATTTGTTGAATTTGATTTGAAAATGGGATCCTTACTTAGCTTATCTATACTCATCCCTTTATAAGCATGTTGCAAATCTCTGCTACATGTTGGGAGACTATTGCTGCTAGATTGTGCTAGTTTCTGAAGGAGCAGAGGAAGTTTACTGCTATTTCTATGGAATTTTTTTGTGGTTCTCTATTTCTTTTTTTTTCTTAGCTTGCTTTCCTTAACTATTGTATTAGTTAAGGGGCTTATCTTCTTAGGACTCTTTGTAGCTCTTTGAGCATTAGCTTAGAGATTTGCTCCCTCTAAGGTCTTTGTACCTTTTCTTCATGGCAACAAGATTTCCTTAATTTCCAAAAAAAAAACTCTAAACCCCAAACTAACACTGAACCCTAAACCCTAAAACCCTAAACCGTAAACCCTAAACCTTAAACTAAAAAAACCTAAACCTACTAGTTTACTTAATTTTAAAAAGAAATAAAAACTATAAACCCTAAACCCTAAACCTTAAACCTTAAATCCTAAACCCTAAACCCTAAGCCCTCTAAACTTAAAAAAAAATTTGAAACCCTCAACTCTAAATCCTAAACCCTAAACCCTACACCCTAAATCATAAAACTAACCCTAAACCCTAAAGCCTAAACACTAAACCCTAAACCAACAAACCTAAACCTACAACCCTAAACTTACTACCCTAAACCCTAAACCCTAAATCCTAAAACACTAAACCCTAAAACTCTAAACCCTAAATATTAAACCCTAAACCCTAAACCCTAACACTAAACCCTAAACCATAAATCCTAAACCTTAAACCTAAACCTAAAGTAACTAAATAAATATAAAAATCTAAACCCTGAAACCTAATAAACCTAAATCTAAACTTAAACCATAAGCATGGGAAGAACCTTGACGGCAGGAACATCACCGTCAACCAAGCTCAGTTTAGATCTGGTGATGGAGGCGAAGGTGGAGGCATCGATTATCATAGTGGTGGTGCGGGATCTAGAGGTGCTGGTGGATATGGAGCTGGTAGTCGAAGCAGTGGTGGTTATAGAGGCGGGACGAGTGACGGTGGTTACAACCGTGGTGGTGGTTGAGGGAAAGATCAGGGATATGAAGGTGGATCTTAAAAATAAAATAAATAAAAAACCTAAACCTAAATAAAATAAAATAAAAACCTAAACCAAAACCAAAAAATAAAATAAAATAAAAATTAAAAACTAAACTAAAATTAAATAAATAAAAACCTAAACTAAACTAACAAATAAAATAAACCTAAAAATAAAAAACTTGAATAAAACAAAAACTAAACCTAAAATAAAAATAAAATAAAAACCTAAACCTAAACCTAAAAATAAAAAATAAAATCTAAACCTATAAAAAAATAAAAATAAAACTAAACTAAAAAAAATAAACTTAAAGCTAAAAAATATACTAAGATAAAACACCTAAACTAAAATAAATAAACCTAAAATAAATAAAGTAAACTAAATAAAAATAAAAATAACCAAAATAAAAATAAAAAATAAAAAAGTAAAATAAATAAAAAATATACTAATTAAACCTAAATCTATCGGATAACTTAATTTAAAAAAAAAACCCTAAACCCTAAACGTACAACCCTAAACCCTAAACCTAAACTAAAAACCTAAAGTAAACTAAAAAAAATTAAAATAAATAAGTAAACCTAAACTTAACCTAAAAATAAACTAAATAAATAAAACCTAATCCCTAAATCTAAACTAAATAAAGTAAACCTAAACCTAAAACCTAAAAGCTAAACCTAAACTAAAAATAAACCTAAACCTAAAAATTAAACTAAATATACCTAAAACTAAAAAATAAATTAACTAAAAAATAAAAATTAAACCTAAAAAATAAAAAAACTAATACTAAAACCTAAGCCTAAATAAATAAACCTAAAATAAATAGAATAAATTAAAACCTTAACCTAAGTAAATAAAACCTAAAAATAACCTAAACTAAAATAAACAAAAACTAAACCAAATAATAAACTAAATATACTAAAATAAAATAAATAAATTGAAACCTAAAATAAATAACCTAAAAACCTAAATAAAATTAAATAAACCTAAGCCATAACCTAAAATAAAAAACCTAAAACTTAAAAAATAAAAACTAAGTAAAAGTAAATAAAATAAAATAAAAAACAAAAAAATAAAAACCTTAACCTAAACCTAAAACCTAAATTAAATAAACTAAACTAAAAAACCTAAACCTAAACCTAAACTAACGAAGTAAAAATAAACATAAACCTAAACTAAACTAAACTAACAAAAACCTAAACCTTAAAAACTAAATAAACTAAATGTAAACCTATACCTAAACCCTAAACTAAAATAAAATAAGCTAAATAAAACTAAAAAAACCTAAAATAAATAAACAAAAATAAGTAAACTAAAATAAAGTAAATAAAAACCTATACCTATACCTAAACTAAATAAAAATAGAAAAATAAACTAAAAATAAAAAAATAAAAAGCCTAAATAAACTTAAACCTAAAATAAAAACATAAATAAAATAAAATAAAACCTAAACCTAAACTAAACTAAATAAAATAAAAATAAAATAAACTTAACCTAAACCTAAACTAAATTAAATAAACTTAAACCTAAACCTAAGCCCCAAACCTAAACTAAATAAACCTAAACCTAAACCTAAACCTGAAACCAAAAATGAACTATAAATAAATAAAAATTGAAATAAACGTAAACCTAAACCTAAAATAAAACCTAAAATAAATAAAATAGAAACCTAAACCTTAACCTAAACTTAAATAAAAACTTAAAAACTTAAACCTAAAACCTAAAAAAATAAATAAAATAAACTAAACCTAAACCTCACATAATAACAAATAAACAAATAAACTAAATAAACTAAAAATCTAAACCTAAACTAAATAAACTAAACTAAACTAAGTAAAACCAAAACTTAAACCTAAACTAAATAAATAAAATGTAAATGAATAAAGAAAAATAAATTAAAAATTTAAACTAAATACCTAAAACCTAAACCTAAACCTAAAAAAATATAAATAATACATAAACTAAATTAAATCAATAAACTAAAGACTAAAAAAAACCTAAACCTAAACCCTAAAACCTAAACTAAACCTAATAAACTAAATAAAAACCTAATCCTAAACTTAAAAACCCTAAAATAAAATCTAAACATAATCCTAAACCTAAATCTAAAAGTAAACTAAAAACTAAAATAAATAAATAAAACCTAAACCTAAACCTAAATAAATTAAATAAAAAATAAACCTAAACCTAAACCTAAACACTAAACAAAAACTAAAGTAAATAAACTAAACTAAAAATAAAACTTAAACCTGAACTAAAAATATAAACTAAATAAACCTAAACCTAAAGCCTAAACAGAACCTAAACCTAAAGCTAAACCTAAAGAAAATAATTAAATAGATACAAGCTAGTGGTGAAAATATTTTTGCCTTCATCTATCCTTTTCGAGTGGATAAATGAAAACAAAAATATATGCCATTGGTGGGAGACCCTGTAGCTCCAGAGATCTTCTTATTAGGGGAAATGGGTACGATATTGAGGAATGTTGTACTATCATTAGAGATAGAATTCACCTCCCGATAATGGACCTAATCACCTGAATAAGGACTCCTAAGAACTATGGGTCTCAATATGTGCTAGAGATTCTTCCCCTACTTTACATGGAAAAGTAAAGCAAGGTTTATTTTAAACTAGGTTCATTAAATTCCCTATGGAGGAAAGCCTTCATGATTAATTACATCATAAGGAACAAGATTCCTTAGGAATACGCTCAATTAAGGTAAATGATCATTACCTCCAAAGATTTCAAAGATAGGACTATTAATCAATTGGTTTATTTTTAGAAGATCAAGTGGGGTTGATCAAGAGGAGGGAGTTATTATTAAAGCCAAAGGAATATTAATAAGGGGTGCTTATGATACTAGGAAGCCTAGTAAGTACCCCAAACTATCCTACGGTTGGGCTTTATATTTTTGAAATTGAAGTGTTTTATTTATTTGAGTTAAATTTTCATTAGAAATCTAGGGCTTATAATTCCACAACACAAGATTATGGAAATGCCTAAGAGGTGAGGATTTATGCTTGTAGCCCATAAAGAGAAGTAGCAACCTCTGAACCTAAATCTAGGGAGCTTTGGCGAGGGCCTAGACATGACTTAAATCTAAAGTAAAATGGGTATTTTGTTTTCCTCCATAAGAGAGGATAAACCACCCGACTATTTGACTTACAATCGCCTGGGGGTGGTTGCCAACTAACTCCTCCTACGATTTTAAATACATGTAGGCAAGTCATATGCTTTTGTAAGATAACTAGGTTATTGTTTATTTAGAAAGAAGCTAAGTCCTTAAACACACTTCCTAAGAGACTAGATCATGTAGGGCCTGATTAATGACTTAAGTCTAATGCAAATCTTTGTTATGTCTTATTTTCATTTTTGGACAATTCATTTAACACAAGCTCTGGGATTCATATGCCTAATGCATGAGAAATTAGATTATGGGCCAAAATCAGTAAGAAAGGAGGTGTGTTTCCACCATGGCTCTCAAAGGTCAAGCTAAGTTCTCTGGCAAAGGTGGAAGCCCTCCATAACAAGAGTGAAATAAGATGCTTTTTATGTATGATGTGAAAACATACAACATCCAGCTAAGGGGTTACTAAATCTTTTATCTTATTTTATAACTTAGGCTTCAGATGAGGTTATGAGTTATTTATTTTTAATTTGAATTGATTAGTTGGATAGAAAATTTATTTTCCTAAGAGCCTAATCGTCATCCAAGTCATTCATCAATCAATGAAGAAATTAGGAAAACATGTCATCTTAATGCACAAGCTAAACAAACATCAAACAATTTATAAAGCTAGCGCAAAAGAATAAAAGGCCTTTTGTGGTCGGGCTCTATCACACAAACCTGAAAACAAATTTGGTAACTGAGCTCTAGCCTTATACAACCCAGATTATAAATGAATTAATTACAATCAAAATGAGAAATCATATTATGGGGGTCTTCATTCTTCATTTCTTCTTTCTTCTTTCTTCTTTCTTCTCTCTTTCTTTCTTCTATCTTCTTTTGGTTGGTTGGAATGTGGTTGCTCTAAAGGCTTCACATGGTACATAATACATAGTCTTATAACCAATGTTGATCCTAATCCCCCATAACAATCATTTCAAATCCTATTTGCAAAATTACATGAAAATGGGAAAAGAAAATCTAACTAAAACTCGCAAATTAGAGAATAGCCAAACAAACCACACAATCCCAAGCATGTATATGAACAAATTGGACTTAGAACCCCACACATGGGTAACCAAGTCCACCAGATCTATTTTAGATTATGCTTAGGGGTATAACCAACCTGCACAGTAAAAGAATTTATATTTTTATTACAACACCCATTTAATACAATCCCCTGTAGAAGATAATGGTTAGACTAAGATCGCCCTACCATTTAGTCTATGCACATACACCCTAACATCCAGACTAAAATATCACATCATAAAATAGAAGAAAACATCAAATCATGCATCGCCCTAACATAGGACTAGAAATGGTGACTTAGCCTAATGTGTGTACCATTTAAAGTTTCTGTAGTATGACTTAGCTAGGCTTTAAGGTTATAATCTTCTAAGTATGAAGAGTTAAACTTAGAGGGTGGTTTCATTTAAATAATTTAGTTGATTTGGTTGATTTCATTTTGATGTTTTGATTTCATTTAAATGAACCTATAATTAATTACTAAGTGTTGTAAAGAGAGGAAAAGAGAAGAGAACTTTTCTTTCCTCCATACCTTAAGTAATTTCTAAGGTAGATTCATCAATGACTTTTTTAGTGAATATTTTATTATGTGTATTAATTAATCCTAAGTTTAGATGGACTCTAAACAAACCTACTCAAAGAGAAAGGCATTGTAAGATTAAGTAAAGTGAATTACTATCACAAAACACACAACACTTTATTTCTTTCTAATATGTGTAACATGCATATGGATGAATCCTAAGCATATCTATACATGCAAGTGAAAATGTTAGCACACCTTAATGATGAATGCTAAGAGATGTTGCTTAAGGAAAATTTGGAATGTTTCATGTGCATGATTTTATAGTAAAAGAGGGTTCTTTTATCCATTATTCATATGCACATTTACATGTATGAAAGACATAAGTGAGTACGATGCCATTGTTCTACACCAGGGGTGTAAGATACAAGACCTACTTGGGAACACCTAAAGCCTTGCAACCCTGGGATGTCCATACTAATATACCACTTTTCTTAAATACATGTGCATGTACAATAAGAAATGAATGAAAAAATAATCATGCAAAGGAGTTTATGTTTATTTTCTTTTGATTTGGCTATGCAATTTACATGCGTAAAATGTGAAGGTTCCACTTAAAAGATAGCATAAAAATGAATAGGAATGGATTTAAACAAGTGCCATGTTCTTTTCAAATGAACTATGCACTTTGTAAATCATATTCAAAACTATGTTAAAAGAGAAGAGAAGAAAAAGTCACATAATGCACATTTTCTATTATACGCACATGCAAGCATATAAGTAATTATAAGTAGTATACCTTTCATTTGTAATATTTGATTTATAAATTTTAAAAATAATTTTTGATTTAATAATGATAATATCCATTCATATTCTTACTTTAGCCAAAACATGCAATTTGACATAAAGGAAACATTTCACTTTTAATTTTATTTTTTTAAAAGACATGAATGCATGATTTCATATGACATACATATTTAGCATGCTAGGAAAGAAATATAGTGAGGTAAGCATGTAACTTCACTCACCCTAATTAATTTCTAAAGGCAATCCTATGGAATAAGATTATTTAAAGTGAATCAAAATTGTTTAAAAAAAGTTTTAGTTTTGTTTTGAGTTTAATTTAAATTTAAGAAATGTGAAAAGGTTTGCTGGTCCTAACCTATCTCCCACATGTGTGTTTTATTTTAGTTTAATTTTTAGAACCATTAGATTGATTTTATATTTTGATTATGTTAAGGTGTACATTAAGTCCATTAATTACCCTTACCTATACCACTTTAACATATTTAACCAAATAATTATGAGCAAATGTATGACATAAAATCACAAGGAATTTAAATCAGCAATGCACCTAAGAAAGAAAGGGGACTAATGCATTTGGCTCACAATTAATGATTAATTAAGCTAAAGGGTTTATCTTAAGTACTTTCATAACCCTTTCCACACATATGGGTTAGATATGATTTCCTTATGCTACTTAGGTTATTGAACACCTAAACATCTACCTAAGAAAGAATTGATTAAATTCAGATTGATTTGACTTTGATATTTTAATTAATTAAGCCATTTAATAAAGTGCTTAAACTATTTAATTAATTTGCACCTTAATTATATTTTTATCCAAGTGAAATAAACTTAGGGGAAAAGATTTAGGAAAGGACTCATAATCTCATTCCCTAAGTCCATTCACTATTCTATGGTAATTAGCAAATTTAATTAATGAATTTATCACTATTTAATAAGTTAATAAATTATTTAATTAATTAAGAGAGTAATTATGAGTTAATTAGGTAATTACCCTAATTAAACCATTAATAAATCCCAAGAAAACTTGGGGAGGCAGAAGTCATCCCACTAAACATACATGAGAAGTTTGGAATTAATCAATGAAATAATTTGGGTGTAATTAACCTAATTACATTTCCAATAAAACCAAAATTGCATGAAATTTATTATTCAAAATCAATCAAACTTAATTTTATATTATTCCCCTTTCAAATATCTTCAAAATTCATTTGAGTTTATATTTTTCTAATTTTTCTACATTTAGTTATATAATTTTGAAGTTTTTGTGATTAAAATATAATTAAATAGCCTAATTATATAACTAATCCCGTCGGTGCCACGTGGACCACTGACGCGATGCGTGCTTTCTATGTGGCATGATGTGATTGGTTATTTAAGTTGTCATATCGGCTACATAGTCAGTTGGCAGTGCTATGCGCTTTCCCTTGGACCGTCTAATCAAAGATCAGAAAGTCAAGATTGAGCTCGCGATATTAAAGGGATTAAATTGAGGATCTCACGTGTTTTAATCAGGACCATCAATCCAAAACATGTAGGATGGATAGTCCATGATTCATTCTTGAGATCGCCTACAAGAGATGGCAACAGTCCATCCTCCATGGCTTGATCCAAGCTAGATTGAGCTCGGATTGAGCTAGGGTTAATCACACACTTTCAAGAGGCAAAGAGCAAGAATCCAATGGTTGAATTCACTTGGGATGAAACTTTCTTTCACAAAGGACCAAAGAAATCTACACCTAGGATCAGTTTTGATCCATACCTTGCTGGAGGCTATCACTGATGCTCCCAACCATCGAGGTAGCTTCGTCTAGTGGAGACGAAGCCCTATTGAAAGTTTGAAGGCTTGAGATTGAGTATATCTTCCTATTGGCCAAAGTGGGCTTCAAGTGCTTGTGGCTTTGATTTGACTCTCCCTTCCTATGCCTTGGAAGCTTGGATGAAGACTTGGGTGAGCTTGATTGGGTCCCCTCAATGTGCATGTAAGAGGAATTGAATTGAAATTGAGTGATAGATGAGTTAGAAAATTCTTTGAGCTCCCCTATTTTTGGCTTGAAGAAACCGAAGATGGAGAAATCAAAGTAGGTTGAGGA
The DNA here is from genome assembly GCA_021442155.1 of Cymbidium sinense. Lineage (NCBI taxonomy): Eukaryota > Viridiplantae > Streptophyta > Magnoliopsida > Asparagales > Orchidaceae > Cymbidium > Cymbidium sinense. The sequence goes on along the minus strand of CM038214.1, from coordinate 78,290,560 downwards.
AGCTTAAAGGAACTTGGAGAAGCTTACTCTGAGTTTCCTAAGCTTACTTGAGTATGAATCAATATAATTCAAGTGAAATTAGGGGGAGTATATCTCCGCCTAAAAGTATCTGATGACCAAACATGCATATGCCATTTTGATCAAATTGATCCTATGGAGTGAGTTGGTTAGGACATTTTTGGATGCCATGTGATTTAGTTTGGCCAGAGGAGTAGAGTGGTGAAGTTCCCATGTGCTCATTTGAGTGGAGGAGTGATCCCATGTGGAGAAATTACAAGTGGAGAGTAAGTTTTGGCCTTGGATTGGGTTTGGCTGACCCAAACCCATTGGATCATGTGCACCACACTCACTAGTGTCCACTTGATCCACTAAGAGGGATCCAAGTGGCCATGAAAAGGTTATGACCAAATTCTAAGTGGAATTGGCCATAGGTTACCCCTTGATCTAGGGATAAAATAGTCATTTGGAGTTTATTTCACTATGGACAGATTCAGAATAGTTTGAAATTGGGTTTGTCCAAATTTCAAAGAATTTGGAGTTGATTTGATATCATTTGGCTCATGTTGGCCCATTTAGGTCAAAATAGGTCAACTTGAGTCAAGTTGACCAATTGGTCAAATTGGGTCAAACCAAGGGTTGCGTCAAGTTCATATGACCATTTGAACTATTTTGGTATCATTGGTTTAGTTCAATTTGATTTATATTTGGATTTGGTACATTTTATTTCATTTAGGTCAAATGGGTCAAGTTGACCAATTTAACCCATTTGACCTAATTGGGTTAGGTCATGGTTGGTTTAGGTTTGGTTGATCATTTGAAATGTGTTGCAACCTTTGGTTTCAATCAATTTTGGTTTGATTTAATTTTGGCTCAATTTGACCTTTTAGGTCAAGTTGGGTTCATGGCTAATTGGGCTAGGTTGGGTCTAGTTGGCCAATTAAGGCTTTAGTCAAGTTCAACAAGCGGTTCAGAATGAATTTGACCCATTGGTTGCAATCAATTTGGCTTAGATCAAGATTTGACACATTTTTGACTTTTTAGGTCAAGTTGGGTCAACTTGGGTCAAGTGGCCAATTGGGCTAGGTTAGGTTCAAATGATGACTTGGTCAAGCTCAAACATTGATCATGAATTGGTTTTAATCAATGGTTTCAATCAATTTAGCCTATGGTGGATTTTGGCTAGTTTAGGTTTCATTTTGGCTAAGTGTTGACTTGGTCAACCCTTAGGTTTGACTTGGTTTGACCCAATTTGACTAATTGATCATCTTATGATGATTGTTGTTCACAAAGTGAGGCTTAGGTGGGATTAGTTCAATCCAATTTGGGTAGGAATAGAATTTGGCTCAAAAGGGATACTTTAGGTCACTTTGGGTCAAGTGAGCCTAAGTGGGTCAATTGACTTGATCAAGCTTGATTCAAGTTTGGTTAAACTCACATATGGACTTATGATTGAAACATAAATCCATTTGCAAGTGATTTGGAGTCAAGTGAGTTTTGATTCATTTGACAATTTCAAGTTCAAAGGATGAACATGAGTTTGACTTAGGTTTGAGTTTTGATTTTAGTTTTGGTTTGATGATTGAAGTTTATGTTTATATTTGGATTCATGATTGAAGGATTGATTGAATCATGATGAAAAATCAAGGGTTTGGCTTGATTTTAGTTTGATTTGGCTAAGTTCAAGAATTTGACTTGAAGGGTTAAGTTGAAATTTGATTAGATTTGGATTTAGTTTTGGGTATTTTAATTTATATTTCATTTATATTTGTGAATATAAATGAGAATATAAATGGGTTATGAGAAAAGTTCTTTTGAAATTGTATTGATTTGGATTCAATTTGAAGGAGTTCAAGGGTTTGTGTTGAAAGAGTTTAGGTTTGATTTTGATTGGCTTTGGATTTGAATTTTGAATTTTTTTATCATTTAAATTTATATTTCATTTATATTTGTGAATATAAATGAAAATATAAATGGGTTATGAGAAAAATTCTTGAAATTGATTTGGATTTGATTTGAGCTAAGTCCATAAGATGAAATCAAGATGGCTTAGGAAAGATTTTGGATATGGAATTCAATCATGGGTTTCAATCATTTAGAATTGATTCATGATTTGAGAAAATCCATTGGGTTAGAATTGGTTTAAGATTTGATGGGATTTATATGAGTTTGAAGTTGATTTGGAAGAAGAGAGTGAGGATTTGGTTCAAAATATAGCAAGTTTTCCTGACACCCCCTAAGGCATGACCTATTCCTATGGCTAACTCTTCTAAGTCTCTAGGGTTAGGTTAAGTGTTGACCTAATCACTAGATGTGTCTTAAGACTAAGGAACTCTTAAAGTCTAAGAGGAATCCTATGTCTAAGATGGAGAAGTTAAGAGCTCATTCTAAAAATGAGGACAACAAAACCTAAACTAAAACATAAACCTATAAATAAAAAACTAAACCTAAACCTAAACCTAAAATAAGTAAACTAAACTAAACTAAAACCTAAAAACCTAAAATAAATAAAAATAAACAAATAAAATAAACTAAAAATAAAATAAAACCTAAAACCTAAACTAAATAAACTAAAAGTAAACCTAAGCCTAAATGAAATAAATAAATAAACCTAAACCTCAAATAAAAAACTAAATAAACCTAAACCTAAATAAAACCTAAACCTAAATAAATAAACTAAAACAAAAAACCAAAAACCTAAACTAAAAATAAAAAATAAAAAAAATAAACCTAAACTAAATAAAACTAAACATAAAATAAAATAAAAACACCTAAACCTAAACCTAAACCTAAATAAAATAAACCTAAACCTAAACTTAAACTAAAAATAAATAAATGAATAAAATAAACTAAAAATAAACCTAAACCTAAATAAAAAATAAATTAATTAAAAAACCTAAACTTAAAATAAAATAAATTAAATTAAATAAATAAACTTAAAATAAAATAAAATAAACTAAAACCTAAACCAAATAAACTAAACTAAAACCTAAACCCTAAACTTAAATTAAATAAATAAAAATCTAAACCTAAACTAATATAAACTAAAAACTAAATTAATAAAAATAATAAACCTAAACTAAAAAAAAAAAACCTAAACCTAAACTAAAAAACCTAAATAATTAAAAAATAAAAATTAAACCTAAACTTAAACCAATATAAATAAACTAAATAAAATAAAAACCTAAACCCTAAAAACCTAAATCTAAAACCTAACATAAAAAAAGGTTAACTAAATGAAATAAAAATAAAATAAATAAATAAATTGAAAAGCTAAATTAAACCTAAACTAAAACTAAAATAAACTAAATATAAAAAAACAAATAAATAAAACCTAAACTAAATAAAAATAAAACCTAAACCTATTTGGATTACTCTCGTGTTTTCTCTTATCATTCTTATTTTATTTTCAATTGTCAAATGAGATTGCTGAAATAGACTCCGCTATTTAATATTAAGGAAGAATCCCCAATCATTCCAGTTTGGATTTTTCTCCCCAATATGTGAATTCATTTCGTTAACCATCAATTCCTTTTTATTGTGGATGCTTTATTTGGTTAGCCATTGCCAATTGATCAGGTGACGACTACAAAATCTCATCTTTCTGTATCTAGAATCCTTATTGAATTGGACATTAGCAAGAAACACCCCAAAGTAATTTGATTGGGATCTAACAATAATGGTTATATGCAAATAGTTGAATTTAAAAATTTCCTTTTCTTTTGTTCTCACTGCAAAATCCATGAGCAAGATAATTCTGAATGTTTCATTCTTCATCCTCACCTAAAAAATAAAATCCCTATTAAGGAAACTTCTGTTCCTAACACTAGGCCAACCACTGTTAAATATTAAAAAGCTACTTTGAAAAAAAGGATTTTTTGGATGTTCCTAATAAGGTTCTTTTACCTCTTACTTCTTCAATGCAATTGAAGGCTTCTAATGTGGATAATAATAGTTTTTCTAAATTTTTGGATAATGATTCTATTTCCTCTAATTTGATCCGGGCATCCATGCTGACTTTGATTGATGAAAATAAAGCTTCAATAGAGAATATTAATGAGGATATTAATGCTATGCATCATTCAATTTCAATGGAGAATATGGTTTTAGTTCCTCATGATAATCAAGTTGCAAAACTTGATTCTATTTTTCAAGTTCAAGATGTTTTAAATTCTCAAAAAGATTTCATTTTGTCTAATAAATTGGGTATTGAGGAGGAAGGGCTGGGTGTTCACACTTGCCTTCTTAATAAATATGTTTCTTCTCCATCTCTTTCTATACTTGATGCTCATTTGCCTTTAATAAATTCTAATGTCTTGGAAGAATGAGAACTTACTTCTATATAGGAGACTTCTACTAAATCTATGAGTAATGTTGCTAAATCCTTCTCGGATGATAATACTATAGGGAAAGAAAATGGTTTCCAAACTTATCATGCTAAAAAGAGAAAAAATGTTAAAAATTTCCCTCCTGAATTGCCAAAAAAAACCATATCTACTGCATCCTCCCTCTCCTCTCTTAATTAACCTTTTCTTAATCCCATTTTATTTCTTTATGTTTAATTTTCTTGTTTAGAATGTTAGAGGGATCGTTACCCTCTCTATTCATAACCATATTAGAAATCTTTATCAAATTCATAATATTTGCTTACTTATTGTTCTAGAGCTCCTTATTCATGCTAATTAAATTAACCATGTTGCTAGAATGATTGGTTTCAATCTAATTTTAGTAATAAGATTTGGCATTATTGGAATAATTTTGTTGATGTTTCTATTCTTGATGATTTTCAACAAGTTGTCAATGCTCAAATCTCTTATGGTGATTATTTTATTTTGGCTCTTTTGTTTATGCATCTTGTAATAGATCTAGTAGAAATCTTCTTTGGGATAATTTGAGGAATTTTACTACCTCTATCAATAAACCTTAGTTTGTTGGTGGGGATTTCAACAATATTTTATTCTCTTTTGAATGAAGAGGTGGTTGCTCTCCTAATATTCATTCCAATGGAAGTATTTTCCATAATGATCCTTGATTGTAATTTGATTGATATTGGTTTTAAGGGTTCTAATTATACTTGGCAAAACTCTAGACTTTGGCATAGGTTGGACCAGTTTCTTTTTAATACTCATTGGATTACTCAATGGCCTATTACTTTTGTAGATCATTTAAGTAGAACCTTGTTTGATCATGCTCCTCTTTTGGTTTATATTAAAGATAATTCTAGTAGATTAAAGATTTCTCTCCTTTTAGATTTCAGAAATTATCGATTCAGCATATTGATTTCTTTAATGTTATGGCTAATAATTGGAAAGCTCCTTTACATCCTGATAATTCAATTATAGGGATGAATAGAATCTGGTTTAATCTAAAATGACTTAAATAAAATCTAGTTTGATGGAATAAGCATTGTTTTAAAAATCTTTTTGCTAATATCAAGGATATGGAAAAATTGGTTTGTGATCTTGAAGTTTGTGTTATGATGGAACCTTCAAAGATTATGGACTTGAATGAGGCAAAGGATAAACTTGTTAATTTTCAAAATATGGAAGAAACTTATTGGCATCAAAACGCTGTTAGTAAGCATATTGCTTATGGTGACAGAAATACTAGGTATTTCTATGCTTTAGTTAATAAAAAGACAACTTTAAATAATATCCAGAATATTAAAAATGATAATAGAGAATGGATTATGGAGAATAATGATATTATGGATTCAATTATTAATTACTTTAGAAATATGCTTAATAAGAGTTGCTTTTATGAAGTTATTTCTAAATCGAACTTGATTCCTTCTATTATTACCAATGATGGCAATGCTTTGCTTAATTTTTTGCCTAATGAAGAAGACATTTTTAAAGTTCTTAATAGCATGAACATAGATTCTGTTGCTGGACTGGAGGGTTTCAGTACTTAATTTTTTCAAAAATGTTGGTTTATTATTAAATATGATTTGATTGATGTTGTGGTTGATTTATTTAATGGTAATCCTTTTCCTAGATATTTTTCTAGAACTTCTATTATTCTCATACCTAAGAAAGATAACTCAGACTATTGGAGTGATTTTAGACCTATTAGTCTTTGCACCTTCTTTAATAAGCTGATTTCTAAAATTCTTACCAGCAGGCTTAGTCCTCTACTTCATAAGATTATCTCTCCTAACCAAAATGCGTGTGTTAGAGGTAGATCAATTTTTGATAATATTTGAATTGCCCAAGAATTAATTCATAATTTAAATGCTAAGACCATAGGTGGAAACATTCTTTTCAAATTAGATATTACCAAGGCTTTTGATAATATCTCTTGGGATTTCCTTTTTCATATTCTAAATTTATTTGGTTTTTCTATTAAATATACTTTTCTTATTGAAAACTGTATTAATAATGCTTGGTTTTCTATTTTGCTTAATTGGAAAGCTTTGGGTTTCTTTCGTTCCTCCCATGGCCTTAGATAAGGGGATCCTTTTTCCCTGCTTTATTTATTATTATTGTTGAATACTTATCTAGGAGCATTAATGATTTATTATTAAATAATCCTAGTATGTATTACAGAACACTTGGTGGTCTTCTTGTGTCCTATTTAAGCTTTGTAGATGATTTCATTATTTTTTGCAATGCTTCTATTCATCATATCAAGAATCTCAAGAATTTTTTAAATACATTTGGTAGAGAAAGTGGTCTTTCTATCAAAGATAATAAAAGCTATTTTATTACTTCTTTTAATATCTCCAATAATAAAATCAATCACATCCTACATATCACTAATTTTAAACATCAACATTGACCTCTTAAGTACTTGGGTGCTCCTCTTTTTAAAGGTCCAAAATGTTTCCATCTTTTTGATAAGTTAATTCAAAAAATTTTAAATAAAATTTATGTTTAAGAATTTCATTTACTTTCCTTTGGCGGCAGGCTCACTATTCTTAAAAGTACCCTAAATTTAATGCCTCTATATATGATTCAAATTATTATTCCCACTAATTCTACTCTTATCAGAATTGATCACTTGCTTAATATTTATTTTGGTGTTCCAATAATTCTATTAAAAGAATGCATTGGACTTCCTAGCATAAATGATATGGTTCTTGGGGTGAAGGTGGTCTTGGTAGCAAACCTATTTGTGAAGCTATTACTGCCTTCTATCAGCTACTTTAATGATGGAAAAATACTGCCAAGGTAAAAACTCTCTTATATGTGCTTATAAAGTTGGTGACTCTTTAGTTTGGAAAAGCCTTTTCTCCAATAAATGGGTTGCTAAGTCCTTAATATCTTGGGGTATTCATTCAGGCCCATCTTTCCTTTGGCAAGGCAATTAAATTAGTGATGGCTCTATTAACTACCTTCTATCTACACACTCTACTGTTGCTATCAAAGTTAACTCTTTCTGGCTTACTAACAATTCAAATAAAAATGAACTTGAGAATTATATCCTTATTTCTCTTTTTGATAACTTTAGAAACATCCCTAATTTTTTAACAAACCTAGTCAAATTCTTTTTAAACTATCTTATAGTGGTGATTTCGCTCTTAAAGAGGCTTGAAATTTTATTAGAGATAAGTAGAACTCCTCTAATATTTTCATTAAACTTTAGAACAATATCATTCCCATTTCTTATTTGGTTTTAGCTTGGAGGATTTTGAATAACTTTATTCTTGTAGATTTCTTGCTCTGGAATAAAGGGTTTTATTTACCTTCTAAGTGTTATTGTTTCTTTCATATTGAAAAAGTTAATCATGTTTTTGTCAATGGTGAGATTGCTTCCAAATTATTGAAATGGTATGATGATTTATTTAACACTAACTATTCTCATGGTTCCCTTTCTTTATATCAACTTCTTGAAGCTTGTTTCTAAAAACATTATGAAATGTCATATCAAAATCTTAATTGCTATTACCCTTATTTGGTTTATTTTGATGGATTGAAATGATGCTAAATATCATGGTATTTTTATGAATCATAAAAGGATACTGGGTAGAACTAAAGAAAAAAATTCATGCTTTGTTTAATGCTAATTTAATCAGTAACATCCATTTTAGAGGTTACAAATTTGTGGCTAAAAAATTGGGTCTAATTCTACTTAATGTTTCTTTCAATAAGGTTGTTAGGATTATACATTGGATCAAACCTAAAAAGAACTTTATTAAAATCAATACTAATGGTTCGGTTTCCCTAATAAATATGGTTGTGGTGGTATTCTTAGGGATTCCTTTGCCTATCCCTCAAAGCCTTATTATTTATCTTTGAGCTTATGGATAATAATAAAGAGATTGATATTTGTTTGAACAAAGGCCTCTTTAATATTTGGATTGAAGTTGACACTTTTCTTTTACTTGATATGCTCACTTTTTTTTTAAAAAAAAGGGGGAATGCTAACTTATTTATTTCTTTAATCACACTAAAAATCTCCTCTCTCAAGTTTGCTACAAAATTACTCATATTTTTCATGAAGGTTATGCTTGTGTGGATTTCCTAGCAAATTTGGGTGTTGAATTAAATAAGCTCACTATATTAGATAATCAAAACTTACCTAAGTTGCTGAGAGGCTTAGTTAATCTGGATAACTCCAGACTACCTTACCTCAGACTTTAACTCATGGCTTTATTTTGTTGCTCTTTGGCTATGGTGTTTTCTTTGAGCCTTTCTATTTATTATTGCTTTTGTGCTTTCCTCTATTGGGATTGCTCCTTGTTGTTATTCTTTAGGGTCTTGGCTAACCTCATTTTCTATAAGTGATGCCTTGTTTGGTGGATGCTGCTATTTATTTCTACCTTTTGCCTAGTTATCCTGGGTGATTTTTGTCAGAAGGCTACTATTAGTCTTTTCATTTTTGTCTTAATGAGGGGCTTTTTGTTGGTTGCTAGTTTCCTTTCATGTTTTGGCTTGGTGGCTCTTGATTGTTGGCTATTCCCTCTGACTTGTGGCTTGAAGGTTGTTGTTTTGTGGTTGTTGCCTTCTTATTTTTTCTTTGGTGGTGGCTATTTGTTCTCTAGGGTTTGGAAGGGACCTTATTTTGGTATGGTCAAGTTCTTTTCTTCTTTGGTTTACTGCTGGTGGGTTGGTTCTCCTCCTAGGTTTTCCTTTCCTTGGTTGTTTGCACAGGTGATTACCATAATTATTTATTCATTATTTTGGTGGCCTCCTATTGGGTTATGGCTACGCATGTTATTAGTCTTTCCCTCTAAATGAGGTTTGCCTGATATGTAGGCTGGCTGCTTCTTTATCTTAGTTGGATCTTCTACTACTGTGGTGGTTGGTTGTGGTTGTTGGGTTGTTGTTGTTGGGTTGGGTTGGTTGGCCCAGCTATGTTGGCTAGTTTTTCCTCTTATGTTGGTGGCAGAACTAGGGGTTGTTGGTGGTTTATCTTTGGTTTTAATTTGGCTTGGTGGAGGCTATTTGTTGGCTATTATTTTTTGTTGATTGGGGCTTGGTGCAGTTTTGCTAATTTTGGTTTGGTACTTTTGGTTATGGTTATGGCCTCCTCCAGTAATGGTCTTCCTCTCTTGGTAACAACTACTTATCTTTTGCTTTTTTTTCTTATTTGGGTGGCAGCTTATCTATGGGTTTATTTTCTCCTACATCCCATTCATTTGGTGGGTGGTGGCTTTATTATTGTTTGCTCGTTTGTTGGTGAGCTCTTGTGGTTTTTTTAGCTTTAATTTTGGGTTTTTTGTCATTTTGGGTTGGCTAGTTGAAGGTTGTTTAGTGGTTGCTTTAGGTGCGAGTTACTTGGTTTGGTGACATGGAATTTATTTTGGTTATGGGTATTACCTCTTTTTGGTGTATTTTGCTCTCCTTGTTGTCTAATACCTGCCTCCTGGTTTGTGGTGGTGGTTTTGTTGTTGCTCTGGGAATTCTTGGTTGTAGCTTTGCTAGATGCTCCTTTAGTCTTGTTATTTATCTATCTTGGTGGAGGTGCAGCTACCCTTTTATCTCTTTCTTGTTTGTTATCCTCCACTGGATTTGATTGTTGGATGCTATTGGTGTTATCTGTCCACTCTATTTGGGTTTTGGTTTTTTGTTGCTCTGGAGAAAAATCTTGGGATGATTCTTTGGCTTTGGGGCTATCTTTTCTGGGCTGTGTTGTTATCCATGTTAATAATGCTTGCTCTTTTTGTTATTTCTCCTCCCTTTTGGTGTTGGCTTTGGTTATTTTCCTGTTGTATTGCTGTTGTCCCTAATGGATGGCTATTACTCTGCCTTATTGGGCTTGGTTATTTTGGTGGCTTTGTGCTTGGAGTTTCTGTTTACTGGTTGGAAGAATTTGCATCCTAGTTGGATTATGGTCTCTAGATGAATGCCTACATGAGGTATGCTGGATATGATGGCCTTGATGTTTCCTTCTCTTTCTTCTTTTGGCTAGTAGCACTATATGTAATTGTAACCCTTCTAAGTTTGGATGCTTACATATAGTGTTGCTCCTTCGATGTTGGAGTGAACCCGAGCCTTTTCTTTACTTTGCTCTTCATCTTTGCTCTTTCTCTTTATGCCTACTTAATTGTACTCATCCTTTCCTTAGTATGTTGCAGATTTCTTTTATATGTTGGTAGTCTTGTAGGTGGATTTTGCTGTTATCAAAGAAATCAAGTGGATTTTGATGTTGCTCAGATGGATCTTCTGTTGTTGCTGATTTGGTACTTCTTTTGCTTTTCTTTATTCAATATTTGGGAGTTCTTTTTTTTATGTTTTATTGTAGCTCTTTGAGCATTAGTTTAGATCTTTATCCCCTTTAAGGATTTTGTACTTCTTATTTTATGGCAATAAAATTTTCCTAATTATCCTATAAAAAAACCCTAAACTTTGAACCCTAAAAAACCCTAAACCCTAAAAAACCCTAAACTTTAAACCCTAAACCCTAAACCCTAAAACCTTAAACCCTAAACTGTAAACCTTTGTGGTGTTTATTTTTGGATGTGGGATACCATGCAGATCTTAGGAGGTACTTATTGAAGTCATCAGGTATGACATTGAGGTATGATGTACTATCTCAAAAGATAAAGGCATCACCCTACAATGGACCTAATCACCTAATGAGAACTCCCAAGACATGATGGGTCTTCGAATATACTAGAGATCTTTCCCCTACTTTACATGGAAAAGTAAAGTAGGGTTTATTTTAAGCCGGCTTCTTTAGTTCCTAATGGAGGCAAGCCTCCATAGTTAATTACATCCTAAAGAATGTGAATCATTTAAGAACACTCTCGATTAAAGTATGTAATTATGGTTTCTAAAGATTTTAAGGTTAAGATTATCAAAGGATTGGCTATTTTAGAAAATCAATTGGGAAAGTTCAAGGAGAATACTTATTTTTGGAAGCCAAAGAGAATAAGTAAGAAATGCTCATGATACTAAGAAACCTAGTGAGCATTCCAATCTATCCTATAGGGCTTTATATATTTAAAAGTGAGGAGATTTATTTATTTTGGTTTGAAATTTTATTAGATTGCAAGGGCTTATAATCCACTAACATAAGGTTAGAGAAATACCTAATATGAGGATTTATGCTTGTAGCTCAAGGAAATAGCTACCTCGGATTCCAAATCTAGGGAGCTTTGACATAAGCCAAAGGATGACCTAAATCTAAGTGAAAGTGTGCATAAGGTTTAACTCTACAAGAGAGGATAAACTGCCCGACTGCTGGACTTATAACTGCTTGGAGTGGTAGCCATCTAGCACCTCCTTTTCTTTAAATCCATGTAATCCAGTCATATGATTTGTAAGATATTTAGGATGTTGTTCATTTAGAAAGAGGCCAAAGTCCTTAAACGCACTCCCTAAGAGACTAGAGCATAAGTGGCATGAGTAATGACTTAACCTAAATAAAAAATCTTTTCAAGTTTTACTCTAAATTTGACACTTTATTTTGACAAAGCCTTTAGGATTCCTTATGCCTATATGAATGATGAAAATGAGTTGTTGGCTAAATCAATGAGAAATTGATGTTTTCAACTACAAGGGATGCCCTCACAGGTCAAGCATTCCCCTATCATGCAAGGATGGAATTCCCCTATTTCAAGAATGAAATAATATGTATGCATGTTATTAGACTTACAACCAAACAACTAAGGGGTTGTTAAATCTTTTAATTATCTTGACTAACATCCTATGCTTTTATTGTGAAGTTATGAGTTATTTGAAATTTTAGTTATGAGTTGTAGTTGGGTAGAAAATTTTTTTTATCCTAAGAGCCTAATCGCATCCAGGCCACACATTAAGGTATCAAACATAAAAAACTATGGAAAAGGCATGAAATTTCTAATGTGCACTTTAAACATAACATCAAACAATTTTTATAAAACTGACATAAAAGAATAAGAGACCGCTACAGTCGGATACCACTGTACAACCTGAAAAGAGAAAAGATGGGTAACCAAGCTCTACCCTTATACAACCCGGATTACAAAAAGAATAAATGCTATGGGGGTCTTCATTTCTTCATATCTTCATGTCTTCTTTTTTGTTCCTTTCAATTTGGTTTACTTCAAGGCATCACAGGGCACCCCAGGGACTAAGCCTTCTGGCCACTGCTCATCCTAAACCCCATAGCACTAATCCTAATTCCAAATGCAAGAATTACATTAAAAATAATAAAAGGAAATCTAACTACACCTATAAAATAGAAGTTAGCTAAACATACATACATTCCAAAGCTATTATATTTAGAATTTGGGCTTAGCACATTGCACATGGGTAACTAAGCCCACCTGTCCTAACTTGGATCATGCCTAGGGGTTTAAGCAACCTAAAAGCAAAACATTTATATTTTATTTTTATAGACTACCCTTAAACACAATCTTCTGCAAAAATAATGTTAGACTATCAATGACCTAACATCCAATATAAGAAGCATACACCCTAACAACTAGTCTAAAAGATTACATCACAAAACAAAACATACATCAATCATACAATCAATATATCGACCTAACCTAGCTCTGAGGTCAGTGACCTAGTATTCTAATGTGTGGAAAGAGGGCTTATATGGCAAGACTTTACTAGGCTTCTTTTAAGTTTCAATTTGAATTTTGAATTTGTTTAAATTTTACCTTTGGGTGATTTCAATTCAAATGATTTAATGATTTATATTTCATTTTTATTTCACTTTTATTTGGTTAAAGTGATGTTTAGGTTTTCAAGAATGAAGAGTAGAATGAATTCCATTTATGGATGGAACTCACCATATTCTACATCTTAACTCCTAAAGAGTCTAAACAAGGTTCTTACGTATCTTAACTAGCCCATTTAAATTTATGGTTGATTTTATTTGATTTAATTTCAAAAATTTGAGTTTATTTAATCTTCATTCATTTGAGTGATTAAGTTTGTAATAGATGTTTTAATTTAATTAAATTTTGATAATTCAATATCCATAATATCTAATGAAGTTTAAGTTTTTTTAAATCCATGTGTTGTTGATTAATTAATTTTAGATTAGATGTTTTGATTTAATTAATATTTTGATAATTCAATCTCTAGTTTCTTTCTCTTAGGTTTTAATTTAATACTAAATTTTATATGATTAATCTCATTTCGATGTTATTTAAATTCATTGATTTCATTATTACATTTAAGTTTGATTTAGATTGGTGAATGTACTTTAATTTTCTTATGATTTATTTGAAGTTTAATGTATTCTTTTATTTGAATTCCAATTAACGGTTAACTTATTAAATTTAGCAATTCAATTTATGTGTATTGTTTATTCCTTTAGTTTGATGATTAATCTCTTATCTTAGTTCAATAGGTTTGTTTATTTAGATTCTATTTTTGTTTAACTTATTTAAATATTGATTGTAATTTGGATCAATTTGATGACTTTAGAGTTTAGATTTAATTTGAAGTTTATTTAATTTAATTATGGTTTATTTATTTATAATTGGATTGGATAAAATGGATTGAAAGTTTGCTTTGATTTTAATTGAGTTTGATTATTTATGATTAGAATTTCATATTAATTTCATTCATTTATCATGTTTATTAGAGTTTAGCTTGCATTTGAATATATGTTTCGATTTAATTATTAGATTCATACATTTAATAGTTGATTAGTTTATCTTATTTAAGTAGGTTCAATTAGATTTAATTTTATTATGTTTTAAATTGAAGAGAGTCTTTCTTAATTTGATTTAATTTGATTTGATTAGGTTTATTAATTAGTTTAATTAAGAAGTGTGATTATATTAATTATTATATTAGAGATTTGTTTTATTTTAATTTGATTTCATGTTTTAGGTCAATGATGTAATTAATAACTTAATGATTTAGGTTTAGTTTTAAGATTTAATTGACATTTAATTGCATTTTAATTCAAATTCATGTTTGATTAAACTAAGGTTTAATATGAATAATTTAATTAACTTTATTAACTTTTTAAGAGGTGTGATTAAATTATTTAGTAGATTAATTAAGTATTTGATTTGAGTTTGATTTAAGAATTAGTTTTGGATCATTAAGATGATGGATTAAGTCATTAAGTTTGCATTAATTAAGTGTTTAATTGATTAGATTTGATTAAGAATAATTAAAATTTGATTTTCTTTTAGATTAATTAAAGATTTGTTTAATTAGAAACTAATTATTTAATTTCCCACATGAGAGAGTTTTTATTTAATAGATTTAATTAAGTGTTTTACTTAAATTTGATTTGATTAAAGGATTATTATTATGATTATTGTTGTTTGATGAGATTAAGTGAATTAAATTTTTATTTTTATTTCAAAAGCTTGATTATTTATAATAGTTTCATTTGATTGTATTCATTTATTATGTTCATTTAATTTCATTTAATACTTTAATTATGAATTTATACTTAATTTAGTTATTAGGTTTATGTTTTTAATGATTAATTAGTTATCTTATTCCTAATGGATTGAATTAGGTTTGATTTAGTTATATATTAACTTGATTAAGTTTGGTTTAATTTTATTTAGTTTAATTTGATTAATATTAAGTGATTAGCTAAGATGAATTAGATTGTTAATCAATTTGGTTTTTAGTTTATTTAGCGATTAATTATTGTTCAATTTATTTTATTTTATTAAGTGGTTTCATGTGATTAAGATTCAATGCTTAGTGTAGGTTTGATTTATACCAAAGTCTCATTGGTTTGTTTAATTTTTGAGTTTAATTTGAAATTTTATCATTTAATTGAGTTTCATTAACTTAATTAGGATTAGTTATGTTTAATTTAATTTTATTTGAAGATTATGTGATTTTTTTTGAAGTTTGATTAATGATTGCTTAAGTGTTATTTTATTTCTGAATTTGATTTAATATTTGGATTATTATGAATTTCAATTTAATTAATTCTTTAATTGATTTTATCATAATCTTAAGTGTTTATTTTAGGTTTACTAAGCTTCTAAAGATTATATCATTTTCCCAAGGATCTTAAATGTTAACTAAAGTAATTTAAGCCATTTTGAATATTTTGTAATTTTTTGAATTTTGTTTGAATTATTTTATTAAAATAGATAATTTGAACTTCAAAATTTACTATCTCTCCATCAAGAAGTCATATTGACTTGAAATTTCTATGGTAGGTGTATTTTAACTTTAATTTCAATCCCTAAAAATTTTAGATCAATCTGATGTGTATTTTTTATTTAATTAATAAAATTTGATTTTCACTAAAACTAAAATTAAGCTCAAAATACCCAATAGAAATTGCAAATTTAGGTTTTATTGGATTCCCCCAGGAAAGATGTATCCAATAAGCCCTTATTTATAATTTTTTGTTAAGTATTTTATTTATTATGAATTTTTTAAATTATAGGTAATTTAATTAATTTTTGAAATCAGAAAATGGATGATTTTCTTACTTAACCCAGTCAGCGCCACGCGGCGATGACGAGGCAATGTGGTGCCACACAACGCCGCTTGATTGGCTACACGGTTACGCATAGATAGCAGGTGCACATGACACGCTTTGGCCGAAAAAGATCGGGAATGCATGATTCCTCTCGGGATCAGATTGGACTGTCCGATCACAGATCATACTGTCCAGATTAAATTGGGTGATCTGAGGGCCTAAATTGCATGAAATCTAGCACTAATCACAGCCATCCATTTTCTTGAATGGAAGATCAGATGACGGTGAGATTTTGTTCCTCCCAGGCGATGAAAACGACTGCATGAACAATATTTTCGTAGACTTTTAAGGGATTTTTGCAAAACTGAATGAAATTTTGTCCGATCGGGCTCAATTTTGCATTGATTCTAATTGAAAAACTTCTATTTTTACATTAGGATCTTGAAAGGTGAAATATGTAAGGGATATCTAAGGAAAATTCCTAAAATTTAGCAAACTTTCTCATAAACAAACAATCCTATGGCCGGCT
Source organism: Cymbidium sinense (assembly GCA_021442155.1). NCBI lineage: Eukaryota > Viridiplantae > Streptophyta > Magnoliopsida > Asparagales > Orchidaceae > Cymbidium > Cymbidium sinense. The sequence goes on along the minus strand of CM038214.1, from coordinate 78,274,230 downwards.
ATGAGATTTGAAAATTACCTCATCGGAGATGATTTTCGGTGGCAAAGATGATTCAAATACACTCCTAATTGTGAGATGAAGCTTTCTAATGAATCTAGACTCTTGCCTTGTTTTGAATCATCGTAATCACGAACCTTCATCAAACTTCCTCAGAATCTGCTCAAATTTGATGATTTTTCATCGAAGGGAGGTGGGGAAAGGGTTGCTCTTGCTTGCTGGAGTTCCTAGAAGCTCTCTAATGCCAAAATCTGATCCTTTTAGTGCCTCTTTTCTCCCTGTTTTAATGGTGGCTGAAAATCACCACTAATGGTGATGGGGAGGACGGTTGGGTGGTGATGGCTAATTGGAGATTTTGGATTTAGCTCCCAAAGTCCCCTCTTGTGGTTGTGAAGTTAATCTCTATCAATGCAAGTGATGGGGAGGATTGAATGAAGGGATTTTGCAAGATTATATTTTCCCACTCTTTCTCTCTCTCTCTCTCTCTCTCTCTCTCTCTCTTCTCTTGGTTTCCCCAAACTATAGAATTTTGATTTTAAATATTTACATGATGGTTTAAGTGTTGTATCTAATTTGGGGTCAATTTGGGGTTGGGTCAACCCAAATTGACCCAAATGAGTTTGGGTTCAAGCACCCAATTTGGCTCATTGTCTTTGGACTTGCTTCAATTATGTTTAATTGGTCATTTATGATATTTTGATTGATTAATTTTATTTAATTGAGATTAATTTTGAATTTGACCTAAGTTTGACTAAGGTTTGACCAACTTTGACTAAAATTGGTTATGTTGATTTATGTGATTCAATTTGTCATTTTATGTTTAGATTGTGTTTCAATTATGTTTTATGAATTATTTGGAGTGTTCTCGATTAATTATTTTTGTTAATTTGGCTTGGATTTGGATTTGACCTATTTTAAGTTCAATTGAGTTAAATGTTTTGTTTGACTTAACCAAGATGTGTTTAAGCTCTAAATCATGTTTGATTTAGTGATCATTATGATTTAGAGTAATTGGTTTCATTTGATTTGATGTTAATTTTGATTTTAATTCATTCTAATCAATATTGAGCTTAATGGGTTTAATGATCCAATTAATCCATTTGAGATAATATTTGATTTAGACTTATTTTTTTTATGCTTAAGCAATTTCATTTGATGATTTTGAGCTGAGTGATTTGATTTGGATCTTCTACTTGTGTGGTTGGTTGGGTGGCTTTATTTGGCGTTGGTTTATTTGCTGGTGGGATGGTTGGTGATTGGTTTGGTTTTTTCCTCTTTTGTTTGTGGCAGAACTAGGGGACAATTTGTGGTTTATCTTTGGTTTCGATTTAGCCTGGTGGAGGCTATTTGTTGGCCGTTGTTTTTTCTATTTTGTTGAATGGGGCTGGGTGGTTGGTTTTACTAGTTTTGGTTTGGTTCTTTTGGTTGTGGTTTTGGCCTCCTCCTATAATGGTCTTCCTCTCTGTCAGCTACTTATCTTTTACTTTTTTTCCTATTTTGGTGGTAGCTTAGTGGGTCCGATTTCTCTGTCTCTAGTTTGTTAGTTGGGTTTTTATTGGCTATTTGCTACTGCTTGTTGTGAGCTCTTGTGGTCTTGGTCTTGGTTTTAGGTTGGCTAGTTGAAGGCTATTTAATGGCTATTATTTTTCCTTGAGTGCTAGTGACTTGGTTTGGTGTCTTTGAGTTTATTTTCGTTGTGGGTATTACCACTTTTTAGTGTATTTTGCTCTCCTTATTTCCTAATACCTTCCTGTTGGTTTATGGTGGTGGTTTTTCTATTGCTCTAGCTATTCTTGGTGGTAGTTTTGCTAGATGCCCTTTTGGTTTTGTTATTTATCTGTCTTGGTGGAGCTGCAGCTTCCCTTTTATCTCTTGCTAGTTTGCTTGGGTTATCCTCTGACTGTATTGGATTGGTGGCTGATGTTAGTATTAGCTGTACCCTCTATTTTGGTATTGGTTTGCTTTTGCTTTGGAGACAATCGTGGGATGGTTCTTTGGCTTTGGACTCTTTCTAGACTGTTGTTATCCCTATTAATGATGCTTGCTCTTTTGGTATTTCTCCTCCCTTTTGGTGTTTGTTTTTGTGGTGTTCTTGTATTGTTATCCCTAATGGATGGATATTAGTCTTTCTCTGGGCTTGTTTTTTGGTGGCTTTGTGGTTGGACATTCTATTTGCTGGTTGGATGACTTTGCAACCTTGTTGGATGATGGTCTCGGATGATTGCCTACATGAGGTATCTCTATGATGGCCTTGATGTTTCCTCTCTTCTTCTTTTGGTAGCACTATATGTAATTGTAACCCTTCTTCTGAAGTTTGGATGCTTACATATAGTATTGCTCCTTAAGATAATTGCGACTGAGCCTGAGCCTTTTCTTTACTTTGCTCTTTATCTTTGCTATTTCTCTTCATGCCTACTTAATTGTACACATCCTTTCCATAGTATGTTGCAGATTTCTTTTATAGGTTGCGAGTCTTGCAGGTGGATTTTGCTTTTATCAAAGAAACAAGTGGATTTGGCAGTTGCTCATATGGATCTTCTACTGCTACTGATTTGGTTTTTCTTTTACTTTTCTTTATTAATTTTATAATAGTTAGACTCTTTAGATTTTATTGTAGCTCTTTGAGCATTTGCTTACAAATTTATCCCATTTAAAGAATTTGTACTCCTTATTTTGTGGCAATAAAATTACCTTAATTTTCCTAAAAAAAACTAACCCTAAACCCTAAACCTACAACCCTAAACCCAAACCTAAAAAAACCCTAAACCTTCAAACTATTAAACCCCTAAACCTAAACTTAAACCCAAAACCTAAACCTTAACCACTAAAACCCTTAAACCCTAAACCCTAAACCCTAAACTAAACTAAACTAAAACTAACTTTAAACAAATTTAAACTAATTAATTTAAACTTAAAACCTAAACTAAACTAAACTTAAATTTAAACTAACAAAAAAATTTAAACTAAACTAAACTAAAAAAACCTAAACTAAACTAAACTTAAACCTAAACTTAAATTTAACCTTAAACTGAACCATAAACCCTAAAAATCGTACACCCTAAACCCTAAAAATCATAAACACTAAATCCTAAATCCCAAACCCTAAACCCTAAACCCTAAATCCTCAACTAAGCCTAAACCATAAGCTAACCCTATATCCTAAACCATAAAACCCTAACCCCTAAAGCCTAAACACTAAACCCAAAACCTTAAACACAAAACCTTAAACCCAAAATGCTAACCATAAACCGTAAATCCTAAAACCCTAAACCCTAAAACCCAAAACCCTAAACCCAAAACAAAAAACCCTAAACCCTAAAAACCTAAAATCCTAAACGTAAACTAAATAAAAATTAAAAAAATAAAATAAATAGAAAAACCTAAACATAAATAAAATAAAAAACCTAAACCTAAAAATAAAATAAAATAAAAAATTAAAAATAAACTTAAATAAAATAAATTAAAACCTTAACAACACTAGAAAATAAAATAAACCTAAAAATAAAAAATATAAATAAAATAAAAACTTAACTTAAAAGAAAAATAAACTATACCTAAAATAAAATAAAATAAAAACTAAATAAAAACATAAACCTAAACTAAAATATATGAAACTAAAATAAATAAAACCTAAAAGTAAACCTAAAATAAACTAAACATAAACTTAAACCTAAACTAAATAAAATAAAATAAACTAAAAATAAACCTAAACCTAAACTAAAAAAGAAAACCTATAAATAAACCTAAAATAAAAAACTAAAACCTAAACCTAAAAAAAATAAAATAAAAACTTAAACATAGACCTAAAAATATAAAATAAAACCTAAACTTAAAAAATAAAATGAAAATAAAACTAAACTAAAAAATAAACCAAAACTTAGACCAAAGCCTAAAAAATAAGCTAAAATAAATAAATATATAATAAATAATCTTAAATAATTAAATAAAATAAAATTAAATAAACTAAAATAAATTAAATAATCCTAAACCTACTGGTTTACATATTTTTTTTTAAAAAAAAAACCCTAAACCCTAAAACTAATCCTAAACCCTAAACCCTAAACCTACAATCCTAAACCTACAACCTTAAATCCTAAACCCTATACCGTAAACCCTAAACCTTAAACCTTAATCCCTAAACCCTAATTCCTAAAAACCTAAACCTTAAACCCTAAAAAACCATAAACCCTAAACCCTAAACCCTACAACCCTAAACCTTAAAACCTAAATCTTAAACTAACCTTAAACCCTAAACCTCAAAACCCTACCCTAAACCTTAAACCCTAAACCCTAAACATTAAATCAAACTTAAACTAAACCTAACTAAACACTAAACCCTAAACTATAAACCCTAAGTAAACCCTAAACAAAAACCCTAACCTAAACCCTAAACCAGTTTAACCCTAAACCCTAAACCTTAAAACTATAAACTCAATCTAAACCCTAAACTAAACCTAAACCTAACTTAAACCTTAAACCTTAAAACCATAAAACCCTAAACTAAAACCAAAACCCTAAACCCTAAATCTAAACCTAAACTAAACCCTAAACCCTAAACCCTCCTAAACCTAAACTAACTAACCTAAACTAATAAACCTAAACCCTAAACCCTAAAAACCCTAAACACTAAACCCTAACCTAAAAATAAAATTATTAAAAAAACCTAAACTTAAATAAAAAAATTAAATAAAATAAAAAAGCTAAACCTAAAAATAAAAATAAATGAAATAAAAAATAAAAAAACTAAAATAAAATAAATAAAAACCTAAACTAAACTAAAACAATAAAATAAACCTAAAAATAAATATCCTAAATAAAATAAAAACTAAATGTAAAATAAAAATAAATTAAACCTAAAATAAAATAAAATAAAAACCAAAACCTAAAAAATAAACCTAAAAATAAATAAAAAATAAATTCTAAACCCTAACTTAAAATAAAAATAAAATAAACAAAATAAAATAAACCTAAACCAAAATTAAAATAAACTATACTAAGATAAATAATACATAAACCAAAACCTAAAATAAATTAAACTTAAACCTAAATGTAAACCTAAACTAAATAAAATAAAATAAATTAAAAATAAACCTAAACCTAAACTAAAAAATAAAACCTAAAAATAAATCTGAAATAAAAACTTAAAACCTAAACCAAAAAAAATATAAAAAAACTTAAACTTAGAAATTAAAAATAAAACCTAAAGCTAGAAAATAAAATAAATAAACCTAAACCTAAAAAATAAACTAAAATAAAAAAAAACCTAACCTAAAATAAATAAACATATAATAAATAAACTAAATTAAATAAAAATTAAAAATAAACTTAAATAAAAATAAAAAAGTAAAATAAACTAAAATAAATAAAAAATAAACTTAATAGACTAAATAAACCTAAACTTATAGGTTTACTTAATTTAAAAAACCCTAAGCCCTAAAACCTAAACCAAAAACACCAAACCCTAAAACTTACCCTAAACCCTAAAGCCTAAACCCTAAACCTACAATCCTAAACCGATAACCCTAAACCCTACACCCAAAACACAAAATCCTAAAACCCTAAATTGTAAACCCTAAAAAAACCCTAAACCCTAAACCTGAAACCCTACAACCCTAAACCCTAAACCCTAAACTTTAAAGCAACCCTAAACCCTAAACCATAAACCATAAACCCTAAACCCTAACCATAAATCATAAATCATAAACCCTAAACACTAAATCCTAAAACCTAAAACCCTAAGCCATAAATCCTAAACCCTAAACTAACCATAAACCCTAATGCCTAAACACTATACCCTAAACCCTAAACCCTAAATATAAACCTAAAGTAACTAAAAATATAGAAAATAAACCTAAACCCTAAAACCTAATAAACCTAAAACTGAACCTAAACCCTAAGATTGGCTAGAACCTTGATGATAAGAACATCAGCATCGACCAAGCTCAGTCTAGATCTGACGATGGAGGTGAAGGTGGAGGAGGCAGTTATCGTAGTGGTGGTACAAGATCTGGAGGTGCTGGTGGATATGGAGGTGGTGGTCAGACCATTGGTGGTTTTGAGTTGGGAGGAGCGACGGAGGTTACAGTCATGAAGGTGGTGGAGGGAGAGACCGGGGATGTGAGTGCGGATCCTGCTACTCGAGAGGCAGGGGTGGTTCTGATGGGAACTTGAGAAACTAAAAAATGATCGATATGATTTATTGCTTATGAAAATGTGTCTTTACAATAGAGACGGTTCTAGTTATTTAGGATTTTTGATTTGCTCTATTCATGCTCATTTTTATCTATGATATCGCTTGTGTGTTAGAAAACTTGGTGTCCTACTTAGTTGATGAAATCGAAAAGAAGAAATGTTGAATCTGAATTTGTTCTCTATTAAAAAAAATACCTTCAACCCTAAAGTTAAATTTAAACCATAAACATAAAACCTAAATGATAAACTTAAAAATCCTAAACCCTAAACATTGAACCCTAAACCCTAAACCTTAAAACCTTAAATCCTAAACCCTAAAACCTATATCTTTAAACCCTAAACCCTAAACGACAAACCCTAAAACTTAAACCCTAAACTAACCCTAAACCCTAACCCTAAACCCTAAACCCTAAACCCTAAACCTTAAAACCTATATCGCTAAACCCTAAACCTTAAACCCCAAACCCCTAAACCCTAAACCCTAAACTAACCCTAAACCCTAAACCTTAAACTGACCCTAAACACTAAACTAACCCTGAACCCTAAACATAAACCCTAAAATCTATATCCCTAAACCCTAAACCCTATACCCCAATCCCTAAACCCTAAACCCTAAACCCTAAGCTAACCCTAAACCCTAAACTAATCCTAAACCCTAAATAAAACCTAAACACTAACCCTAAACCCTAAACCCTTAACCTTGAATAAAGATGTCATTAGGAGTAGATCTAAAGAAAAATATAATCCTAACATCATTATGGTAGCTAAAGATAATGTCTTCAAGAGACTTTCCCTTAACGTTTAGAGATTTGAATATAACTTATATATATATATTATAGTATAATGTAGCATCATATATTTGACCATGTAGTGATGTGTTTTTGGATGTTATAAGATGTTTTGAAATGGTTTAGTATATTATGCTATTGTACCCTATAGTCTATATTAATGTAAATCATAAAAATATTGATTTAATAAATCAAATGATGAAATTTGTTAAATTTTAATTAGGAATTAGGTTGTAGTACCAAAGGTGTGCTACTCCACTTGTAGTATAAAAAGTAAGATTTTATGTTCAAAATAAATATTATATGTTGTAGCATAGTATAACATCATATATCATAATATATTGTTCAGTGCATTTTAAATTCTTTTAGTATTTTACAATTACGCAGTCGAGCCTACACTGGCATTATTTATAAAAACAATGATTTAGAATTTAAAATAGTGGAATTTGGCCAAATTCATAATAGTTAGGGCATGGCATCATAATATATTATTTCAATTTAAAATATGTAAGTGATACGACTAAAATATATAGTTTTTTATTGTTTAAACTAATTTTCTGATTTTCCATCTTAAGCAATCCCTTATGATGTGATATGCAATATAATATAATACAATATGTTATAGTGTCATTATAATATAGGATGCCATAACATAGTGTAGCATCATTCATTATAGCATAATATTGTGTATTAGTACATGTTGTTTAGCATATTTTAGTTTGTTATAGTATGATGTAGTAGAGTTTATACTAGTATAATTCATAAAAATATAGATTTATAGGTTGAGATGATGGGATTTGGCCAAATTTAAAGTAAGCTTTAGGGAACATCATTGGGGATGTGCTATGATGTGTCATTTAATCAAAAGAATGGATTTTTGCATCCAAAATAAATGTTAATTTTTCAACCAAATTTTATAATTTTTTTGCTTAATGTGATTATTTTAAGGTGTATTGTAAGATAACATATTATATCAAAGAATATTAAAATATAATGTACATAACAATATAACTTCACATATATATGAATGTGGTGGTGTGTTACTAAATGTTATTGTACATTTTAGTATGTTTTACTTTTGTTATAATACATTGGGTCAAAACTCACAAAAATGTTAATTTGAAGGTTGAGATGGAAGAATTTGGCTAAATTCAAGGCACATACCAAGAAGCAACACCAAAATTATGCTATTTTGTACCATTTCTAATAAAAAAATAACAATTTTACATCCAAAATGAACATTATTCATATTTTAAAAAAATTTGTTATTTGTTCCTTTTAAGTGATTCTAATTTGGTGTAATGTTAGATAATATATTATATTATAACAAATTATAATATAACATCATGTATTATAATATAATATAGTGTGTTAATTCATACTATAATATGTTTAGCATGATATCATATAATTAGTTTGAGCTTGCACCCTCACAAATCATAAAATGTTGATTACAATGTTAAGATGATGAAATTTGAACGAATACATTGTTAAGCTTTTGGTTGAAGTATTAAAGGTGTCCATAAGAGAAGAAATAAGAATTGATGAGAATTCCATGTCAAGGACATGGAGGGAGATCCTTTAGGGGATCGCATATGTATTGGACATGACATGTGAGGGGTTTATGCCGAGGGCATAGAAGAAGAAAATATACTAGGGATAAGGTTTGAATTTGATTTGATTATATGATTTATGAAAAGAAGATTTGCTAGGGATAAGAATCTATAATCCTCCAAGGATTAAGATCGATTTGACTTTAATTTGTTTAGTTTTAGTTGATGCTAAGGCATATCTGTTACAGATATGGGCTCGAGTGCACAAGTGATCGGGTATACGAACCTTCCACTAGGGAAGCAGGTTCAGGCTATCCATTGGGGATTGGGATTTGAGTTTGATTTCATAGATTTATTTGGGGATGTATCCGCTCAAGATAAGAGTTTGGTTGGATTTCTTTGATTTAGACTCCATTGGGGAGTTGGTTTAATTTGGCTCCACTAGCGAGAATGGTTTTGAATTTAATTTGTTTTCTTAACTTGTTTATATATGATTAAGGGCTCCATTAGGTAGAAGGGTCTGATTTAACTCAACTAGGTAAAATCAAATTTGGTTTAATTTAATCTGAGTTATTGTGTGGACCCTGTCGGTGTATGATGGACCCACTATGAATTGGCTATATCAATCTTGACCTACCTCAAGTTTACAAATCCAAAGGGATAGTCTACCAGCTATGGGGTAGAGCTAGCCAACCTAAGGGGTTGCTTTTCAATGTGCAATGGTTGTGCTAGGAAGAAGGCATAGCAGACTTACATCTTCAAAAATGAGGAACAACCGTTGGGGTGGCCTATTGGATGCAGAACAAATTGAACTAGACCTAAGGCAATTACTGAGTGAATGTCGCTGGGGACTTATGTCAACTCAAAAGTAGTCACGATAAATTTTATCATAATTTCATGTGATTTGATATGGTTTGTTTGGTTTAGTTTGATTTTGAATTGAGGGCATATCCACTGGCGATGGGACCTCGATCAAGTTTGATATATTTAATTTATGGACCTTATTGGTGTGTGATGGAACCACTGAGAAAGGGATATATCAGACTTATCCTATCTAAGATTTACAAATCCAAAGGGATAGTCTACTGGCCGTGGGGTAGAGCTAGCCAACCTTAGGGGTTTCCTTTCAGTGTGCAATGGCTATGCTAAAAAGAATGTGTAATAGACTTACATCTTCCAAAGTAGGGAACATGGTGACCTGGTACACAACAAACTAAACCCGACAACAAAGTGAATGCCTCTTGGGACTTATATCAACTCAAGAGTAGTCAGGAAATTCCTATAGGGAGTTTTGCTGACACTGCCCTAAAGATAAGTTGCATGCTTGGAAAAAGGCATCGCTAAGGGTGTCCTCCTAATCCACAAGTTAATATATTTTTTGTATATAAGTTTATGTGGACCCTTGTGTGAGGGACAACGCTAAGGGGCTATGCCTTGACCTATCTCATTTAATAGACCAATGGAGAATCTAGAATAATTTCTTTAACCACGTGTGAAAGGGAACTCTAATCCAATAGTAACTCAGTAGTTACTAAATGGGGTCAGAAAGAACATTTTCTTAATAGAGTGCCCATAGGGAGGTCCGCTAGGGCATTCTCGAGCCATGGAAAAAAGCCTATAGGGCCAACTCAAGGAGAAAGCTGCATGCACTTACATCTGCCATGAGTGGTGTATCCTAAGGTGCGAGAACCAACCAACCTAAGGTGTATTCATCAACAAGAGTGGTGTATGCATCACCATAGTGAGAACCAACCAACCTAAGGTGTCTGTTGGTTGCAATGATCAACTGGAAAGAAAGCATGTAGGTTACAACTTTCCAAGTTGAATCGATCATCAAGATAGTCTATCGCCAATGGGAATGCCATTTGACCTAGACTACCAAGTGGGGAGCCCTGAGGAAATACTGGACCTAGACTTGAAGTAGCTAGGAGGGAAGAAGGTGCTAGGGGACTTATCCTAATCTGCAAATATACTCAACCCAATCATTGCATGAAGTCTAATCCAAGAAAAAAGCATAGCAGACTCACATCCTCTTAAACAAAGCCAACATGAGCTTCTAGCCACAAGAAGGCCTACAAACTAACAACGCCTCATGTGGCGGCAAGTAAGGAAGGAAACCGTAGTGGACTTACATCCCTAAAGTAAGAAGACAACCTGGGTGACACACTAGTAGGGTAGCACGTAGCCCAACCTAGAAGCATCGAAAGTGAGTGTCACTCGTGGCATTATCTCAACTCAAAGTAGCCCAAGATAAAAGATATGTGTTTATTTTATATGTTTGTGTGTAGTTTGTGTTTCAGGTTATGTCGATGAAAGATAAGATGCCACTGTTCCATTACACCCTCTAAACACATCATGGCGCATTCACAAAACACGAATACTTTCAACATGAAAGAGATTAAATTCAAAATAGAATTTCATTGATGATAATTATTTTCAAACATGATTTATGGATAATATTTCAGTAAGTAGAGCCCGTTGATTGGAAGTAATGGGCACTCTCCCTTATGATTAATAAGTTGATAAGATCCTCCTTAGTAGGCCTTCTCTATGGAAAAAAGGCCTTCCCAAGTGGGTTCAAACATGCCTCCCATCTTACAACAGGCAATAATTGGTCTCCTTAAAACTAAAATAAGCACTCCTTATAACTAAAATAAGCTCTTCTAACTAAAACTTGGTGTTCTACTTTGTTGTGATCTTATTCCCATAGCTATCCATAGTGATGGGAGTTAGGCTTCTAATGGTAGAATGGATTCAAACCCAAACATTAAAGAGAATGGAGTAGAATGAGTTAGAGTTGTATATGTGGTTTAGTAGGCCCACAAGGTTTCAACTAACTGCTCATGCCATTATTGCTTGTTAACGTTGAGTGTCTTTTTCAGTATTTGGATGAGAGTTTTGTTGAAAGCTTCTGCTAAGTTATTTTACCTCAGGTAGTAAATGATAGAATATCTCAAATCTATGTTGTGTCTCTGGGCAAAGTTGTTGATTTTGGTTCTCTTGAATGCAGTACCATTATCAGATATAATTCATCAAGGCACCCCGAACCTATATACGATATGGTTCCTGAAAAATTGGAGCACATGCTAAGGTGTGACCTCTCTGAGTAGAATTACCTCCTCCCACTTAAAAAAATAATCAATAGTAGCTAGGATAAACTAATGACCTTTGGAAGAAGAAGGATCAATCAGACCCACTATGTCAGCACCCCCAACACTTGAATAGCCATGTGGCCAATGTAGGATGTAGAATGTTGGGTGGTTGGTGTAGGACCACACTATGTATTTAACATTGGTGTCATCGCCTAGCCATATCCATGTAGTCTATAATCATCAATGGAAAATAGTATTCAAGTCTCTTAATTTTGGCTTACATCTTCAGACTGGATTGATGAGCTCTGCAAAATCCAGAATATCCCTCAGTCACGATCTTATGGACTTCATGTTTTTTCAAACAATGTAACCACATATGATCGAAGGATCGCCCGTACAAGGTGTCATCTATGAGAGCATAGGAAAGTGCTCTCTGCTTCATCTGATGGGCTTATGACTTCTCTTGAGATAGTTTTTCTTTATTTAGGTAATCCATGAATGGTTGCCTCCAATCGAACTCCTCAACCTTCTTGGCAATGACAACCTCCCCTTCAAGAGAGTACTTTTTTATGAGTTCAATATCAATAAGGGATAAGACTTATCTATTTTGGACCTTTAATGATATGGACTCATCCTTCGGGTGTGCCAACTCCTTAGCAAGCTATGTTAAAGCATCTGCAATGGTGTCCTCTCATCGAGAATTCTTATAAATAGTAACCTCTAGGATTTGGGCCAACAGCCCCATTATATACTTGTGATAGTGATTGAGCCTAGGCTTTAAAATTTTATAAGACCCAATAATTTAGTTGACCACTAATTATGAATCTCAAAAGATATTGATATTCTGGATGTTTAGAATAATGGCTAACTCTAGACTGGTAATTAGAGCCTCATATTCGGCTTCATTATTAGTGCAAGGATTGGACAGATGGTATGAGAATCTCACCACATTATGATCCAGAGTTAGGAAAACTAATCCTACCCCTGACTTTCTTGAATAATAGATTATGGTTCTTCTCTTCTTTGAGAGGAAGCCGTACCATCAAAGTACATCTCCTAGTGGTAAATTCTAGTATCCCCTAAGTTCATGATTTGTTCATCGGGGTGATCATCACTAAATAGAGAGTCAGCATGAAGAGGGTGTGCTACTAAGAAATTTGCTAGCGCTTGTCCGTTCATTAACGGAGCAATAAGAACATGATGTTAAACTGTGAGAGGATCATGGACCATCATGCCAACCATCCGGATAGCTTTGGCCATGTCATGAGATATTGTAGTGGATTGATTATTGATTTTAAGTTCACCTTATGAGAAAGAATGTAATGTCATAGCTTTTAGGAAGCAAGCATTAAAGATAGGAAATGCTTCTCAATGGGTGGATAATTAGCCTAAGCAGGGATTAGATGATGGCTGAGGTAGTAGAGCATGTTTTCCTTCCCTTCATCATTGGCTTGAGCCAACAAAGCACCCAGGGAGTTGTCTAATGCAGCAGTATATAGTATGAGCAGCTTGCTTGAGATAAGGGCTGATAAAACTGGCGATGTCATCAAATAATGCTTGATGTCTTTAAAGGTGTGCTGAAACTTATTATCCCACTTGAACTTGGCATCCTTTTTGATAAGTATTGAGAATGGCTAGCATCTTCTTGATAGGTTGGATTTAAAGCATCTTAGATATTCCAACCACCCTTGGAATGATCTAAGATTAAACTTTTAGGGGGTGGCATTTCTAATATTGCCTTAATATTCTCTAGATCAAATTTGATTCCTTAGTGTCAGATAATAAACACAAGAAATTTCCCTGAAGCTACTCTGAATGAACACTTCAGGGGGTTCATTTTGAGGTTAAACTATCTTAACCGTTCAAAAACTACTCCCAAGCTAAAGACATGGTCTTCCTTTTCTCTACTTTTGACCACGAGATCATCATGTCATAACATTCAACTTGATGATGAATGAGTTCATCAAAGATTTGAGTCATGGCCCGCTGGTATATATCACCGACATTTTTAAAGATGAAAGTCATGACCTTATAGCAATAGATTTTGATGGGGTTCTAAAAGTAGTGTTTCTAATTCTTTAGGGGACATCTTTACTTGGTTAAATCGAGATGAGCAATCCATAAAAGAGAAGACTATATGAGATGAGGCATTATCCACCATCACTTATGGTATCGGTAGTGAAAATTCATCTTTTGGATATGCCTTATTTAGATCCCTAAAATTGACACATATTCAAATTTGGCCATTCTTTCTTTTAACAAGGATGGCGTTGGCTAACCAAGCAGGGTATTTTTCTTTCTAGATGAAGCCAACATTGATCAGCTTCTTGACTTCAGAAATGACCTTTGTTCTAATGTCTGCATGCATTTAGGAGCTTGCTTGATTGGGTTAGCACTAGGCTCTATTACTACTTTGTGGACTATTAAATTAGAAGGAAAAATGAGCATTCTTCATAAATATATGCGAAGCAATCCTTAAACACAGTGTGGTGTTTATTTTTGGATGTCTGAGGGGGGGGGGACACCACAGATCATGAGGGTACTTATTGAAGTGATGTATGATGTTGAGATATGATGTTCTATCATGAAAGATAGAGGCATCACCCTTAATGGACCAAATCACCTAATAAGAACTCCAAAAACATGATGGGTATTCGAATATACCAAAGATTTTTCCCCTATTTTACATGGATAAATAAAGCTTATATTAAACCACATTCTAAAATTCACTATGGAGGAAAGCCTTCATAGTTAACTAAATCAATGAAATTCCTAGAATACTCTCGATTAAAGTAGACAATTATCATCTCCAAATATTTCAAGGTTAAAATATCAAAGGATTGGTCGTATTTGGAAAATCAATTGGGAAAATTCAAGAAGAAGAGTAATTTTTAGAATATAAAGGGAAGAAGCAGAAAATGCTCATGATACTAGGAAGCCTATTGAGCATTCCAATATTTAAAAGTGAAGAGACATATTTATTTGAGTTGAATTTTTTTAGATTGCTAGGGCTTATAATTCATGAACACATGGTTTCAGAGATCCCTAAGAGGTGAGGATTTATGATGATAGCCTGAAGAAAATAGCTACCTTGGATCCTAAATCTTGAGAGCTTTAGTAAGTATGAAAACATGACAAATCAATTTATAGGTGGACATAAGAGGTTTCCTTCACAAGAGAGGATAAATCATCCAACGCTAAAATTACAATCTGAGGCTAAAACTCCTCCTATGATTTAAACCATGTAGTCCAGTCTTATGAATTACAATATAGCTAGGTAGTTATTTAATTGAAAAGAGATTAAGGTCCATAAACCCACTCTAAGAGACTAGAGCATGAGTGCTATGAATAATGGCTTTGTCTAATGCAAAATCCTTTCAAATTTTATTTCATTTTAGACACATTATTTTGATAGATGCTTTAAATGCATGATGAAAATAGGTTATATGCCAAATCAGCTCAAAGAATGTGTTCTCTAGCACAAGGGATGCCCTCACAAGTCAAGTATTCCCCTATCATGCAAGGATGGAGATCCTTCATGTTCAAGAGAGAAAGAATATGCATGCATGATGTGAAATATACAACCATACAGCTAAGGGGTTTCTAAATCTTTTAATTATCTTGATTATAGCCTTAAGCTTCATGGTGAGGTTATGAGTTATTTAAAATTTATTTATGAGTGATTAGTTGGGTAGAAAATTTATTTTACCCTAAGAGCTTAATCATATCAAGGCTACACATTAAAGCATTATGGTGTTTATTTTTTGATGTGGGGAGACACCACACAGATCGTAAGGGGATACTTTATGAGGTGATCAAGTATGACATTGAGGTATGATGTACTATCTCAAAAGGTAGATGCATCACCCTATATAGACCTAGTCACCTAATAAGGACTCTTAAGGCATGATGGGTCTTCGAATGTACTAGAGATTTTTCCCCTACTTTACATTGATGAATAAAGCAAAGTTTATATTAAATCTGGTTCTAAAGTTCCTTATGGAGGCAGGTCTCCATAGTTAATTATATCTTAGGAAATATAATTCCCTAAAAATACTATCAATTAAAGTAGATAATTAAGATCTCCAAAGATTTCAAGGCTAGATAATAAATAAATTGGTTATATTTGGAAAATCAATTGGAAAAGTTTAAGGAGAGGACTTATTTTTGGAATCCAAAGGGAGGAGGTAGGAAATTTTCCTGATGCTAGGAAGCCAAGTGAGCATTTCAATCTATCCTATAATTGAGCTTTATATATTTTAAAGTGAAAAGAATTATATTGTTTGAGTTGAAATTTATTAGATTATTAGGGCTTAAAATCTATCAACACAAGATTTTAGAAATATCTAAGAGGTGAGGATTTATGCTTGTAGCCCGAAGGAAATAGCCACCTCAAATCCTGACTCTAGGGAGCTTTAGTAAGAGCTAAAGCATGACCTAAATCTAAGTGATATGTGGACATAAAGGTTTACTTCCATAAGAGAGAGTAAACCCATCTGACTTCTGGACTTATAACCGCCTGGAGTGGCCGCCAGCTAACACCTCCTATGCTTTAAATCCATGTGGTTCATTCATATGCATTTGCAAGATAGTTGGGCTATTATTTATGTAGAAAGAGACTAAAGTCCATACACCACTATAGGAGACTAGAGCATGAGTGGTATGAGTAATGACTTAATCTACAAATGTAAAATCTTTTAAATTTTATTTCATTTTTGACACATCATTTTGACAAAGGCTCTAGGATTTCTTATGCCTAATGCATGATGAAAATAGGTTATGGGCCAAATCAGCTAAAAGAAGGTGTTTTTCACCACAAGGGATGCCCTGATAGGTCAAGCATTTCCCTATCGTGCAAGGATGGAGATCCTTCATATTCAAGAGAGATAGAATATGCATGCAAGGTGTGAAGCATTCAAACATTCAGCTAATGGGTTGCTAAATCTTTTAATTATCTTATTTAAGATTGAGACATTATGGTGAGGTTAAGAGTTATTAAGATTTTAATTTTATGTGATTTGTTGGATAAAAATTTTATTTTTATCCTAAGTGCTTAATGCATCCAGGCTACACATTAAAGCATCCATCATTTAAGAAACTATGAAAAATATGCAATTTCTAATACACAATATAAAGAAATCATCAATGAATTTATATAACTATCATGAATGAATAAGAGGCCAAGGGTCAAAATCACTGCATAAACCCAAAAAAGAGAAATGATGGATAGCCAAGTTGTACCTCTATACAATATGGAATATGAAAGAATAATTACAACTATAAATGAATACATGCTATGGGGGTCTTCACTTCTTCATGTCTCCATTTTTTATTTGGTTTCTTCTTTGATTTGGATGGTGTTTGCTTCAAAGGCATCACAGGCACCCTAGTATAAAGCCCTCTACCGCTCATACTAATCCCCATAGCACTAATCCTAATTTATATTACAAAATTACAATTATGTGGAAAAACTAAATCTAACTACACCGTAAAATATACATATAATTCCAAGTAATTATGAATATTTGGACTTAACACCGCACATGGGTAACCAAGCCCACCTATCCTAACTTGGATTTCACTTAAGGGTTTAAGCAACCTCCAAAGAGCGCATTTATATTTATTTTAAGCAACCCCTTAAGCACAATCCCCTGTAGAAGACATGATTTGGCTAAGAATGACCTATCATCCAGTCTATGAAGCATGCACCCTAGCATCCAGTATAAAATAGTACATCATAAAATAAAACATTCATCACATCATACACCATCCTAACATAGAGCTAGAAGTGGTGACTTAGTTCTATTGTGTGTTAAGGCTTTGCAGTATGTCTTATTAAGCATTAGAGTCATGATTTTTTAAATATAGAAGGATTCAATTTAAAATGAAAGGCCACTTTCATTTCAAGTTGTTTAGTTTATTTGACAATTTTAATTTTATATATTTGTATTATTTCACATGATTATAATTAGTAACTAAATGTTATGAAAAGAAAGAGGACTACCCCCTTTTATCCCTACCTTAGGCCACTTTCTAAAGTATATTAATTTGATTTAGTTTTCTTTAGTGAATGGCTTATTACACATTTTTAAATTAATCCTAAGTTTATGTTCACTTTAAGTAACTCTATTCAATATGAAAGGCATCTTAAGATTAATCAAATTGAATTACTATTACATGACATATATCAAACCATTCGCTTCCATCACATGTAACATGCATATGATTCAATCCTAAGTTGATCTATACATGCAACATGTTTTAGCAAACTTAAATGATGAATGTAGGGGTGTATATTTGAATTTTAGATTCTTTCATTTAATTGAATTATTTAATCATATTAATTTAAAGCTTTATCCAAATTCTTATGCAAAGATACATAGGGATGAAGTTAAATAGGTATGTGCTATTGTTAAACCAAGGAAGTGAGGTAATCAAATGACCTCCTTGGGGTTAGCTAAAGCCTTGTATTCTGAGATGTCTAAACTATATACTTATTTGTATTAAACATAAGTAAGTTTGTACTTATGAACATGAGAAAGAGAACTCCAAAACACATAATTAGATAATTTAATCATTCAAATGACTATGAATGCATGCATTTTTGATAGAAAAGAGGGATCATCATTTTCTAATTATGCATACCTACACATGTGTAAAAGATGTAAGCAAGTACGTGTCATTGTTAAACCAGGAAAGTGAGGTAATCAAATGACCTCCTTGGGTCTAAATAAAGCCTCGTATTCCCAGAATGTCTAGACAAAACACTTACAACCTTAGATACATATGAATGTATGCATAACTATAAAGATAAGAATCATGCAAAGATTATATTTTTATTTGATTGAGTCATCTATGCATGTGAATTAAAGTTCTATCCAAATTCTAATGTAGAAATATTTATAAATGAAATCAAATAACTACATGTCATTGTTAAATCAGGAAAGTGAGCTAATCAAATGACCTCCTTAGGGCTACTTAAAGCCTTGCATTCCCAGAATGTCCAGACTATATACTTATTAACATTCAAATGCATGTAAAACCACATATGAATTAAGGAAAAGAAAGCTTTACTTCATATACCTAAGCTATAAGAACATGCTAAGCCTATATGTATTGATAACTATTATCACTCTAATCAATGTAATTGATTTCTAAATTTTGGAAAAATAATTTGAATTTATTAATATAATAGCCACACATATTATAAATTGGTCCAATATATATAAGCACATAAAAGAAAATCATTTGACCTAATTAATTTTGAATAAATGAATGTATGATTTCAAATAACATACAACATTTGACATGATTGGAAAGGAATGAATAAACATAAACACATTATTTTATTCAATCAAACTAATTCTTAAGGACAATCATACTAAATAAACCCATTTAAAGAAAACCAAAGCTTTCTTAGTATCATTTTTAATTTCATGTTTTAATTTGATTTAAGGATGTGAGGAAGAGGTTTTCTAATCCTAATCCATTCTAAGGTTTGTAAATTAATTTTGTTTAATGAAATGTAATTAAGTTAATTTTATGAGTTAATTAGGTTGTGATATGTATTAAATACATTGATTAACCTTCCCTATGTTACCTTAATATAATTATCCAAATAATTATGAGCCAACATGATATGCACATGAATTGGAAATTAAATCAGTAGTGGTTTTAAGGGATAAAAGGGGCCTAATGAAATTGGCACATGATTAATGGTTAATTAAATTAATGAACTTAATTAGGTACTTTCATGGTTTCCCCACACATGTGGGTTGACCATAAACTTTCTTAAAATATCTTTAGGTTTTTGAACACCTAAAGGTCTACCTAAAAGTTAATTAATTGAAGTTTAATATGATTATGAATTCAATTTAATTAATTAAATGATTTAATTAATTTGTAAAATCTTAGTTGATTTTATTTTATTTAATGGAATGAACTTAGCAAAAAAGGCTAAGAAAGTGGTCTTAAACCTATTCCATTAGTCCATTCACTGTTCAACAATGATTAATAAACTTAATTAACTAATTTTTTATTATTCATGGGATTAATTAATCATCAATTTACTTAAAAGTATAATTAAGGTTTAATTAGTCAATTTTCATAGTTAAGTGAGCAATAAATCCCAAGAAAATCATGGGAGGTAGAGGTCATCCCATTAAATTAACCCACAAAATTTGAGATTAATTTCTCAAGTAATTAAGGAGTAATTAAGCTAATTAACTTTGTAATTAAACCTTAATTAAGACTTAATTTTTGTTCAAAATAAATTAAGATTATTTTTAATTAATTCTCTTCTGAAATACCTTTAAAATGAGTATTTATTTATATTTTTATGATTTTTTTATGATTTTTTATAATTTGTTGGAAGTTTCAGCCATTGAAAATGATTAATTAAGCCTAATCCCATCAGCACCATGTGGCGTGTTGACGTGACGTGCTTTCCATGTGGCACCATGGGATTGGCTACTTAAAACTTATCTGACTTAGCACCTTTGTGGTGGTGATGGATGCACTTTCTCGTCTGTTGTCTGATCTAAGATCGATCCGATTAATCCTAATTAGGATTTAACTAGATTGATCAATCGATCATCACAATTGTCCATTCTGATCAAGTGGAATGGACAATGCGTGATCTATCATCATGCTAGTAAGGGAGAATAGAGTCCATCTCATTACTATGATCCGAAGCTCACAGGTCGCATTGACTCCAAATGGATCCCACACCTTAATGACATTGAAAGAGGATCCAACGGTCAAGATCACACAAGATGAACATTTCCTTCAAAAAGCTTCAAAAAAGTTTTCACCCAAGGTCAGTTTCAATGGCATACCTCACCGGAGCTCAAGACTGGCAGCATAAGCAATTGAGAAGGCTACATATAGTGGAGACAAAGTGCTACTGACCGGAATGAACTTTGATTTGATGTAGTTTGCTTGGAAGGCCATGAACTGAAGCTTAGGAGGTTAGTTCTGATCAAAGTTGCACTTCTGGTGGTCAGAGGGCTCGGGAGGTGATTCATTTTTGCTCGATGGAGTGTGGGGATGGTGTGTGCAAAGTTAATTTGACTTTGGTGGAGGTTTGTACAAGTTGGGATCGAAAGAAGGGTGCCTTATTTCAAGATAGATGAAAATGGCATTTTTTTGATCGAGGAAAGAGCTTAGGAGGTTGGGAAATACTCTAGCAGCTCATCTAGGGTAGTTAGGGCTCGAAGGAATGATTTTATGTGTGTTTGAGTGGAAATGAGCGGGTGAATACCCTACCCCTCTCCTCTTGATCGAATGGCTCATCCTGGTTTGGATTTTTGTGATCATCCGGCCACCTCAGGGAGTCATGGGTGGTAGGGACTGGATGAAGTGGCTCAGTTTAGTTGGGTGATGGTGTGGAAGTGGCTACCAAGGGAGGAAATGGCTGTCCTTGTGCTTTCCAAATGTACCAATGGGGAGGGTAAGGTGATTTCACCTCCCATTGGGAGAGTGCCAAGTGGCCAAGGAATGGAAATGACCACTTACATGGGTGATTTGTCTAATGTGATATGCTTGAGCCAAGAGTAGAATGGTCATTTGGCATTGGATTTGATTTGGGCAGATTTGAAATGAGTCAAAAGTGGGTCAGCCCAAATTTTAAGTGGTTTGGAGTTCATTTGGTTTGATTTGGCTCAATTTGACTCAAATGGGTCAAATTAGGTTAGGTTGGATCAAGTTGACCAATTGGTCAAATTAGGTCAATCAAAGGGTTGGGTCAAGTTCATATGATCATTTGGATGTATTAGTGTCATTGGTTTGTTTGATTTGGCTTAGAATTATTTTTTGCTCATTTAAGTTCATTTGGGTCAAATGGGTTAAGTTGACTTGACCAATTTGGCTAAATTGGCTTGGGTTATGTGTTGGTTTGGGCTTGGTTGTCCAATTTAAGATGATTGTAGGCTTTGGTTTCAATTAATTTAGATTTTGTTTTGATTTAGGCCAACTTGACCATTTAGGTCAATTTGGGCTATGTAGGTCAATTGGGTTCAATTGGGTCAATTGGGTCCAATCAAAGCTTTGGTCAAGTTGAACCATTTTTTACAATCAATTTAATTTATATTTTGATTTGACTCAATTTGGTCTTTTAGGTCAATTTGGGTCAACCTGGGTCAAGAGGGCCAATTGGGCTTGGTTTGGCTCAATTGAAGATCAAGTTATGTTCGAATATTGATTTTGAGTTGCTATGAATCATTAGTTTCAAGGGATTTAGTTTAGGTTGCAATATGGCTAGTTTGGGTTCATATGGGTTAAGGGGTTGACTTGGTCAAATAAAGTTGAGTTTTTATTGTTTTGACAATTGATCAACCTATGGTGATCAACAATCATGATGGGAGGTCTTGGTTGTCTTGGTTCAATCCAATTTAGGTAGGATTGGAACTTGGCTCAAATAAGTCAAATTGGCCACTTTGGGTCAAGTGGACCAATTGAGTTTAATTGACTTGATTTTGGGTTGAGTTTAATTCAGTGGGGTTTATATATGGATTTGGGAATGATATATAAATTCAATTGCAATTGGTTTGGGTTCAAATGGGTTTTGGTTCATTTGAACATTTCAAGTCCAAAGGGTTAAGTTGGGTTTGACTTGGGTTGATTTTGGTTTGGCTTGATGATTGTAGATTTCATTTATATTTGTGAATATGATTGAAGGTATGATTGACTCATGAGAAAATCAAATGAATTTGGGTTTTGGAATGAAGGAATTTGGCTAAGTCCATGGAGTTTGGTAATGTGGTTTAGGTTTGGATTTTGATTTAGTTTGATTTAGTTTTGATGATTTAAATGTATATTTCATTTATATTTGTGAAGATGATTGAAGATATGAATTGTTTATGAGAAAATCAATTGATTTTGGATTGATTTGGATTAAGTTTTGGCTAAGTCCATGGGATAGGTCATGTGACTTAAGAAGGGTTTCAAGTTTAATTTGATTTAGTTTGATTTAGTTTTGATTTTTTGAATGTGGATTTGATTTATATTTAAGAAGATGATTGAAGAAGTAAATTGATTATGAGAAAATTAATTGAGTTTAAATTGATTTGGATTAAGATTTGGCTAGGTTCATGAAATTTATTCAAACGACTTAGGATGGATTTCATGTTTGGGTTTGATCATGGGCTTCAATCATTTGGGTTTTGGAATTTTGGTTTGGATTTAGATTTGATTTTTGAATTGAATTTGAGGTTGAGTTTGAGAAGGTGAACATGGATTGGATTTAGGTTGTAGGGTAGGTAGATTATCCTAATCCCTAAGGCATAACCTAATCTTGTGATTAACCCTTCTAATTTTCTAGGCTTAGGTTAAGTGTTTACCTAATTGGTAGAAGTGTCTTATGACTAGGGAAGTCATCATGTTTAGGAGACTCCTAAGTCTAAGATGGGAAGACTGAACCCTCACTCCAAAAGTGAGGTCAACAAGCATCAAACATGAAGAAACGATAAAGGGCATGCCATTCCAATGCATAGTTTAAACATAACATCAATCAATTTTATAAACAATCATAAAAGAATAACATGCTAATGCGATCGTACCTCCGAAGAGAAAATATGGGTGATCTTTTAATGCAACGAATATGAAAGAATAATTACAATTGTTTTAAATGCTATGGGGTCTTGTTTTCTTCATTTCTTCATATCTTCTTTCTTCCTTCTCTTGATTTGTATATGCTTACTTCAAAGGGATCATAAGGCACCCCAGGAGAAAGTCTTCTAGCCACCGCTCATCCTAATCCCCAATAGCACTAATCCTAATTCCTATTGCAAGATTATATTAAGAATAAAAAAAGTAAATCTAACTACACCTACAAAATAGAGGTTTGCTAAACACACATGCAATCCCAAGCAGTTATATGTATAATTTGCACTTAGCACCACACTTGGGTGCTAAGCTCGCCTATCCTAACTTGGATTATCCTTAAGGGTTTAAGCAACTTACAAAAAGAGAATTTATATTTATTTTTGAGCAACCCCTTAAGCACAATCCCCTATAGAAAATATTAGATTAGCTAATGCTAACATCTGAGGCATAGACCCTAATATCTAGTCTAAAATATTACATCATAAAACAAAACAAACATCGCATCATACATCATCCTAACATAGAGCTATAAGTTGTGACTTAATTCTAATGTGTGTGTTAAGGTTTATATGGTATGTCTTGCTAGGCATTAATGTTATATTTTTCTAAGTGTGGGGAGATTTAATTTAACATGAAAGGTTAGTTTTTCTTCTAGTTGTTTAGTTGATTTTGAGAATTTTTAATTTATGTTTTTTTTTTGTTTCATATGATATACAATTAGCAATTAAGTGCTATAAAGAGTAGGAAGAGGGTTATCCTCTTTCATCCTTACCTTAAGCCACTTTCTAAGGTATATTAATTTGATTTAGATCTCTTGCATGAATGGCTTATTATGCAACTTAAATTAATCCTATGTTTAGGTTCACTTTAAATAACTTTATTCAATATGAAAGGCATCTTAATATTAATCTAATTGAATTACTACCACATGACATATATCAAATTCTTCCTCTCCATCACATATAACATGCATATGATTCAATCTTGAGTGTATCTATACATACAACATGTTTTAGCACACTTAAATGATGAATGTAAATGTGTATATTTGGAATTTATATTTTTGTTATGGTTGAATTATGTAAACATATAGATTAAAGCTCTATCCAAATTATAACATGAAAATACATAAGGATGAAATCACATAAGTACATGTCATTATTAATAAAGGAAGTGAGGTAATCAAATGACTTCATTGGGGCTAGCTAAAGCCTCGTATTCCAAGGATGTCCACACTATGTACTTATTAACATTCCAAGCTATGTAAATCTATACAAGGGTAAATAAATAAGAGCACCAATTTATATGTCACACATGCTAATGACTTGGGTGAATATGAATGCATATATTTTTGGTAACAAAAGGGGATCTTTATCTTTTAATTAAGCATACCTACATTCTGATCACGTGGATTGGACGGTGTGTAATATATCATCACGTGAGCAAGGGAGAATGGAGTCCATCTGCCATTGCTCGCTTGATCTGAGCATACCAAAGCTTAGATCAACTCCAAAAGGATCCCTCACCTTCACGATGTTCGATCAGAGGGGATCCAACGGTCAAGATCACATGATATGCACATTTTCTTCAAAAAGCTCTAACCCATTTTTGCCAAAAGCTTAGTTTCAATGGCATACCTTTCCAGAGCACAAGATCGGTTTCACAAATGATTGAGTAAGCTTCATCTAGTGGAGATGAAGACCTATTGAGTAGCAATTGGATCAACTTCCCTTTCATCACTTGGAAGGCCAAGATCTGTCACTTTGGAGCTTGGTTCTGATTGAAGTCACACGTCCTATGGTCGGAGGGCTTGGGAGGCAATTCGTTCTTCCTCGATGGAGTGTGGGGATGATGTTTGCAAAGATTTTTTTCAAAGTTAATTTGATTTTTATAAAGGTTTGAGCAAGTTGGGATTGAAGGAAGGATGCCTTGTTTCAGCTTGGGTGAAACCAATAATAGGGAGCTTGGAAAACTCATAAATAGCTCTAGGATGCTCGCCTTGGGGTGATAGGTTCTCACTAAGGTCTAGTGCTTATTTGGAGTTGGAATGAGGGGGGGGGGGTATACCCCCTCCTCCTCTTGATCAAACGGTCCAATTGGATTTGGCTCCTATTGTCCATCCAGCCACCTCAGAGGGTCATGAGTGGCAGGGAGTGGATGAGGTGGCTCAATTTGAGTGGGTGAAGGTGTGGAGGTGGCTGCCAATGAGGGATAAAGGGTGTCCTATGGGTTTCAAATGCTCCAACGGTGAGGGTGAGGTGAGTTCACCTCCCACGAGTCGTGGCCGACCCAACCACCCCTTGGGTCAGGTTAGGCAGTGTCCTATGTGCCTAGGTGGACCATTGGGAGAGTGCTAAGTGGACAAGGAATGGAAATGACCACTTATATGGGTGATTTGTCTCATGTGATACCCTTGACCCATGGGTAGAATAGTCATTTAGTGTTGGATTTGATTTGGCCAGATTTGAAATGAGCAAAAAGTGGGTTAGCCCAAAATTCATGTCAATCGAAGTTGATTTCGTTTGATATGGCACAATTTGACTCATTTAGGTCAAATTAGGTTAGGTTGAGTCAAGTTGACCAATTGATTAAATTGTGTCAAACCAAGGATTGGGTCAAGTCCATATGATCATTTGGGATGTGTTAGTGTCATTGGTTTGGTTTAGCTTAGATTTAATTTTGCTCATTTGAGTTCATTTGGGTCAAATGGGTTAAGTTTTGACCAAATTGGCCAAATTGGCTTGGGTTAGGTGTTGATTTGGGTTTAGTTTACTAATTGAAAATGATTGTAGCTTTGGTTTCAATTAATTTAGATTTTGTTTTGATTTAGGCCAACTTGACCCTTTAGGTCAATTTGAATTAAGTAGGTCAATTGAGTTCAATTGGGTCAATTTGGTCTAATCATGGCTTTGGTCAAATTCAATAATCAAATTGGAATGAACTTGAGCCATCAATTGCAATTAATTTAGTTTATATTTTAATTTGACCCAATTTGGTCATTAAGTCAATTTGGGTCAACTTGGGTCAAGAGGGCCAATTGGGTTTGGTTTGGGTCAATTGAAGGTCAAGTCATGTTCAAATATTGATTTTGAGTTTGTATGAATCATTTGTTTCAAGGGATTTGGTTTAGGTTGCAATTCATCTAGTTTGGGTTCATATGGGTTAAATGGTTGACTTGGTTTGACCCAATTTGTGACACTTGATCAACTTAAGGTGATCAACAATCATGATAAGAGGCTTTGGTTGGCTTCATTCAATCCAATTTGGGTCAAAATGGAACTTGGCTTAAATAAGTCAAATTAGCCACTTTGGGTCAAGTGGACCAATTAGGTTTTGTTGGCTTGATTTTGGGTTGAGTTTAATTTAGTTGAGTTTATACATGGATTTGGGATTGATATATAAATTAAATTGCAATTGATTTGGGTTTGGATGAGTTTTGGTTCATTTAGATATATTCCAAGTCAAGATGGCTAGGTTAGATTTGACTTGGGTTATTTTTGGTTTGGTTTGATGATTATAGATTTCATTTATATTTGGGAAGATAATTGAAGGAATAATTGATTCATGAGAAAATCAATTGAATTGGGTTTGAATTGAATGGACTTTTGGCTAAGTCTATGGAACTGGTTTATGTGGCTTAAGAAAGATATTGATTTAGTTTGATTTAGTTTTGATGATTTAAATGTATATTTCATTTATATTTGTGAAGATGATTGAAGATATGAAATCACTATGAGAAAATCAATTTAGTTTGGATTGATTTGGATTAAGATTTGGCTAAGTTCATGAAATTGATTCAAAGGACTTAGGAATGGTTTTGATTTAATTTGACCTTGTTTTGATTATTTGAATGTAGATTTGATTTATATTTTGGAAGATGATTGAAGATTTAAATTGATTACAAAAAAATCAATTGATTTTGGATTTATTTGAAGGTAAATTTGGTTAAGTCCATGAAGGTAAGTCAAAGGACATAGGGAAGGGTTTTAATTTATTATGATTTAGTTTAACTTAGTTTTGATCATTTGAATGTTGATTTGATTTATATTTAAGAATATAATTGAAGATATAAATTGATTATTAGAAAATCAATTTATTTTGGTTTGATTTGAAGGTAAATTTAGCTAAGTCCATGAAATTGATTCAAAGGACTTATAAAGGATTTAAAGTTTGAGTTTAATCATGGGCTTCAATCATTTGGTTTTGGAATTTGGGTTTGGATTTGAATTTGATGCCTGAATTGAACTTGAGGTAAGGTTTGAGAAGGTGAACATGGATTGGATTTGGGTTATAGGGTAGGTGGATTATCCTAATCCCTAAGGCTTAACCTAATCTTATAGTTAACCGTTATAAGTCTCTAGGATAAGGTTAAGTGTTTACCTAATTGTTAGAAGTGTCTTATGACTAGGGAAGTCTTAGTGTCTAGAAAACTCATAAGCCTAAGATGGGAAGATTGAATCCACAGTCCAAAAAGTGAGGTAAATAGGCCTTAGTCTCCATAATGTTGCCCTTGGAGATAGATGATTGGAAGACAGAAGCCAAGTTTCACATTATATACTAGGATACATCTTCCAATTCTTTGCTTGGGAGACCATGGATACATGAGAACAACATGGTTCCATTCTTTCTACATAAGTGTATGAAGTTTGTGAGAGGTGGGATCGTCTAATGTGTCAAAAGAGATCTCACTCTTAAAATCAACAAGTCTAATTGAGCTCTATCCTTATACAACCCGAAATATGAAAGAATAATTACAATTGTATTAAATTCTATGGGTCTTCTTTCTTTCATTTCTTCATATCTTCTTTCTTGATTTGGATATGCTTACTTCAAAGGCATCACAGGGCACCCTAGGACAAAGCCTTCTAGCCACTACTCATCGTAATCCCCCATAGCTTTAATCTTAATTCTTATTGCAAAATTACATTAAGAATAGAAAAGTAAATCTAACTACACCTATAAAATAATTGTTAGCTAAACACATATGCAATCCCAAGCAGTTAAATGTATAATTTGGACTTAGCACCCTGCACATGGGTACCCAAGCCTACTTATCCTAACTTAGATTAGGCTTAGAGGTTCAAGTAACCTACAAAAGAGCATTTATATTTATCTTTAAGAATCCCCTTATGCACAATCCCCTCTAGAAGACATGATCGAGCTAAGAGCGGCCAAGCATCCAATCTATGAAACATACACCCTAACATCCAGTCTAAAACATTACATCATAAAAAAAAACAAATGCCATACATACACCATCCTAACTTAGGACTAGAAGTGGTGACTTAATTCTAATGTGGGTGCTAAGGCTTAGTGTGGTATGTCTTACTAGCATTAGAGATAAAATTTTCTATGTGTAGAAGGATTTAAATTAACATAAAGAATTGATTTCACTTGAAGTTATTTAACTATTTTGAGAATTTTAAGTTATGCTTTCTTTTATTTCTTATGATTACACTTAGCAATTAAGTGTTAGAAAGAGAAGGAAGAGGATTACTCTCTTTCATCCCTACCATAAGCCACTTTCCAAAGCACATTAATTTGATTTAGTTCTCTTTAGTGAATAGCTTATTGCACATTTTAATGTAATCCTAAGTTTAGGTTCACTTTAAATAGCTCTATTCAATATGAAAGGCATCTTAAGATTAACCTAATTAAATTACTACCACATGACATATATCAAACCATTCCCTTATATCACATGTAACATTCATATGATTTAATCCTAAATGTATTTACAAACATATTTTTGCTCCCTTAAATTATGAATGTATGTATATGTTTGGAATTTATATATATATATATATATATATATATATATATATATATATATATATATATATATATATATATATATATATATATATATATATTGGTTGAATTAGGTAAATTAAAGTTCTATGCAAATTCTAATACCAAAATACATAAGGATGGAATCACATAAGTACATTTCATAGTTAACCAAGGAGGTAATCAAATGACCTTCTTGGAGCTAGCTGAAGTTTCGTATTCCTAGGTTGTCTAGACTATATACTTATTAACATTCCAAGCCTATGTAAATCTATACAATGGTAAGAAAAAGAGAGCACCAACTTATATATCACACATGCTAATGACTTAGGTGAATATGAATACATGTATTTTTAGAAATAAAAGGGGATCTTCATCTTTTAATTAATCATACCTACACATGTGTAAAAGATGTAAGCAAGTACATGCCATTTTTAAACCAAGGAAGTGAGGTAATCAAATGACCTCTTTGGGGCTACTTAAAGCTTCATATTCCTGGGATGTCTAGACTAAACACTTGCTATCTTAAATACATATAAATGTATACACAACTATAAAGATGAGAATCATGCGAAGATTGGATTTTTATTTGATTGAATCATTTATGCATGTGAATTAAAGTTCTATCCAAATTCTAGTGTAGAAATCTATGTAAATGAAATCAAATAAGTATGTGTCATTATTAACCAGGGAAGTGAGGTATTCAAATGACCTCCTTGGGGCTACTTAAAGCATCATATTCCTGGGACGTCTAGACTATATACTTATTAACATTCAAATACGTGTAAAACCACATATGAATTAAGGAAAGAAAGCTTTACTTAATATACCTAAGCTATAAGCACATGCAAAGCATATATATATTCATAACTATTATCACTCTAATCAATGTAATTATTTATAAACTTTAGAAAAATAATTTATATTTATTGGTGATAATAGTCACACATATTATAAATTAATCTACCACATCTAAGCTTACATAAAAAGAAAATCTTTTGATTTAATTAATTTTAAAAAGATGAATGTATAATTTCAAATGACATACAACATTTGACATGATTGGAAAGGAATGAATAAACCTAAACACATGATTTCATTCAATCAAATTAATTCCTAAGGACAATCATATTAGATAAAGCCATTTAAAGTAAACCAAAGCTTTCTTAATATCATTTTGAACTTCATATTTTGATTTGATCTAAGGATGTGAGAAAATGTTTGCTGATCCTAACCCATCCCCATGTTTGTTAATTAATTTGGTTTAATGAAATGTAATTAAGTTGATTTTATGAGTTAATTATATTGTAATATGAGTTGAATACATTAATTAATCCTTTCTTATGTTACCTTAACATAATTACCCAAATAATTGTGACCCAATATGATATGCACATGAATTGTAAATTAAATTAGCAATGATCCTAAGAAATAAAAAGGGCTTAATGTAATTGGCTCATAATTAACGGTTAATTAAGTTAAGGAACTTAATTAAGTATTCTGATGGCCTCCCCACACATGTGGGTTAACCATAATTTCCTTAAGATATCTTTAGCTTACTAAACACCTAAAAATCTATCCAAGAATTTATTAATTAAGGTTTAATATGATTTGGATTTCAATTTAATTAATTAAGTGATGTAATTAATTAGTTAAACCTTAATTAATTTCATTTTGTGAAAATGAAATGAACTTAGGGGAATATGCTAGGACAGAGGTCCCAACCCTATTCCTTAGTTCATTTACTATTAACCAATGATTAATAAACTTAATTAACTAATTTATTACTATTCATGGGATTAATTAATCATTAATTAACTTAAAAGAGTAATTAGGGTTGAATTAGTCAATTTTCTTAATTAAGTAAGCAATAAATCCCATGAAAATCATGGGAGGCAGAAGTCATCCCATTAAATTAACCCACAAAATTTGAAATTAATTTCTCAAGTAATTAAGTAGTAATTAAGCTAATTAAATTTGTAATTAAATATTAATTAAGCATTAATTATTGTTCTAAATTAATTAAGAATATTTTTAATTAATTCTCCTCTGAAATACCTTTAAAATGAGTATTTATTTATATTTTTTCAAATTTTCTATGATTTGTTATGAATTTTGGACGTTTTAGCCATTAAAATAATTTAATTAGCCCTAATTAAAGCCTAATCCTATCGAGGCACACTGATGCGGTGCACTTTCCACATGGCATCATGGGATTGGTTATTTAAAACTTATCTGACTCAGCGCTTATGTGGCGACGGTGGATGCACTTTCTCGTGCGCCTTCCAATCTAAGATCGAACATCTACAATTAATCTCATGGTGTATTAAGATAAAATTGAATTAAACTAATGGATCTAATCACGACCGTCCATTCCGTTCACCAGAAATAGACTGTGCGTGATCTACCATCCCACAAACAATAAGAGATGGAGTCCATCAGCCATTGCTCGCTTGATCAGAGCTTACTCAAGCTCGGGTCAACTCCAAAAGAATCCCATACCTTCACGACATTGATCAGAGGGGATCCAACGGTCAAGATCACATAAGATGTAAGTTTTCATCAAAAAGCTCCAACAAATTTTTATAAAAAGCTCAATTTTAATGGAATACCATGCCGAGCTCAAGATCGATGGTGCAAATGATTGAGGAATCTTTGTGTCAGCATGAGCTTTGATTCCTTGTCATTTTCTTGAAAGACCAACACCCAAAGCTTGGGAGGCTAGTGTTGATCAAAGTTCCACCTTCGGTGCTCAAGAAGCTTGGGAGATGATTCATTCTTGCTTAACGAGGCCTAAGGAAGGTGTGTGCAAGGTTAATTTTAGTTTGGTGGACAAATGGTTGATTTGGATTGGAGAGGTGGATGCCCCATTTCAGCTTGGGTAAAACCAGTAATGGGGAGCTTTGGGAACTTTGAAAAAGCTCTAAGATTCTTTCCTTATGGTACTAGGGTTCTTACTAAGGTCTAGTTCTCATTTTGAGTTTGCATGGGGGGGGGGGGGTGTACCTGCTCCTTCCCTTGATCAGATAGTTCGATTGGGTTTAGCTTCTAGTGGCCAGAGGGTAGTGGGTGGCAGGTAGTGGATGAATTGGCTCAGTTTGAGTGGGTGAAGGTGTAGAGGTGGCTACCAAGGGGGATAGTCGCTATCCTATGCAAGCCAGGAGCTCCAGTTGGGAAGATGAGGTGAGTTCACCTCCCATGATTCATGGACTACCCAACCACCCCTTGGGTTAGGTTGGGCAATGTCCTTAGTGCCTAGGTGGATCATTAGGAGAGTGCCAAGTGGCCAAGGAATGGAAATAACCACTTACATGGGTGATTTGCTCCATGTGATACCCTTGACCTCACCATTGCTTTGACCACCACCTCCATATCCACTAGCACCTCTAGATTCCCCACCACCACTGTGATAACCGCCACCTCCGCCTTTGTCTCCACTGCCAGATCTAGACTGAGCCTAGTTGATGGTGATGTTCCTACCGTTAAGGTTTTGTCCATTATTATGGTTTAGGGTTAGTTTATGGTTTAGGGTTTATGGTTAGTTAGGGATTAGGGTTTAGGTTTTAGGGTTTGGGGTCTAAGGTTTAGGGTTGCAGGTTTGAGGGTTTATGGTTTATGGTTTAGGGTTTTAGGGTTTAGGGTTTAGGGTTTAAGGTTTAGGGTTTTAGGATTTAGGGTTTAAGATTTAGGGTTTAGGATTTAGGGTTTATGGTTTAGGATTTAGGGTTTAGGGTATAGGGTTTAGGATTAGTTTTAAGGTTGTAGGTTTAGGGTTTAGGGCTTAGGATCTAGGGTTTAGGGTTTTTTTAATTAAGTAAATTCATAGGTTTATCTTTATTTAGTTTATTTAGTTTATTTTTAATTTATTTGAGTTTATTTTATTTTTTATTTTTATTTAGGTTTATTTTTTATTTTTATTTAGTTTAGTTTATTTATTTTAGGTATTTTTATTTTAGTTTAGGTTTTTTATTTTTATTTATTTTTTAGGTTTAGGTTTTCTTTTAGTTGAGTTTTATTTTTATTTTATTTTTTAGGTTTAGGTTTTATTTTTTATTTTTAGGTTTATGTTTAGGTTTTTATTTTATTTTTTTAGGTTTAGGTTTAAGGTATTTATTTTAGGTTTATTTTTAGGTTTTATTTTTTAGTTTAGGTTTAGGTTTATTTTTAACTTATTTTATTTTAATTAGATTAGGTTTAGATTTAGTTTTCGTTTATTTTAGGTTTAGGTTTTCTTTATTTTAGTTTAAGTTTAGGTTTATTTTATTTTATTTATTTTATTTTTCTTTTAGGTTTAGGTTTCTTTTTTGTTTAGGGTTTTTGTTTTTTTTTAGGTTTATTATTTAGGTTTAGGTTTTTATTTATTTATTTTAGGTTTAATTTTTATTTTATTTAGGTTTTCTATTTTTTAGTTTAGTTTAGGTTTTTATTTCTTTTATTTTAGTTTAATTATTATTTTTTATTTTATTTTCTTCCTAGATTTAGGTGGAGGTTTTAGTTTATGTTTTTATTTATATTTTAGTTTATTTTATTATGGTTTAGGTTTTATTTATTTATTTTATTTTTATGTTTTATTTAGTTTAGGTTTAGGTTTTTAGTTTTTTTAGGGTTTAGGGTTTAGGGTTTAGATTTATGGTTTAGGGTTAGTTTACAGTTTAAGGTTTAGGGTTTAGGGTTTGGGGTTTAAGGTTTAAGGTTTAGGGTTTAGTGTTTAGAGTTTAGGGTTTAGGGTTTATGTTTAGGGTTTAAGTTTTTATTTAGGGTTTGAAGGTTTTTTTTTAACATAGAATAAATTCAGATTCAACATTTCTTCTTTTCAATTTCATCAACCAAGTAGCACCCCAAGTTTTCTTAGACACAAGCGATGACATATATCAAAAATGAGCACCCATAGAGCAAATAAAAAACCCTACATAAATAGAACTGTCTCTACATAAGGACACAATTCCATAAGTAGCAAATCAGATCAACTGTTCTTTAGTTTTGTGAGTTCCCATCAGAACCACCCCGGCCTCTTGAGTAGCATAATCCACCACCATATCCCTGATCTCCCCCTCCGCCACCACCATGATTGTAACCTCCATCGTTCATCCTACCTCCATAACCATCACTATTCAAACCACCACCTTCATTTCCACCAGCACCTCCACATCCCTCACTCCCACTATGATAACCACCACCTCTGCCTTTGCCTCTATCGCCAGATCTAGACTGATCATAGTTGACGATGATGTTCCTACCATCAAGGTTTTGCCCATTCATAGGGTTTAGGTTTTAGGGTTTGTTTAAGGTTTAGGGTTTGTTTAAGATTTTTTATTTTGGGTTTAGGGTTTGGGGTTTAGGGTTTAGGGTTTAGCATTTTGAGTTTATGGTTTAGGGTTTAGGGTTAAGAGTTATAGGTTATAGGGATTAGGGTTAAGAGTTTAGGGATTAGGGTTTAAGGTTTTAGCATTTAGGGTTTAGGTTTTAGGGTTTAGGGTTTAGGGTTTAAGTTTTAGGGTTTAGAGTTTAGGGTTTAGGGTTTAGAGTTTAGGGTTTAGGGTTTAGGTTTTAGGGTTTAGGGTTTAGGGTTTTAGGGATTGGGGTTGTAGGTTTAGGGTTTAGTTAGTGTTTGGGTTTAGTGTTTAGGATTTAGGGTTTAGGATTTTTTAAAAAAATTAAGTAAACTCATAGATTTAGGTTTATTTAGTTTATATTTTATTTATTAGAGTTTATTTTATTTTTCATTCTTATTTAGGTTTATTTTTTATTTTTTTTGTTTAGTTTATTTATTTTAGGTTTATTTATGTTAGTTTAGTTTTTTATTTTAGTTTATTTTTTAGGTTTAGGTTTATTTTTTAGTTGTGTTTTATTTTTATATTATTTTTATAGTTTATGTTTTTTTTTTTTATTTTTAGGTTTAGGTTTATGTTTTTATTTTACTATTTTAGGTTTAGGTTTTAGGTTTTATTTTAGCTTTTATTTTTTAATTTAGGTTAAGGTTTATTTTTAGTTTATTTTATTTTATTTTATTTATGTTTAGGTTTATGCTTAGTTTATTTTAGGTTTAGGTTTAGGCTTTATTTATTTTTGCTTAGTTTATTTTACTTTAGGTTTAGGTTTATTTAATTTTGTTTATTTTTATTTTTAGGTTTAGGTTTTTTTTTAGTTTATGGTTTAGGTTTTATTTTTTATTTACTTTTAGGTCTATTTGTTAGGTTTAGGTTTTTATTTAGTTCTTATTTTATTTTATTTTTATTTTATGTTTAGTTTTTATTTTATTTAGGTTTATTATTCTTAGTGTTTGGGGTTTAGGGCTTATGGTTGTAGGTTTAGGGTTCATGGGGTTAGTTTTAGTGTTTAGGGTTAAGGTTTAGGGTTTATGGTTTTAGATTTAGGGTTTAGGATTTAGGGTTTAAGGTTAAGGTTTTTTCTTCTTAAATTAAGTAAACTAGTAGGTTTAGGTTTATTTTAGTCTATTGTCTATTTAGTTTAATTTATTGTTTTTTCTTTATATTTATTTTTATATTTAGTTTATTTTATTTATTTTTGGTTTATCTATTTTAGTTTAGGCTTTTTATTTTAGTTAATTTTTTAGGTTTTGGTTAAGGTTTATGTTTTTTTTGTTTAGTTTTATTTTTATTTTATTTTTTAGGTTTAAGTTTTATTTTTTATTTTTAGGTTTATGTTTAGATTTTTATTTTATTATTTTTGGTTTATTTTTAGGTTTTTTTGTGTAGGTTTAGGTTTATTTTTACTTTATTTTATTTTATTTAGTTTAGGTTTAATTTATTTTAAGATTAGGTTTAGGTTTTATTTATTTTAGTTTAGGTTTAGTTTAGTTTTATTTTGTTTATTTTATTTTTATTTTAGGGATTGAGTTTTTTTTATTTAAGGTTTGGTTTTGTTTTTATTTATTTTTAAGTTTTATTTTAGGGTTAATTTTTTTGGTTTAGGTTTTTATTTAGTTGATATTTAATTTTATTTTAGGTTTATTTTATTTTTACTTTAAGTTTAGTCTTTATTTTATTTAGGTTTTTTGCTCTTTAGTTTATTTTATTTTATTTTTAGGTTTAGGTTTAGGTTTAGGTTTTAATTTAGGTTTTTATTTTATTTTATTATTTTATTTTATTATTATATTTTATTTAGGTTTAGGTTTATTTAGTTATTTTATTTTTAAATTTTATTTAGTTTAAGTTTAAGTTTTTAGGTTTCTAAGGTTTAGGGTTTAGGGTTTAGGGTTTTAGGGTTTAGGGTTTAGGTTAGGGTTTAGGGTTTAGGGTTTAGGGTTTAGTGTTTAGGCTTTTAGGTTTAGGGTTTTTAGGGTTTGGGGTTTAAGGTTAGCTTAGGGTTTAGGGTTAGTTTAGTGTTTAGGGTTTAGGGTTTTTAAGGTTTAGGGTTTAGAGTTTAGTGTTAGTTTAGGGTTTAGGATTTAGGATTTTAGGGTTTAGGATTTAGGGCTTAGGGTTAGGGATTAGGGTTCAGTGTTTATGATTTAGGGATTACAATTTGGGTTTAGATTTAGTTTAGGGTTTAGGGTTTTTTAGTGTTTAAGATTTAGGGTTTTAAGTTTTGGGTTGTAGATTTAGGGTTAGTTTTATGGTTTAGGTTCTAATGTTTAGGATTTAGAGTTTAGTGTTTAGAATTTTTTTTTAATTAAGTAAATAGGTAGGTTTAGGTTTATTTAGTTTTTTAATTTATTTTTTATTGATTTTATTTTTTATTTTTAATTAGGTTTATTTTTTATTTTTATTTAATTTAGTTTATTTATTTTAGGCTAATTTATTTTAGTTTAGGTGTTTTTTATTTTAGTTTATTTTTTGGGTTTCTATTTATTTTTTATCTTAGTTTTGTTTTTATTTTATTTTTTATTTTTTATTTTATGTTTAGGTTTAGGTTTTTATTTTATTTTATTTTATTTGTTTAGCTTTTAGGTTTTTATTTTAGATTTTTTTAATTCAGGTTTAAGTTTTTTTTTAGTTTATTTTATATTATTTAGTTTAGGGTGTAAGTTTAGTTTATTTTAGGTTTAGGTTTAGGTTTTAGTTATTTTAATTTAGGTTTATGCTTATTTTATTTTATTTATTTTAGGTTTAGGTTTTTTTCTTTTTAGTTTAGGGTTTAAGTTTTTTATTATTATTTATTTTTAGGTTTATTATTTAGGATTTGGTTATTATGTAGATTTTATTTTATTTAGGGTTTTGTGCCACCATCCTTAAAGATCTTTGATGGTAGTGAAAACCCATGATAACACATTGCACACTTTAGAGCCTGCTGTTGCAACATCGGTGGTAGCAACGCACTCCTCTTCCGCCTTTTCGTTAATAGTCTATCAGGTGTTGCATCTGATTGGTATGTCGAATTTAGTTCGGTGAAGACTTTTGCTGAGTTGGAGCACCTCTTCATCAAGAGGTTTTCTAGAGCTCAACAGAGGGTGACTATAGGCAACCTCATTGTAGAGAAAAAAAACTCAATGAGTCCCTTGTTTATTACATTCTCAGGTGGCATAACCTGAGCATGAAATGCAAACCATAACTATCCGAACAACATGCCATTGAGATTCTTCTCAAGAATATGCATGGCCCATTCACCTTCATGCTTAAGGGATTTACCAACAAAACATTCAAGAAATTAATCAACAAGGTGGCTAGCCTACAAGAGGAAGCCAAACAGTTTCGCTTTCTCAACCAATCATCTAGGCCAAGCTACTAAAGGTGTTTGAGAAGAAGTAGAGATAGTTGTGTTAGTCGACAGATGGAAACAGCTTGCTAGAGTTTAGTATGAGAGACTATGAGCTCAACAACCTCCTTTGTAACCTCCTCTTCCACCACCTCGGCCATTACAGACACTGGAGCAGCCATAATGACCATTTCCACCACCTCAATAGCCTACCCAAGCAGAATTCATATCCATCACTAGATAGCTACTTTCCACCTACTCTTACTGATAGATTGAATAAGCCGTATTCATTCAAGAGGGAGGTAGTTAGAAAAATCTTTAAGAATCTCTTAAAGAAACTTAAATTTCAACTACTAGAGCCTAAGAGGCGGGAAAAACTGGGCAAGAGCAATGATTTTAGTTATTGCCCCTACCACCCCATGTTAGGCCATGTCTTAAAGGATTATATCACTTTTAAGTACTAGCTTGAGCACTGTTATAAGTTGGGAGCCATAATTATTCCTAAGGAATACTTGTTAGAATAACTAACCAGCTCTGTTAGAGTAATCCTTAGGAACACTTGTGATCCTCTTAAGACCAAAGAAGGTTAGGATGTCTCCCTATCCTGAAACTCTAAGAAGATCATTTTTAAGATCAAGAAGCTTTCCTTAGGTGTCTTAAGTAGTTCAAACCTCCAACATTAAGGAAGGTTTGTTAGTTGCAAAGCACAACTTGGGGTGGGTGATAGCCGAGTAATAGCAGCAGCTCACCATACTTGCCTACGATAGTCTAGTAGCGCAGCCACTGTCCAAGTCTAGTACTCCCTCCACTATTGCAGCAACCACCTCTTATGCTAGGTCCTCTTCTA
This sequence comes from Cymbidium sinense, assembly GCA_021442155.1. Taxonomy (NCBI): domain Eukaryota; kingdom Viridiplantae; phylum Streptophyta; class Magnoliopsida; order Asparagales; family Orchidaceae; genus Cymbidium; species Cymbidium sinense. Next base: position 78,235,712 of record CM038214.1, on the reverse strand, counting down.
CCGGGAGGAGCATTGTATTTGTAGATAAGGGCTCCAAATCCCTTACTTTGCTTACTTTACTTGATTTCAATCATGTAATTCCACCAAAAAAGAAATAAATGATTAAAGCTGATTCTACTTATATATTATCTACTTCATATGCTCTTGATTTTATTCCTATTGAAAGCTCTAATTTATATAAAAATAGCAGCTCTAGTAGTTTAGATCCTTTCCTTTCTAATTCAGAGTTGGACTATCCTTCTCTGAATCAATCAGGTTCACCTCTTGAGATTGACTTGGAGTTAACTGACTCTGGGGGTCACATAGGAGAAGCTGTAGGTATGCTCGATGAGTAGGTAGAACTTTCCACAAGCTCATCATTCCAAGAAGTCACTAAAGTCAACCTATGCAGTGGCAAAGTTCTACCTCCTAGGGTAGCACCTCAAGATAAAGGTAAGCATGTCATTGGTTCCAGTGAACAGATAGCCTCTCCATAGGATTCTCCGCCCATGGATATGCTTGTGGAGGACCAAGCCAGAATTGATTATAATGTCCTAGCTCACCTTAGAAAGTTTTTTAGCTAAGTTAAGCATATACGATGCCCTTGTCTTATCCAAATAGATGAGGGAATCTCTAATCAAGGCCTTACTTGATCTAGAGATATGCTTAGCCCAACTGACCGCTTTTAAAGAAGATACATGCCAGTCAAAAGACATCTTAGGAGTTACATTCAGCGATGAAGACTTACTCCTAGGGACGGTCGAGCATAATCGCCTCTTTACATTATATGTTTTGAGTTGAAAGTTAATTAGATTACTAAGGCTTTTAATCCACCAACACAATGTTATGGGAATGCCTAAGAGGTGATGATTTATGCTCATAGCCCAAAGGAAATAGCTACCTCGAATCCTGAATCTAGGGAGCTTTAGTACACACTAAAGCATGACCTAAATCTAAGCGATAGATGGACATAAGGGTTTACCTCCATAAGAGAGAATAAATTGTCTGACTAAGCCCACCTGTCCTAACTTAGATTATGCTTAAGGATTTAAGCAACTTGCAAAAAGAGCATTTACATTTATTTTAAATCATCTCTTAAGTATAATCCCCTGCATAAAATATGATTAGGCTAATATTGGTCTATCATCTAGTCTATGAAGCATACACCCTAACATCTAATCTAAAATAATACATCATAAAACAAAACATGCAGCACATCATACACCATCCCAACTTAAAGCTAGAAGTGGTGACTTCATTCTAATGTGTGTGTTAAGGCTTGTGTGATAAGTCTTGTTAGGCATTAGTGTTGTATTTTATAAGTGTTGAAGGATTCAATTTAACATGAAAGGTTGATTTAACTTGAAGTAGTTTAATTGATTTGAGAATTTTAATTTATGTTTTATTTTATTTCATTTGATTACACTTAGCAAATTAGTGAAATAAAGAGAGGAAAAAAGGATAGCCCTCTTTCATCCCTACCTTAAGTAACTTTTGAAAGTATATTAATTTGATTTGTTCTCTTTATTGAATGGCTTATTAAATGATTTAATTAATCCTAAGTTTAGGTTCACTTTAAATTAAATTAATCTTAAGATGCCTTATATATGAATTAAAGCTCTATCCAAATTCTAATGTTGATATACATAAGAATGAAATCAACTGGGTACGTGTCGTTGTTAAACTGGGAAGTGAGGTAATCAAATGACCTCCTGGGGGCTATCTAAAGCCTCGTGTTCTAAGGATGTCCAGACTATATAATCATTATAATTCAATCTTATATAAATCAACACATGAATACAAGAAAGAGATCTCAACATTGATACACTTAAGCAATAAGAACATGCATTTCTTATGTATTTATAACTAGCATCATTATTCCTTTATAAGGCTTTGAAAAATACATTTGGATTTAATTGTGATAATAACCACACATTTATTAAATTAAATCAACACATGCAAGCTTACATAAAAGAAATCAATTTTATTTTACTTGATTTTGAAAAGGTGGATGCATGAATTCAGATGACATACCAAATTTAACATGATTGGAAAGAGGATAATCAAATATAAGCATGTGATTCATTCAACCAAACTAGTTCTTAAAGACAATCAAATCAAATAAGATTATTTAAAGCAAAACAAAGCTTCTTTGTTAATTAAGTTATGGATTTGATTTGATTTAGAGAGGAGAAGAGAAATCACCACTTGTTATTTTAAACCCATTCCCACATTAGTGATTTGATTTAATTTAAGAAAATATAATTAAGTTGATTTTATGGGTTAATTAAGTTGAACTCTTAATATGATGAATTAATTACCCTTACCTATGTCACCTTAAAGTAATTAACTAAATAATTACTAGCCAACATGATATACATGGAAAATAAACTTGCAATGATCCTAGAAAATAAAAGGGGCCTAATGCAATTGGCTCATGATTAATAGTTAATCAGATTAAGGGACTTAATTAATTACTCTTACAATTTTCCCACATATATGGATTAACTATAATTTCATTAAACTCCTTCAGGTTATTAAACACCTTAAGATTTACCCCATGATTTAATTAATTAAGGTCTGATGTGATTATGATTTCAATTTTATTAAATGATTTAAATAATTAGTTAAATCTTAATTAATTTCATTTTAAAAAAGGCTAAAATGAACTTAGGAAATGGGTCCCAACCCTATTCCTTAGTTCACTTACTATTGAACATTGATTAAAAAATATAGTTAGCCAAATTGTTACTGTTCATGAGTTTAATAAATCATTAATTAACTTAAAAGAGTAGTTAAGGTTTAATTAGTCAATTGCCCTAATTAAGTGAGCAATAAATCCCAAGAAAATAATGGGAGGTAGGTCATCCCATTAAATTAACCCACAAAATTTGGGATTAATTGCTCAAGTAAATAAGGAGTAATTAAAGTAATAAAATTTATATTTAAACATTAATTAAACCTTAATTACTATTCAAAATTAGTTAAGATCATTTTTAATTAATTCTCCTTTAAAATACCATTAAAATGAGTATTTATTTGCTTTTTTTTGATTTCTCTATGATGTTTTATGATTTTCAAAAGTTTTAGCCATTAAATATGATTAATTAAGCCTAATTAAAACCTAATCCTATTGGTGTCACATGGTGCGCTGATGTAGTGCACTTTCCACATTGCGTCATGGGATTGGCTACTTAAAACTTATCTAACTCAGTGCCTACATCGCGGCGACAGACGTACTTTCTCCTCCATCATCCAATCTAAGATCAGATGGCTATGATCAATCTCATAGCTTAATTGGATTAAATTAGATCGATCTAGAAAATCTAATCATGATCATCCGTTTCGATCATGTAGAATGGATAGTGCATCATCTAACATCATATGAGTGAGGGAGAATGTAGTATGTATGCCATTGCTCACTTTTCTGAGCTCACCCAAGCTTGGATCAACTCCAAAAGGATCCCACATCTTCATGACATTGATCGGAGGGGATGTAACAGTCAAGATCACATGAGATGTAAGTTTTCTTTAAAAAGCTCCAACCCATTTTTTCTAAGGATCAATTTTGGAAGAATACATCACCAGAGCTAAAGACATGCGGCTTGAACAATTGAGGAAGATTCATCTAGTAGAGACGAAGCCTTGTTGAGAAGTAATTGGATCAATTCCTTGATGTTCATTCGGAAGGCCATGAACTAATGATTTGGAGCTCAACTTTGATCGCAGTTCCACCTCTAGTGCTCAGGAAGCTTGGGAGATGATTCATTCTTGCTCAACGAGGCCTAGGGAAGGTGCATGCAAAGTTAATTTGAGTTTGATGGAGAAATATGGAAGTTTGGTCAAAAATGGGAGTGTCCTATTTCAAGATGAATAGGGATGGCATTTTTTGATCTAGGAACAACTTGGGAGCTTAGGGAATGGCTCTAGCAGCTCATTTTGGGTAGCTAGGGCTATGAGGAATGATTTTGGTGTGTGTTTGAGTGGAAATGAGGGGGTGTATATCCCCTCCATCTTGATCAGATGGTGGGATCAGGTTTGGCTTCTAGTGGTCATCCATCCATCTCAGGGAGTCGTGGGTGGTAGAGAGGAGGTGAGTTGGCTCAGCTTGGTTGATTGAAGGTGTGGAGGTGGCTGCCAAGGAAGAATCATGGGTTTCCTATGGATTTCAAATGCTCCAATGGGGAGGGTGAGGTGATTTCACCTCCCATTGGTCATGGCCGACCCAACCACCCCTTGGGTTAGGATGGGCAATGTCATAGATGCTTAAGTGGACCATTGGGAGAGTACCAAGTGGCCAAGGAATGGAAATGACTACTTACATGTGTGATTTTTCTCATGTGATGCCCTTGACCTAAGAGTAGAGTGATCATTTAGCATTGGATTTAATTTGGGCAGATTTGAAATAAGCCAAAAGTGGGTTAGCCTAAATTTCAAGTCAATTGGAGTTCATTTGGTTAGGTTTGGCTCCATTTGACTCATTTAGGTCAAATTGGAGTAGGTTGGGTGAAATTGGGTCAAACCAAGGGTTGGGTCAACTTTATATGATCATTTGGGATGTTTTGGTTTAATTAGTTTTGTTTAGTTTGGCTTAGATTTGATTTTGGCTCATTTGAATTCATTTGGGTCAAATGAGTTAAGTTGACCAATTTGACCAAATTCGCCAAATTATCTTGGGTTGGGTGTTGGATTTGGTTTAGTTGACCAATTGAAGATGATTGTAGGCTTTGGTTTCAATTAATTTAGATTTGGTTTTGTTTTAGGCTAACTTGAACCTTTAGGTCAATTTGGGCTAATTAGGTCAATTGGGTTCAATTGGGTCCAATCATGGCTTTGATTAAGTTTAATAATCAATTTGGAATGAACTTGAGCCATTGGTTGCAATCAAATTTTGTTTATATTTTAACTTGACCCAATTTGTTCTTTGGGTCAATTTGGGTCAACTTGGATCAAGAGGGGCAATTGGGTCTGGTTTGACTTAATTGAAGGTCAAGTCATATTCAAATATTGATCTTGATTTGGTTTGAATCATTGGTTTCAAGAGATTTGGCTTAGGTGGAAACTTGGCTAGTTTGGGTTCATATAGGTTAAGGGTTGACTTGTTCAAATGAGCAAGTTGACTTAGTTTGACCTAATTTGTGATAATTGATCAACCTAGGGTGATCAACAATCATGATGGGCGGTTTTGATGGCCTTGGTTCAATCCAATTTGGGTAGGATTAAAACTTGGCTCAAATAGGTCAAATTGGCCAAGTGAACCAATTAGGTTTAGTTGGCTTGTTTTTGGGTTGAGTTTGATTTATTTGAGTTTATATATGGATTTGGGATTGATAAATAAATTCAATTGCAATTTGCTTGGGTTCAAATGAGTTTAATTCATTTGAACATTTCAAGTCAAAAGGGTTAAGTTGGGTTTGACTTGGGTTGATTTTGGTTTGGCTTGATGATTGTAAATTTCTTTAAATTTGTGAATATGATTGAAGCTATGATTAATTCATGAGAAAATCAATTGAATTTGGGTTTTGGAATGAAGGAATTTGGCTAAGTCCATGGAGTTGGGTCATATCACTTAGATTTAGATTTTGACTTGGTTTGATTTAATTTTGATGATTTAAATGTATATTTTATTTAAATTTGTTAAGATGATTGAAAATATTATTGATTTGTGAGAAAATTAATTGAGTTTGACTTGATTTGGATTAAGATTTGGCTAAGTCCATGGGATAGGTCATATGGCCTAGAAAGGGTTTTGATTTAATTTGATTTAGTTTGATTTAGTTTTGATCATTTGTAGATTTGATTTATATTTAGGAAGATGATTGAAGATATATATTTATTATGAGAAAATCAATTAATTTTGGATTGATTTGGATTAAGATTTGGCTAAGTCCATGGGATAGGTCATATGGCTTAGGAAGGGTTTCAAGTTTGGATTTGGAATTTGGGTTTCGATTTGGATTTGGATTTAAATTTGATGTTTGAATTGAACTTGAGGTTTGGTTTGAGAAGGTGAACATGGATTGGATTTGGGTTGTATGGTAGGTGGATTATCCTAATCCTTAAGGCATAACCTATCTATGTCTTTAGGTTTAAGTTAAGTGTTTACCTAATTGTTAGAAGTATCTTTTGACTAGGGAAGTCTTAGTGTCTAGAAGACCCTAAGTCTAAGATGGGAAGATTGAATCCGCACTCCAAAAGGGAGGTCAACAAGCCTTAGGCTCCATATTGATTTCCCTTCGAGATAGATGATTGGAAAATTGAAGCAAAGTTTCACATTATAGACTTGCATACATCTTTCAATGCTTTGGTTGGGAGATCATGGATACATGAGAACAACATAGTTCCATCTTGTCTACATCAGTGTATGAAGTTTATGAGAGGTGGGATCATCTACTGTGTCGAAGGAGATCTCAAGCCATTTACAGTTCACGAGGTTGACATATATGAGGATGCGACTCGTTACCTCCCTCAAAATCAACAAGTATATTCTTGTGAACTTGGCCAAACTTTAAAATAAGAAAAGGAAAAAAAAGGAAAAAGAAAAAGAAAGAGAAAAAGAAAATAAAAAAGAAAATGTAAAATATAATAAAAGGGAGCGGAAATAGACTTGGAGGAGGAAGTGGAGCATGACATTAGATTCCACCCACAGTTCATTACTCCATTCTAACATATGGGTAGGATGACCTGACCTCCACTAGGTCAAGAAAGAGACTAGTTCAGAGGTAGTCCCAGGGGTGGAAAACCTTCTTATTGGCCACCCAATAAAAGATATGTCCTAGCTACCAGGAGTACACCAATTGTACATATAGGCTTAGAATCTAGTTCATATGATGAATCTTAAATGGTTAGCACACCAGCCAGCTCTTCTTAGTAGTAGATTCTCTTGGAGGTGACACTTGCGCCTATGGTGAAAAATTATTTTCAATCCTTCATTCTAATCTTATTAAAGTGAAGAACCAAAATAATCCTTCAAAACAACACTTCTATGTTGTAAACTTGTGTCTTAGAAACTTTGGTGTGTTAATTGGTTGATAAAATAAAAAAGAGGACATGTTTAATCTGAATTTATTCTCTCTTAAAAAAAACCAAAAACCCTAATCCGTAAACTAAAACTGAACCCTATACCTAAAACTTAAACCATTAACCCTAAACCCTAAACCCTAAAAACCCTAAACCCTAAATCCTAAACCCTAAAAACCCAAAGCCCTAAACCCTAAATACTAAAACTCTAAACCACTAATGAAACCCTTAATTATCCTTAATTGCATTAAGAGGGTAATTAGGAAATGAATTAGCAATTTCCCCAATTAAGCCACCAATAAATCTCAAGAAAATTAGGGGATGTAGAAGTCATCCCCCAAAATACACTCAAAAAGTTTGAGATTAATCAATGGAATAATTAGGGAGTAATTACCAAATTAAGATTTATAATAAAACCCAAAATCAGAGAAAGATAATATTCAAAATCCAATAAAACCAATTTTAGAATATTCTTGATTGAATTATCTTTCACTGGTAATTTACCTCATATTTTTTTATTTTTCTTAAGAGAAATATGAATTTTAGAAGTTTAGAGGATTAATTAGAATTATTTAAACCTTAATTAATTCCATAATCCTACGGCTCGCCATGCATGCAGCTGACTCGATCGTTCTTTACACGCATCATCCTCTGAGTGACCACTTAAACTTCACATTGTAGCACTGCTTGGCGGTGGCGCTACACGCTTTTGCCTTCGATGTTTGATCAAGGATCGAATGGCTAAGATTTAATCTACGGTTTAGAGGGGGAAAATAGGATATAAAAAGTGATTTAATCTCGACCGTCCATCCAAAACATGTGGATGGATGGCTAGAGATCATCCCTGTTCTTCCCTGAAGAATAATGGAGACCGTCTACTTTCAAAGGGAAGATCCATGCTCGATCAAACTCAGATTGGATTGAAACTCAATCCACATCATCTGAACCTAATGCCAAGCACATCTAACGGTCAAAATTCTATGGGATCAAAATTTCTTTCACAAAGCTTCACACCACATTGAGTTTAATGGTTGAAAAATGTCATACCTCATCGGAGGTGCCCACCGGCGCTCGATTCATCATCTGGTTGAGATAAAGCTTCGATGAAAGTTTTAGCTCTTGAGGTTGAGTGGATAGCTCTATGGACCAACTCCTCCTCCTAGTGAGCTAGGTTCTGATTGAAGTGGATCTTCCCTTGCTTTTGTAGCTCAGGAAAGAGGTTGGGCAAGCTTGACTTGGTCCCCTGAGGGAGTGTCCAAATGGAGTTGACTTGGTTTGGTGTGTGGAGAAAGTTGGCAAATCCTTGGAGCTCCCCTATTTTTGCTTATGGGAAAATTGAGAATGGCTAATACAATTTCCCTTTAGGGAGCTTAGGATCACTCAAGAATCACTCCTCTGGCTTCTTAACACTCAATCGAATTAGGCTATGTTGGAATTGAAGTGAATTAGGGGGAGTATATTTGCCCTTTAGGCAATCAGATGGCCAAAGCTTCACTTGCCATTTTGATCCAATTGACCTTAGGCAATGGGTTGTTTGATCTGTTAGACGCTTGCACATGGTCGATTTTGGCAGAGGAGTGGAATGTTAACTCCCCATGTGCTCAAATTGAGTGGGAGCATGATTCCCATGTGGCCAATTTGAGCCATGTGCTGGATTTTGACCTTGGGTCAAGTTGGACTGACCCAAACCCACTGGGTTGGGTGCACCACCCTCCATAGGGTTTACTTGACCTATTAGGAGAGTATCAAGTAGGCATAAAGAGGGTTTGACCAAATTCCCCATGGATTTGACCAAAATTTGTTCTATGTCATAGGGGTAGAATGGTCATTTGGCTACTTTTTGAATTTGGATATGTTGGGTATTTTGAGAAAATAGGTTTGGCCAAGTTTCATTGGATTTGCTATTCATTTGGTATGATTTGGCTCATGTTGACCCATTTAGGTCAAAATGGGTCAACTTGGGTCAAGTTGACCAATTGGTCAAATTGGGTCAAACCAAGGGTTGGGTCAAGTTCATATGACCATTTGAAATGTTTTGGTGGATTTAGTTTGATTCAATTTGGTTTAGGTTTGAATTTGGCTCATATGACATCATTTAGGTCAAATGGGTCAAGTTGACCAATTTGACCAATTTGACCTATTTGAGCTAGGTCATGGGTAGGTTTAGGTTTGGTTAGTCATATGAAGTGGATTGGTATCTTTGTTTCCAAACAATTTTGGTTAAGTTTGAGTTTGGCTCAAAATGACCCTTTAGGCCAAGTTGGGTTCATGGTCAATTAGGCTAGGTTAGGTCTAGTTGGCCAATTAAGTCTTTGGTCAAGTTCAACAAGTGATTTGGAATGAACTTGAACCATTTGTTTCAATCAATTTGTCTTAGATCAAGTTTAGACACATTTTGACTTTTTAGGTCAAGTTGGGTCAACATGGGTCAAGTGGCCAATTGGGCTAGGTTAGGCTCAATGTTGACTTGGTCAAGTTCAAACATTGGTCATAAATGAACTTAGATCAATGGTTTCAATCAATTTGGCCTATGGTTGATTTTGGCTATATTAGTTTTTATTTTGCTAAGTGTTGACTTGTTCAACCCTTATGTTTGACTTGGTTTGACCCAATTTGGGTAATTAATCATCTCATGATGATTGTTGATCATGATGAGAGGCATAGGTGAGTTTGATTCAATCCAATTTGGGTAGAATTAGAATTTGGCTCATAAGGGTACTTTTGGTCACTTTGGATCAAGTGAGCCTAAGTGGGTCAAATGGCTTGGTCAAAGCTTGATTTGAGTTTGATTGAACTTGTACATTGACTTATAATTGAAATATAAATCTATTTGCAAGTGGTTTGAAGTCAAATGATTTTTTTATTCATTTGACAATTTCATATTCAATGGAAGAACATGAATGGATTTAGGGTTTGATTTTTTTGAATTGCATTTTGATTTGGTGATTAAAGTTTGTATTTATATTTGGATTCATGATTGTAGGATTGATTGAATAATAAAGAAAGATCAAGAGTTTGGCTTGATTTGAAATTGATTTGGCTAAGTTCAAGATTTTGACTTTAAAAGCTTAGGTGGGATTTTGAATGAATTTGAGTTTGATTTTTTGGAAGTGGTATTGATTGTTTGAATGTACATTTCATTTATATATGTGAATATAAACGAAAATATAAATAGATTATGAGAAAATTTGATGAATTTGAAGTGATTTGATCATGATCTAGGCTAAGTCTTTAAGAAGAAATTTAAAGGACTTAGAAAAGATTTGGAATTTTGAATTTGAACTTTTGAATTTGGTTTGATTGAATTGAATTTATATTTCATTTATATATGTGAATATAAATGAGAATATAAATGAGTTATGAGAAAATCCCATGAATTTGAATTGATTTTGGATAAATCCTTAAGAGGGAAATTAAGGACTTAAGAATTATTTTGAATTAGGAATTTGGATTTTGGATTTAGTTTGATTGATTTGAATTTATATTTCATTTATATATATGAATGTAAATGAGAATATAAATGAGTTATGAGAAAATTTCAAGGATTTGAATTGATTTGAAGATGATTTTTAGGCTAAGTTCTTAGGAGAAAAATTAAGGATTTAGGAAATATTTGGAATCTAGAATTTCAATCATGGGTTCAATCATGAATTTCAATCATGGGTTTCAATCATGGATTTCAATCATGGGTTTCAATCATGTGGCATTGATTTGAGTTTAGAGAAAATAAATTAGGCTAGAATTGATTTAAGGTTGATGTCGATTTGGTTTAGAGTTTGACTTGAAGGAAGGAAGGTGAGGAGTGGTTCAACCTAAGGGTAGTCAAGTTTTCCTAAGGCATGCCCTATTCCTATGGCCAACTCTTCTAAGTCTCTAGGGCTAGGTTGAGTGTCCACCTGATCATTAGATGTGTCTTAGGACTAAGAATCCCTTAAAGTCAAAGAGGAGTCCTATGTCTAAGATGGAGGGGTTGAGAGCACATTCTAAAAATGATGTCAACAACCTTAAACCCTAAACCCTAAACCTTAAACTGACCCTAAACCCTAAACCCTAAACCCTAAACCTTAAACCCCAAACCTTAAAAAGCTAAAAACCTAAACCTAGACTAAATAAAACCTAAAAATAAAATTTAAAAAAAGTCCTAAAAAAAGATAAACTAAAACCTAAACCTAAACCTAAAAAGAAAAAAAATAAACTAAAATACAATAAATAAAAACATAAGCTAAAATAAAAAAATAAGAAACCTAAATAAAATAAAAACTAAACCTAAAATAAAACAAAAATAAAATAAAATAACAACTAAATAAAAACCTAAACCTAAAAAATAAACCAAAAAATAAAACCTAAATCCTGAACTAAAAGCAAAAACCTAAACCTAAAATAAAAATAAAATAAACCTAAAACTAAACTAAAATAAAATAAAATAAAATAAATAAAACCTAAACGTAAACCTAAACCTCGACCTAAACCTAAATAAAATAAAATAAAATAAACTAAAAATAAACCTAAACCTAAACTAATAAATAAAACCTAAAAATAAACCTAAAATAAAAACCTAAAATCTAAACCTAATAAAATAAAATAAAAATCTAAACTAAAACTTAAAAATAAAAAATTAAACCTAAACCTAAAATATTAAATGAAAATAAAGCAAAACTAAAAAATAAACCTAAACATAAACCTAAAAAACAAACTAAAATAAAAAAAATCTAAACTAAAATAAATAAACCTAAAATAAATAAAAATTAAAAAAAAACCTAAATAAAATAAACTAAAATAAATAAAAAATAAACTAAATAAACCAAATAAACCTAAACCTACTTGTTTTCTTAATTAAATAAAAAATATATAATAAAAAAACCCTTTCCCTAAACCCTAAACCCTAAAACTAACCCTAAACCTACATTACTAAACCCTAAACCCTAAACCATAAACCCTAAACCTAAGCCCTAAACCCTAAAACCTACAACCCTAAACCCTAAACCCTAAACCTAAAACCCTAAACCCTAAACCCTAAATCCTAAACCATAAACCCTAAACCCTAAACCCTAAAAACCTAAAAACCTAAACCTAAACTAAAAAAAACTTAAAAATAAAAAAAGTAAGAAAACCTAAACCTAAACTAAACAAAAAAAAATAAAATAGAGTCTAGACATAAACCTGAACCTAAACATAAACCTAAACCTAAACCTAAAAATTTAATAAAATAAAAAATATAAACTAAAATAAAATAAAATAAAATAAAATAAAAACCTAAACTGAACTAAAAAATAAATTAAACCTAAGAAAAACTTAAATAAAATAAAAACTAAATGTAAAATAAAAATAAAATAAGCCTAAAATATAATAAAATAAAAACTAAATAAAAACCTAAACCAAAAAAAATGTAAAAATAAATAAAAAAATAAAACCTAAACCCTAAACTAAAAAAACCATGAAATAAAAAAAAATTAACCTTAACCTAAACTAAAATAAACTAAACTAAAATAAATAAAACCTAAACCTAAACCTAAAATATACTAAATTTAAACCCTAAACTAAATAAAATAAGATAAACTAAAATTAAAAAGTAAATAAAAACCTAACCCTAGAATATAAACCTAAAAATAAATAAAAAATAAAACCTAAACACTAAACTAAAAAAAACTTAAACCTAAAATAAAAATAAAATAAACCTAATCCTAAACTAAAATAAACTAAACTAAAATTAACAAAACTTAAACCTAAACCTAAAATTAACTAAACCTAAACCTAAACATAAACTAAATAAAATAAAATACACTAAAAATAAACCTAAACGTAACTAAAAAATAAAACCTATAAATAAACCTAAAATAAAAACCTAAAACCTAAAGATAAAAAAATAAAATAAAAATTTAAACCTAAACAAAAACCTAAACCTAAATAAGAAAATAAAAATGAAACACATCGAAAAAAACATAATCCTAAATGTAAACCTAAAAAATAAACTAAAATACAAAACCAAAACTAAAATAAATAAACTTAAAATAAATAAACTAAATTGATTAAAAATAAAAAATAAACCTAAGTAAAAATAAAAAATAAAGTAAACTAAAATAAATAAAAAATAAACTAAAAATACTAAATAAACCTAAACATACCAATTTACTTAATTTTTAAAAAAAACCATAAACCCTAAATTCTAAACCTTAAATCATAAACCCTAAACCGTAAACCCTAAACCTACAACCCTAAACATACAACCCTAAACCCTATGCTCTAAACCCTATACCCTAAATCCTAACCCTAAACACTAAATCATAAAGGCATAAACCTGAAAACCCTAAACCTTAAACCCTAAAACCTAAACCCTAAACCCTAAACTCTAACCCTAAGCCTCAAACACTAATCTTAAACCTAAAGTAACTAAATAAATTAAAAGTAAACCTAAACCGTAAAACTTAATAAACTTAAACCCTAAGAATGAGTTTTTGATTTCCTATATGCATGCTCATTTTTTTACCTATGTTGTCACTTGTATCTTAGAGAACTTGGTGTGTTACTTGGTTTATGAAATTGAAAAGAAGAATTGATGAATTTAAATTTTTTCTCTGTTAAAAAAAACCAAAAACCCTAAACCCTAAACTAAAACATGAACCTCAAACCTAAAAGCTAAACCTTAAACCTTAAACACTAATCCATAAACCCTAAACCCTAAACCTTAAAAACTAAAAAACCTAAATGTAAACTAAATAAAACCTAAAAATAAAATAAATAAATAAACCTAAACCTAAATAAAATAAAATAAAATTGAATAAAAACCTAAACTAAAACCTAAACCTAAACCTGTAAATAAATTAAAATAAAAAAATATAAACTAACCATAATAAAATAATTAAAAACCTAAACTAAACTAAAAGATAAAATAAATGTAAATAAAATAAAACCAAAAAATAAAATAAAAATAAAATAAACCTAAAATAAAATAAAATAAAAACTAAATAAAAACTTAAACCTAAAAAAATAATCCTAAAAATAAAACATAAAAGTAAATAAAAAATAAAACCTAAACCCTAAACTAAAAAAAACTTAAACTAAAAAAAAAAACCTAAACCTAAAATAAAAAAAATAAAACAAACCTAAACCTAAACTAAAATAAACTAAAATAAACTAAATAGAACATAAATCTAAACCTAAAATAAACTAAACTGAAACAGTAAACTAAATAAAATAAAATAAACTAAAAATAAACTTAAACCTAGACTAAAAAGTAAACCCTAAAAATAAACCTAAAACAAAACCTAATAAACCTAAAAAAAATAAAATAAACACCTAAACCTAACCGCTAAATAAAAAATAAAACCTAAACCTAAAAAATAAAATAAATATAAAAATAAACTTTAAAATAAACATAAACCTACATGTTAACCAAACTAATAAATTAAAATAAAAAACCTAAACTAAAATAAATAATCTAAACTAATTAAAAATAAAAAATAAACCTAAATAAAAAAATAAACTAAAATAAATAAAAAAAATAAACTAAAAAAATCCTAAACCTAATGGTTTTTTTAATTTTAAAAAAAAACCTAAATCCTTAACCCTAAACTTTAAACCCTAAACCCTAAACCCTAAATCCCTAAACCATAAAACCCTAACCTCTAAACCCTAAACCATAAACCTTAAACCCAAAAACCCTAACCCTAAACTCTAAACCCTAACCCTAAACTGTAAACCCTAACCCTAAACACTAAACCCTAACCCCTAAACCTTAAACCATAAAACCCTAAAGCAAAACCTAAACCCTAAACCCTAATCCCAAAGATAAACCTAAACCTATACAAAAAAAATAAACTAAAATAAAAAACCTAAACAAAATAAATAAACCTAAAATAAATGAACTAAACTAAAAAAAATAAAAAATAAACTTACATAAAAGTAAAAACAAAATTAAACTTAAATAAGTAAAAAATAAATGAAATAACTAAATAAACTTAAACATATCAATTTTCTTAATTTATAACAAGCATAAGAATTAAACCCTAAACCCTAAACCTTAAATCCTAAACCCTAAAGCCAAAACCCTAACTTAAAACTAACTCTAAACCCTAAACCCAAATAAAATAAATAATAAATAAATAAATAAACCATAACCCTAAACCCTAAACCCTAAACCTAATTAAAATAAATAAAAAATAAATAAATAAAACCCTAACCCTAAACTCTATGCCTACAACCCTAATCCAAAACCCTAAAACCCTAAACCCTAAATCCTACCTGAAAAACCCTAAACCCTAAACCCTAAACCCAAAAATCCTAAACCCTAAACCTTAAACCTAAAACCTAAACCCTAAACCATAAACCCTAAACCCTAAAACCTACAACTCTAAACCTTCAACCCCTAAACCCAAAACCCAAAACCTAAAACCCAAAACCCTAAATCTTAAACCCTATAAACTTAAAAACCTAAACCAAAACTAAATAAAACCTAAAAATAAAATAAATAAAAAAAACCTAAACCTACTTTGAATAATAGAATAAAATAAAATAAAAACATAAACTAAAGCATAAACCTAAACCTAACCTAAACCAAAGCCTAAAATAAAATTTAAAAAAACAAAACTAAAATAAAATAAAGAAAAACAAAAACTAAACTAAAAAAAATAAAATAATCCTAAAAATAAAAAACCTAAATAAAATAAAAACTAAATGTAATATAAAAATAAAATAAACATAAAATAAAATAAAATAAAACTAAATAAAAACCTAAACCTAAAAATAAAACCTAGAAATATATAAAAAAATAAAACCTAAACCTTAAACTAAAAAAAATAAAACTAAAATAAACAAAATAAAATAAATCAAAACTTAAACTAAAATAAATAAAAGATAAACCTAAGCTTAAAATAAACTAAACCTAAACCCTAATCTAAATAAAACAAAATAAACTAAAAAATAAACCTAAACCTAAACTAAAAAAATAAAACCTAAACTAAAAACATGAAGCCTAATCCTAAAAAAATAAAATAAACCCCTAAACTTAAACCTAAAAATAAAAAATAAAACCAAAACCTAAAAAATTAAAGAAAAATAAAACTAAACTAAAAAAATAAACATAAACCTAAACTTGAACTAAAAAATAAAGATAAAAATAAACTAAAATAAAAAACCTAAACTAAAATAAATAAACCTAAAATAAATAAACTAAACTAAATAAAATGAAAAGATAATCCTAAATAAAAAAATAAACTAAACTAAATAAAAAAAGAAACCCCAAACCCTAAACCTTAAATCCTAAACCGTAGACCTTAAACCTTAAACCCTAAAACTAACCCTAAACTCTAAACCTACAACCCTAAACCCTAAACCCTAAACCATAAACCCTAAAAAACCTTAATCCCTAAACCCTAAACCCTAAACCCCAAACCCTAAACCCTAAATCTCAAACCCTAAAAGCCTAAAAGCCTAAACATAAACTAAATAAAACCTAAAAATAAAATAAATAAAAAAATTAGGCTTAGCTAAAATAAATAAAAACCTAAACTAAAGAAAAAAATAAAATTAACCTAAAAGGAAAAACCTGAATAATATAAAATACAAACATAAAATAAATATAAAATAAACCTACAATAAAATAAAATAAAAACTTAAACCTAAAAAATAAAACTAAAATAAATAAAAAATAAAAATTAAACCCTAAACTAAAAAACCTAAACCAAAAATAAATAAAATAAAATAAACATGAACCTACACTAAAATAAACAAAACTAAAATAAATAAAACCTAAACCTAAACCTAAAATAAACAAAACTTAAACAAAACAATAAAACCTAAAAATAAACCTAAAATAAAAAACCTAAAACTCGAACCTAAAAGAATAAAATAAAAACCTAAACTTAAGCTTAAAAATAAAAAATAAACCTAAACCTAAAAAATATAATAAAAATAAAACTAAACTTAAAATATGTACATAAACTTAAACCTAAACATAAAAATAAACTAAATTAAAAAACCTAAACTAAAATAAATAAACTAAACAAAATAAAATTAAAAAATAAACCTAAATAAAAATAAGATATAAAAAAAACTAAACTTAAACCTACCGGTTTACTTAATTTTTTTTTAAAAAAACTCTAAACCCTAAACCCAAAATCCTATACCCTAAAACTAACCCTACCCCCTAAACCCTAAACCTACAACCATAAACCCTAAACCCTGAACTCTAAACCCTAAACCCTGAATCCTAAACCCTAAACCCCAAACCCTAAACCTAAACCTAAAGTGACCAAATAAATTAAAAAATAAATTTAAATTCTAAGAATGGACAGAACTTTGATGGCAGGAACATCACCGTCAACTAGGCTCAGTCTAGATCTGGTGGTGGAGGATCTGGAGGTGCTAGTCGATATTGAGGTGGTGGTTAGAGTAGTGCTGGTTATGCAGGAGGGAGGAGCATCAAAGGTTATAGTCATGTGGGTGGTGGAGGTAGAGATCAAGGATATGATGGTGGATCCCGCTACTCGAGAGGTTAGGGTAGTTCTGATGGGAACTGGAGAAATTGAAGAATGACTGATTCGCTTTGCTGCTTATGGAACTGTCTTTATAGTAGAGACAATGCTAATTATCTATGGTTTTTGATTTACTCTATGCGTGCTCAATTTTTATCTATCTCATCGCTTATGTCTCAGAAAACTTGGTGTGTTACTTGGTTGATGAAATCAAAAAGAAGAAATGTTGAATCTTAATTTGTTCTCTATCATAAAAAACCAAAAACCCTAAACCCTAAACTAAAACCTAAACCCTAGACTTAAAACCTAAACCCTAAATCCTAAAATCCCTAAACCTAAACCCTAAATCCTAAAACCCTAAACCTTAAAACATCTACTAACCCTAAACCCTAAACCCTAAAAAGCTAAAAACCTAAACTTAAACTAAATAAAACCTAAAATAAAATAAATAAAAGAACTTAAACAAAAAATAAAATAAAATAATAAAATAAAATAAAAACCTAAATTAAAACCTAAACCTAAACCTGAAAAGAAAATAAAATAAAAAATAAAAACTAAACTAAAATAAAAAATTTCAAAACCTAAACTAATATAAAAAAATATAAAAAACCTAAATAAAATAAAAACTAACCTTAAAAATAATAATAAAATAAACCTAAAATAAAATAAAATAAAAACTAAATAAAAACCTAAACATAAAAAATAAACTTAAAAATAAAACCTAAAAATAAATGAAAAATAAAACCTAAACCCTAAACTAAAAAATAAAACCTAAACCTAAAATAAAAATAAAATAAACCTAAACCTAAACAATAATAAACTAAACTAAAATAAATAAAACCTTAACCTAAACCAAAAATAAACAAAACCTAAAGCTAAACCTAAACTCTAAATAAAATTAAATAACCTAAAAAGAAACCTAAACCTAAACTAAATAATAAAACCTAAAAATAATCTTAAATTAAAAACCTAATTCCTAAACTTAAAAAAATAGAATAAAAACCTAAACCTAAACCTAAAAATAAAAAATAAAACTTAAACCTAAAAAATAAAATCAAAATAAAACTAAACTAAAAAATAAACATAAACCTAAACCTAAAACTAAAAAATAAACTAAAATAAATAAAGCTATAATAAATAAGCCTAACTAAATAAAAATAATACATAAACCTAATTAAAATGAAAAAAATAAACTAAAATAAATAAAAAATAAACTACCTAAACCTAAACCTACAGGTGTACTAAATTTTTAAAAAACAAACCCTAAACCCTAAATCCTAAACCCTAAACCCTAAACCCTAAACCTTAAACCATAAACCCTAAAAAACCCTAAACCTTAAAACTTAAACAAAAAATCCAAAACCCAAAACCATAAACCCTAAACCCTAATCGTAAACCCTAAACCCTAAAAGCATAAACCCTAAAACCCTAAACCTTAAACCCTAACCATTACACCTAAAACCCAAAACCCTAAACCCTAAACATAAACCTAAAGTAACTAAATAAATTAAAAAATAAACCTAAACCTAAACCTTAAGAATGGGCGAACTGACGGGTAGAAAATCACCCAACCGTGCCTGTAGATCCGTGGTGGAGGCGGCAGGTGAGCAGTGGTGGTGGGGATCCGGAGGCTGTGGGGATATAGAGGTGGTGGTCGGAGCAATGGTGGTTATGGAGGTGGGAGGAGCGACGGAGGTTGCATCCATGGTGGTGGCGGAGGGAGAGCTCAAGGATATGATGGTGGATCACGCTACTCGAGATGCCTAGGTGGTTCTGATGGGAATTGGAGAAACTGAACAATGATCGATCCGATCTGCTGCTTATGGAACTAAGTCTTTACATTAGAGATGGTTCTAGTTATCTAGGGTTTTTGATTTCCTCTATGCATGATCATTTTTTATCTATGTCGTCACTTGTGTCTTAGAAAACTTGGTGTATAACTTGGCTGATGAAATCAAAAAGAAGAAATATTGAATATAAATTTGTTCTCTGTTAAAAAAAAGCAAAAACCTAAACCCTAAACTAAAACTTGAACCCTAGACCTAAAACCTAAACCCTAAATCCTAAACCCTAAACCCTAGCTCCTAAAACATAAAACCTAAACCCCAAACCCTAAGTCCTAAACCCTAAACCTTAAACCTTAAACCCTAAAAAGTTAAAAACCTAAACCTAAACTAAATAAAACCTAAAAATAAAATAAATTTTGGAATTCTTTTTTTTTTACTTTGATGGGGGTGGTCTCATCCATTCATTCCAGTTTCATCAAATACGAAACAAAAGAGCAGAAGGAAGGGGGTTAGATAATGCCATTCAGCCTGTTCACAGGTGACTCCCTTTGTCGTGTTCCTCTTTCACTGAGGTGGACTAGAGCTAGCCTAGAAACCGGTAAAATAGCAAAAAAGATCGTCGATCTAGGAACTTTTTATGAGTGGATTCATGAAATTGTTTCATAAAGAGCCGTAAGTCAGACTCCTATTTTTCTTTCTATTTCATTTAGATTGAGTATAGATAAAAGATCTTCCTATGTTATCTATGTTAGACTATGTTAGACTATTCAATTCGCGATGAGAAATTGATCTAAAAAAAACCTAAACCTAAAATAAAAATAAAATAAACCTAAACCTAAAAAAAATAAAATAAACTAAAATAAATAAAACCTAAACCTAAACTTAAAATAAGCTAAACCTAAGCCTAAACCTAAACCCTAAATTAAAATAAATAAACTAAAAATAACCTAAACCTAAATTAAAAAAAAATCTAAAAATAAACCTAAAATGTGAACTTAAAAAAATAAAATAAAAACCTAAACCTAAACCTAAAAATAAAAAATAAAACATAAACCTAAAAAAAAATTCATCTAGAAAATAAATATAAAACCTAATCTTAAACCCAAAAATACAAAATAAAACCTAAGGCTAAAAAAATAAGTATAAACCAAAACCTAAACCTAAACCTAACAAATAAACTAAAACAAAAAACCTAAACTAAAATAAATAAACATAAAAAGTAAACCTAAAAATAAATAAAAAATAAAACCTAAATCTAAAATAAATAAAATAAAATAAACCTAAACCTAAACTAAAATAAACTAAACCTAAACTCTAAAAAATAAACTAGGACAAAAACCTAAACTAAAATACATAAACCTAAAATAAATAAACTAAATAAACCTAAACATATCAGTTACTAACTCTAAACCCTAAAACTAACCCTAAACCCTAAACCCTGAAGCCTAAACCATAAACTAACTCTAGACCCTGAATCTTAAACTCTAAACCCTAAACCATAACACTAACCCTAAATGTTAAACCCTAAACCATGAACCCAAAACATTAAACTGACCCTAAACCCTAAACCCTAAACCCTAAAAACCCCAAACCCTAAACCATAAATCCTAAACCCTCAAAACCCTAAACCCTAAAGCCTAAACACTAAACCATAAACCCTAAACCCTAAACCATAACCCTAAAACCCTAAACCCTAAAACCCTAAACCCTAAACCCTAACCCTAAATCGTAAACCTTAAAAGCATAAACCCTAAAACCCTAAACCCTGAACCTAAACTCTAAACCCTAACCCTGAACCCATAACCCTAAACCTAAACTTAAAGTTACTAAATAAATTAAAAAATAAACCTAAACCCTGAGAATGGGTAGAACCTTGAAAGCAGGAATATCATTATCAACCAGACTTAGTCTAGATATGGTGGTGGAGGTGAAATCGGAAGAGGCGATTATCGCAGTGGTGGTGGGGGATCTGGAGGTGTTGGTGGATATGGAGGTGGTGGTCGGAGTAGTGGTGGTTATTGAGTTAGGAGGAGCGATGCAGGTTACAGCGGTGGTGGTAACGGAGGGAGAGATCAAGAATATGATGGTGGATCAAGCTACTCAAGAGGCCGAGGTAGTTCTGATGGGAACTGGAGAAACTAAAGAATAGTCGATCTGATCTGCTACTTATGGAACTGTGTCTTTAAAGTATACACAGTTCTAATTATCTATTGTTTTTAATTTGCTCTTCATCGTGCTCATTTTTTATTTATGTCATCGCTTGTGTCTTAGAAAACTTGCTGTGTTACTTGGTTGATGAAATTAAAATGAAAAAATGTTGAATATGAATTTGTACTTGTTAAAAAAAATTAAAAACCCTAAACTAAAGCCTGAACCCTGACTTAAACCTTAAACCCTAAAACCTAAACACTAAACCCTAAAAACCTTAAACCTTAAACCTTAAACCTAAAACCTAAACCCTAAAACCTAAAATCCTAAACCTTGAACCCTAAACCCTAAAACCTAAAACCTAAACCCTAAACCCTAAATCCTAAACCCTAAACCCTAAACCGTAAACCCTAAACCTTAAACCCTAAACCATAAACCCTAAAATGCTAAACTTAAACTAAAGAAAACCTAAAAATAAAATAAATCAAAACCTAAACCAAAATAAAATAATAAAATAAAATAAAATGAGAACACTCCTTAAACTAAACCTAAAAGAAAATACAATAAAAATAAAAACTAAACTAAAATAAAATAACAAAAAATCTAAATAAAATAAAAATTAAACCTAAAATAAAAATAAAATAAACTTAAATAAAATAAAATAAAAACTAAATAAAAACCTAAACCTAAAACATAAACCTTAAAAAAAACTTAACAATAAATAAAAAATAAAACCTAAACCCTAAACTAAAAAAAATATAAACCAAAATAAAAATAAAATAAACTTAAAACTAAACCTAAACTAATAAAACTTAAACCTAAACCTTAAATAAAATTATTTAAATTAAAAATAAACCTAAACCTAAACTAAAAAATAAAACCTAAAAATAAACTTAAAATAAAAGCCTAAAACCTAAACCTAAAAAAATTAAAATAAAAACCTACCTAAACCTAAAAATAAATAATAAAACATAAACCTAACAAAAATAAAACTAAACTAAATAATAAAACTAAACATAAAAATAAAACTAAAATAAAAAAATCTAAACTAAAATAAATAAACCAAAAATAAATAAACTAAACTAAATAAAAATAAATATAAACCTAAATAAAATAAAAGAAAAATATACTAAAATATAAAAAATAAATATGCTAAAATAATAAATAAAGATGAAGCTAAACCTGTGGGTTTGCTTAATTTTGAAAATAAAATAAAACCTAACCCTAAATCTTAAACCCTAAGTGACCACCACCATCCTAAATCCTGCTACTGCCCTAAACCCTAAACCATAAGACCCCAAAGCCCAAAAAAACTCTCTCCTAACCCTAAACTGAGCTCAGGACCCTACCACTAAACCTAAACCTTTGAAATCTAA
This sequence comes from Cymbidium sinense, assembly GCA_021442155.1. Taxonomy (NCBI): domain Eukaryota; kingdom Viridiplantae; phylum Streptophyta; class Magnoliopsida; order Asparagales; family Orchidaceae; genus Cymbidium; species Cymbidium sinense. The sequence goes on along the minus strand of CM038214.1, from coordinate 78,212,933 downwards.
ACCTAAACTGAATAAACCTAAAAATAAAATAAATAAAAAAGCATAAATAAAATAATAAAATAAAATAAAAACCTATACTAAAACCTAAACCTAAACCTAAAAATAAAAGAAAATAAAGATTAAAAACTAAACTAAAATAAAACCTAAATTAAAAATTAAAACAAACATAAAAATAGAAAACTTAAATAAAATAAAAAATATATATAGAATAAAAATAAAATAAACTAAAAATAAAATAAAATAAAAACAAAATAAAAACCTAAACATGAAAAACAAACCTTAAAATAAATCCTAAAAAGAAATAAAAAATAAAACCTAAAAAAGAAATAAAATATAAAACCTAAACCCTAAGTTAAAAAAACCTAAACCTAACATAAGAAAAATAAAATAAACTTAAACCTAAACTAAAATAAAATAAACTAAAATAAATAAAACTTGAACCTGAACCTAAACCCTAAACTAAATAAAATAAAATGAACTAAAAAAAACTTAAACCTAAACTAAAAAATAAACCTAAAAAGAAACCTAAAGTAAAAACCTAAAACCTAAATCTAATAAAATAAAATAAAATAGAAGCCTAAACCTAAACCTAAAAATAAAATATAAAAGCTAAACTAAAAAATAAGCATAAACCTAAACGTAAACTTAAAAACTAAACTAAAATAAAAAATCTAAACTAAAATAAATAAACCTAAAATAGATAAACTAAACTAAATAAAAATTAACCTAAATAAAAGTAAAAAATAAAATAAACTATAATAAATAAAAAAAACTAAACTTACATGGGTTACATAATTTAAAAAAAACCTCTAAACCCCAATCTCTAAATCCAAAACACTAAACCTAAACCAAAAACCACTAAATCCTACAACCCTCTCAACACACAAACCCTGACACTAAACCCTAAACCCTAATCCCAAAACCCTACCCTAAACCCTAACCCACCTAAACCTAAACCCACCCTAAACCCTAAACCCCCACCCCCCACTAACCATTCTCTTTGGAGGTCAATTTAATTTGGCTCCACTGGGAGATTGGTTTTGAATTTGATTTGTTTGCTTGATTTGGTTATATATGATTTGGGGCTCCACTGGGGAGAAGGGTGTGATTTAACTCCACTAAGGAAAATTATATTGCGATTGATTTAATTTAATTTACTGTATGGACCCTGTTGGTCTACGATGGACCCACTGAGAAGGGGATATATTAGTCTTGACCTACCTCAGGTTTACAAATCCAAAGGGATAGTCTACCATCTATGGGGTAGAGCTAAGCAACCTAAGGAGTTTCCTTTCATTGTGCAATGGTTGTGCTAGGAAGAAGGCATAGTAGATTTACATCTTTCAAATGAATAACTGCTGGGGTGACCTGTTGGATGCACAATAAATTGAACCTGACCTAGGGAAACTACTGAGTGAATGCTGTTGGGGACTTATGTCAATTCAAAAATGGTCAGGGTGAATTTTATCTTAATTTCATGTGATTTGATATGGTTTGTTTGGTTTAGTTTGATTTCAAATTGAGGGAATATCCACTGGGGATGTGAGCTCGGTGAAATTTGATAGATTTAACTTATAGATCATGTCGGTGTGTGATGGACCCACTAAGAAGGGGATATATTAGACTTATCCTATCTCAGATTTACAAATCCAAATGGATAGTCTACTGGCTATGGGGTAGAGCTAGCCAACCTAAGGGGTTGTTTTTAGGTGTGCAACCACTGTTAGGAAGAAGCTGTAGCAAACTTACATCTTCTAAAGTAGGGAACAACCGTTGGGGTGGCCTATTGGTAGCACAACAAATCAAACCCAACTTAGGGGCGACTGCTGAGTGAATGTCACTGGAGACTTATATCAACTCAAGAGTAGTCAAGCAATTCTTATAGGGAGTTTTGCAGACACTACCCTAAAGATAAGATGCATGCTTGGGAAATGGTACTATTAGGGGTGTCCTCCTAATCCACAAGTGAATATATATTTTATTTATATGTTTGAGTGGACCCTACTGGTGTGCGAGGGACCACACTGAGAAGGGGCTACGTCGATCTTGACCTATCTCAGATTTACTGGAGCAAGGGAGAATTTGCACATCCATAGGATGGATTCTCCAACCAAAGAGGTGGTTACTAAGAAAGGGGTACTGTCCAATCCGATAGTATCTCAGGTAGTGTCTAAATGGGGCCACAAAGCACGTGATCCAAATATAGAACCCATAGGGGAGGTGTTGCTAGGGGCATTATCTTGAGCCCTAGAAAAGAATGCTTATAGGTTTACAGTGGCCAACTCAAGGAGAAAGCGTAGCAGACTTACATCTACTATGAGTGGTGTATCCTAAGGTATGAGAACCAACCAACCTAAGGTGTATCCATCAACATGAGTGGTGTACCCATCAGCATAGTGAGAAGCAACCAACCTAAGGTGCCTATCAGTGTGGAATGATGAATTAGGAAAGAAAGCATGTAGTCTTACAACTTTCCAAGTAAAACTGGTCATCAGAATAGTATGTCATCGACGGGATAGAAGCTGTCTATCCTAGAATGACTACAAAGCAAGGAGCCCTGAGGAAGGATTGGACCCAAACTTGAAGTAGTCAGGAGAGAAGGAGCTGCTAGGGGACTTATCCTAAACCTCAAATATACTTGGCCTAATCAGTGCATGAAGGATAATCCAAGAAAATAGCATAGCAAACTCACATCCTCTTAAATGAAGACAACATGAGGTAGTTTACCAGCCACATAGTAAGGAATACCAAACTAATAAGGCACTTATCGATGTGCAGTGTCCAAATAAGGAAAGAAAGCCTAGAAGACTTACATCCTCTAAAGCAAGAAGACCACTGGGGTGACACACTAGCAAGGTAGCATGTCAGCCCAACCTAGAGTAGCTAATGAGTGAGTTCCACTGGGGGAGTTTTCTCAACTCAGAGTATCCCATGATAAAAGATATGTGTTTATTTTATATGTTTGTATATAGTTTGTGTTTGTGTTGTGTCAATGAAGGATAAAATGCCACTCGATTTCCGTACACCTACCCTAAACACATCATGGAGGATTCATAAATAAGAATACTTTCAACAAGGAAGAGATTGAATTCAAACTAGAATTTTTATTGATCATAATTATTTTCAAGCTTGATTTAAAATATATCTTAAAGTAGAGCCCATTGATCAGAAGCATTGGGTGATCTCCATATTATTAATAAGCTGATAAGATCCTCTTTGGCAGGTCTTATCTATGGCAAAAAGGCCTTCCCATGTAGGTTTAAACTTGCCTCCCATCTTATGATGGACAATAATCAGTCTCCTTAGAACTAAAATAAGCTCTCCTACATGAAAGTTCTAGAACAGACCAACTTGTAGTGATCTTGAATCATTTTAGCTTTGCACAACTCGAGGTTTTCGCATGCCCACAAGCGTCTCTCCTCTAAATCTTTGAGCTCTTCTAATCACAACTTGGCATTCTGCTCTGTTATGATCTTGCTACCCATAGCTATCCTTAGTAATGTAGGTTGGACTTCTAATGGTAGAACAACTTTGGACACATACACTAAGGAGAAAGGAGTAGACTGAGTTGGAGTTCTATATGTGGTACGGTAGGCCCACAAGGCTTTAACTAACTTCTCATACCACTATCGCTTATTATTATCGAGTGCCTTCTTTAGTATTTGGATGAGTGTTTTATTGATGGCTTCTGCTAAGTCGTTTGCCCTCGAGTAGTTGATTGTAGAATATCTCCAGTCTATGTTGTGTCTCCAAGCAAAATATTTTGATCTCGATGCTCATGAATGTAGTACTATTATTAGAAATAATTCATCAAGGCACTTTGAACCTATATGCAATATAATTTCTAAAAAATTGGAGCACAAGCTAAGCTATGACCTCTCTGAGATGAATTGCCTTCACCCATTTGGAAAAGTACTCAATAGCAGTTAAGATGAACTGTTGACCCTTAGAAGAAGGAGGATCAATTAGACCCACTAGGTCGATACCGCAACACTCGATTGGCCATGATGCCAATGTATGATGTAGAATATTGGTTGGTTGGTGTAAGTCCACATCATGTATTTGATATTGGTGGTATCGCCTAGCCATATCCATGCAATCTTTGATCATCGACGGCCAGTGGTATCCTATTCTCTTGATCTTGGCTTTCATCTTCAGACTGGATTAGTTGGCTCTAAATAATCCTGACTATACCTCAGTCACGATCTTATGGGCTTCGTGCTTATCTAAATAATGTAACTACATATGATCAAAAGACCACCACACCATCCACAAGACTATAGGAAAGTGCTTCAGCTTCATTTGATAGGCTTGGGACTTCTCTTGAGGTAGCTTGCCTTTATTTAAGTAATCCATGAATGATTGCCTCCAATCTAACTCCTCATCCTTCTTGGAAATGATAACCTCCCCTTCAAGAGAAGTACTTTTTGATGAGTTCAATATCAATAAGGAATAAGACTTGTCTATTTTAGACCTTTATTGATATGGACTCATCCTCCAAACATGCCAACTTTTTGGCAAGCTTGGCTAAAGCATACACTACAGTGTTCTATGCTTGAGGAATCTTATAAATGGTAACCTCTTGGATTTGGGCCAACAACTCAATGGTGTACTTATGGTAGTGATGGAGCTTGAGTTTTATAATCTTATAGGACCCAATGATTTGGTTGATAATTAGCTGAGAATCCCTGAAGATGTGGATGTTTTGGATGCTTAGAGTAATGACTAACTCTAGAATAGCAATCAAAATCTCATATTTGATCTCGTTATAGGTGCAAGGATTAGACAGATGATATGAGAATTTCATCACATCATGCTCTCGAGTTAAGAGAACTATTTCTACCCCCTACCTTTCCTAGAATAGTAGATTGTGGTTATTCTCCTCTTTGAGAGGAAGCCACACCATCAAAGTACATCACTCAGTGGTGACTATAGTATCCCCTAAGTTCATGATTTGTTCATTGGGGAGATCATCACTAAGCAGAGAGTCACCAGAAGTGGTTGTGCTACTAAGAAATCCACTAGCGCTTGTCCTTTTACTGCACAGAGGGGTACAAAGGTAATGTCAAACTGCGATAAGATCATGGACCATCATGCCAATTGTTTGGATAGCATCAGATGTATTATGAGATACTATAGTGGATTGATCCTAGAGATTAAGTTCACCTTATGAAGAAGCATGTAGTGTTGTATCTTTTGGAATGCAAAGATTAAAGCTAGGCAATACTTCTCAATGGGTAGATAATTATCCTCTAGGGATATACAATTGCCGAGGTAGTAGAGTGAATTTTCCTCCCCTTAGTCATTGGCTTGGGCCAAAAAAGCACCAAGGGAGTCATCTAACGTTGCAGAGTAAAGTATGAGCAACCTTCCCAAGATAGCGGCTGCTAGAACCGGTGTCATCATAAGGTAATGCTTGATGTATTCAAAGGCATGCTCACACTTATCATTCTACTTGAACTTGGCATCCTTTTTGAAAAGTGCTGAGAATGCCTAACATCTTCCTGATAGGTTGGATATAAAGCTTCTTAGATATGCCAACCAACCTTGGAATGATTTGAGTTGAGTTAAACTTTTAGGTGGTGGCATTTCTAATATCTCCTTGATCTTCTCCAGGTTGATTTCAATTCCCTGGTGTCGGATAACAAACTCAAGGAATTTCTTTGAAGCTACTCTGAATGCATACTTCAATGGGTTCATTTTGAGGTTAAATTATCTTAATTTTTTGAAAACTACTCTCAAGTCAAAGAGATGGTCTTTCTTTTCTCTACTTTTGACCACGAGAATATCGACATAGCACTCGACTTGATGATGAATGAATTTATCGAAGATTTGAGTCATAGCCCATTAGTATTGACATAACATTTTGATCGAGGCTCAAAAAGTAGTGTTTCCTTAATCTTCACGAGCCATCTTTATTTGGTTATATCCAGATGAACCATCCATGAAAAAGAAGACTGCATGAGATGAGGCAATGTCCACCATCAGCTCTAGGATTGGTAATGGAAGTTCATTTTTTGGACATGCCTTATTTAAATCCCTAAAATTGACACATGTCAATTTAGCCATTTTTTTTTAACTTGGATGATGCTAGCTAACCAGGTAGGGCATTTTTCTTCCTGGATGAAGCTGACATCAATCAGTTTCTTGACTTCAAAATTCACCTGTTGTTCTATGTCTAATCACATGCATCTAGGAGCTTGCTTGATAGGGTTAACAATAGGCTCTATTACTAGTTTATGGACTCCTATATCAGGTACCAATCCAGGCATCTCTTCATAACTCCATGAAAAGTAGTCTTTAAACTCAATCAATAGCCTAACTAAGTCATTAGTTTTAATTTCATTCAACAAAGCGTGGATCTTCTTGACTCTAAGTTGGTCTCCTTGGCAGTGATGGTTGACTTGATCTCTTCTTTGAACTCTAGCGATGCATCTTTGACTTTAAAATCATGTTGATCATTTGAAGTTTCTAAGCATAACTCCTCATATGAATTAATGTGATTTGAAAAGAACCTACCAGATTCCAAAATGATTGGTGATGCCTAAGCAATAATCATCATCCTTGACTGGACCCACTGTATCGAATTGTAATCCCAATCTTGATTGAGAGCTTTTGCATTTGTTCTTCCATATTCCTTCGAAGTAGTCTAACCTATGCTTTGACCAAGTATGTGGGTTTAACCATTTCATTGCTAAATTATGAACACAAGGAAAGTACCAATCAAAAGGTAATTCTATTAAATCTTTATATGAATCATCCTCAAGTTCTATATCAACTTCTTGACTTGAGGATGATGCTACCAGAAAGAACCTCTGAGTCTTCACACCCGTGGATGACTTAAGGGCTTCCTTAACTACCAAACCCTAAGCATTTTGAGAGAAAAGTGGGGTTAGAGGTAAGGTTCCCAACTGATACCTAACGGTTTCACATATAGACATAGATACACTTATGCTTTGCTTTGGAGCTTGGTCTTCATTGCTATCTAGCTCAAGTGTCACCTCCAAGAAAATCTATTACTGAGAAGAGCTGGTTAGTATGCTAACCGTATAAGACTCATCCTATAGACTAGATTCTTAGTCTATATGGATAGTTGGTGTACTCCTAGTAGCTGGGATATATCTTAAGGAGGTATTTCACCTCTGGGACTACCTCTGAACTGGCCCCTTCCTTTGCCTGGTGGAGGTCAGGTCATCCTACCCATATGTTTGAATGGAGTAACGAACTGTGGGTGAAATCTAATGTCAGGCTCCACTTCCACCTCCAAGTCTATTTCTGCCCCCTTTTATTTTATTTATCATTTTCTCTTTTTTTCTTTTTTATTTTCTCTTTCATTTTCTTTTTCTTTTACTTAATTTTAATAAAAATATCATAAACTCTAAATCCTATACCCTAAACCCTTAAACCTAAACCCTCAACCCTAAACCCTAACCCTAAACCCTAAACACTAAAAGCATAAACCCTAAAACCCTAAACCCTAAACCCTAAACCTTAAACCCTAAACCCTAAACCCTAACCCTAGATGCTAAACCATAAACCATAAACCCTAAACCTAAACCTAAAGTAACTAAACAAATTTATAAAAATATACTTAAACCAAAACCTAAACCATAAGAATGGGTAGAAGCTTGACTAAAGGAACATCATTGTCAATTAGGCTCAGTCAAGATCTGGTGGTGGAGGCAAAGGCGGAGGCGGCAGTTATCATAGTGGTGACGGGGTATCTTGAGGTGTTGGTGGATATGGATGTGGTAGTCAGAGCAGTGTTGGTTATGGAGGCTGGAGGAGCGACAGAGGTTACAGCCATGGTGGTAGCGAAGGGAGAGTTCACGAATATGATGGTGGATCCCACTACTCGAGAAGCTAGGGTGGTTCTGATGGGAACTGGAGAAACTAAAGAACGGTTGATCTCATCTACTGCTTATGGAACTGTGTCTTTACAGTAAAGATGATTCTAGTTATCTAAGGATTTTTAATTGCTCTATATGCATGCTCATTTTTTATCTTTGTCGTCACTTGTGTCTTAGAATACTTGGTGTGTTACCTGAAATGTTGAATCTGAATTTGTTCTATGTTATAAAATAAAATAAAAATAAAAACCCAAAACTTTAAACTAAAACCTGAACCCAAAACCTTAAACCTAAACCCTAAACCCTAAACCCTAAACCCTAAACCCAAAACCCTAAACTCTAAACATTAAAAATTTAAACCCTAAATAATAAACCCGAAACCCTAAACCCTAAACCCTAAACACTAAACACTAAAACTTTAAACCCTAAACTAACCCTAAATCGTATACCCTAAAAAGCTAAAAACCTAAACATAAACTAAATAAAACTAAAATTAAATTAAATAAAAAATACTGAACCAAAATAAAAAATAAAATAAAAACATAAACTAAAACCTAAACCTAAACCTAAGCATAAACCAAAAAAGAAAATAAAATAAAAATTTAAAATTAAACTAAAATATAATAAATAAAAACCTAAACTATACTAAAAAAACTAAATAAAATAAACCTAAAATAAGATAAAATAAAAACTAAATAAAAACCTCAACCTAAATAATAAACCTAAGAATAAATAAAAATTCAACCTAAACACTAAACTAGAAAAAAAACCTAAACCTAAAATAAAAATAAAATAAACTTAAACCTAAAATAAAATAAATAAAACCTTCAACTAAACCTAAACCTAAACCTAAAAAAAATAAAATAAAATGTGCTAAAAATACACCTAAACCTAAACTATAAAATAAAACATAAAAATAAACCTAAAATAAAAACCTAAACCTAAAGAAACAAAATAAAAACCTAAACCTAAACCTAAAAAATAAAATAAAAATAAAATTAAATTAAAAAAAATAAAAAACCTAAACTTAAACCTAATAAATAAAATAAAATAAAACCTAAACTAAAATAAGTAAACCTAAACTAAATAAAATAAAATAAACCTAAATCAAAATAAAAAATAAAATATACAAAAATAAATATAAAATAAACTAAATAAACCTAAACCTACTAATTGACTTAATTTTAAAAAAATTAAAAAATAAATAAATTAATTAATTAAGAAAAACCTAACCCCACAACCCTAAACCCACACCCCACCACTAAACCTACCTTCCCTAAACCCTCAGGCCCTAAACCTCACCCCACAAACCCCCTCCCCCTAAACCTTCTAAACTAAACCTAAACAAACCTAAACCTCACCCCAAACTCCACCTAAACCTTAAACCCTCACACCCTAAACCCACTAGTGTAATCCTAAACCTTAAACTCTAAACCCTAACCCTCCAAACCTAAACCTAAACCTTAAACCTGGCTCTAAACCTAAAACCCTAAACCTAAACTTAAAGTAACTAAAAAAATAAAAAGATAAACTTAAACCATAAAAATGAATAGAACTTTAATAAGGCTCAGTCTAGATCTAGTGGTGGAGGCGAAGGCGGAGGTGGCGGTTGAGGATCTGGAGGTGCTGGTGGATATGGAGGTGGTGGTGAGAGCAATGGTGGTTTTGGAGGCAAGAAGTGTGATGGAGGTTACAGCTGTGGTGGTGGCGGAGGAAGAGATTGGGGGTATGATGGTGGATCCCGCTACACAAAGGTCGTGCTAGTTTTGACGGGAACTAGAGAAACTGAAGAACGGTCGATCTGATCTGTTGCTTATGGAATTGTGTTTTTATGGTAGATACGGTTCTAGTTATCTAAGGTTTTTTATTTACATTATGCATGCTCATTTTTTTATGTATGTCGTCGATTGTGTCACAGAAAATTTAGTGTGTTACTTGGTTGATGAAATCAAAAGAAGAAATATTGAATCTAAGTTTGTTCTCTGTTAAAAAAAAAACCAAAACCTAAAATCAGACCTAAACTTAAACCCTACAAAACCTAAACCCTAAGCCCCTAAACTCTAAAAAAAAAAATAATAAACAAAACCCTAGCACCACAAAACCACCCTAAACCCTAAACTTTAAACTTTAAACCCTAAAACAAACTTAAAACTAAACCATGGACCCCAAACCATAAACCTACCCCTGATCCTAAATGATAAACCTAAAAATCTAAACCTAAATAAAATATAACTAAATAAAATAAACTTAAACCTAAATAAATAAATAAAAATAAATAAAATAAAAATCTAAATAAAAACCAAACATAAACCTAAACCTAAAAATAAAATAAAATAAAAACTTATCTAAAATAAAATAAATAAAAACCTAAACTAAACTAAAAAATAAAATAAACCTAAAAATAAAAAACCTAAATAAAATAAAAACTAAACAAAAAATAAAAATAACACAAACCTAAAATTAAATATAATTAAAACTAAATATGAACCTAAACCTAAAATATAAACCTAAAAATAAATAAATAAAAACCTAAACCTTAAACAAAAAAAAAACCTAAACCTAAAATAAACAAAATAAAATAAACCTAAACTTAAACTAAATAAACCTTAAACTTAAAATAAATAAACTAAACTAAACTAAATATAAATAAAATAAACTAAAAGGCTAAATGAGGTAAAACCTTAAAAGAAACCTAAAATAAATGCTTAAGACCTAAATCTAAAATAAAAATAAAATTAAACCTAAAAATAAAATAAAAATAAAACTAACTAAAATAAAACCTAAAATAAATAAATAGACTAAGATGGACTGAAATAAAAAAAAAAACTAGATAAACTAAAACCTAAGCTGCTGTTTACCTAATATAAAAACCCCAAATCTGTGCACAACCTAGATCCTGCAGGCCTAGCTGACCTAAACCCTAGGCCCTCTGAGCCTAACTGCAGGCCTACTACCCACCTAAGGCCTAAACCCTACCACCTGGCCCTGAGCCACACTAGCCCTAGCCAACCCAGGCAGACCCTAAACTCCAGGCACTCCTGATCCTCCCTCCCTAAACCCAACCCCTCCCATCCCCTCCCAAACTGACCCTGAAAACCAAATAACCAAAACTGAAGCAACCAAACAGCAACCAGCAACAACAACATAATAACAACAAAATAACAAGCCTTAATCCCATTGGGTGAGATTTTGAATCCTTCATCTCTCATTGTGTCTAATGTGTCAAATTCCCATTTAAATAAAGAGATCGATCATTTTTTATACATCTTAACCAAGTATTTTTAGGTCTACCTCTACCTTTCTTAACATAAGGCAAATCTAATGCATCTACTCTCCTAATCGGGTCCTCGGATGGCCGGCATTTTATGTGGCCAAACCATCTAAGGTGACTCTCCATAATATTATCTACCAATAGAGCTACTCCAACTTTTTCCCTAATATACTCATTTTGCATTCTATCTCTAAGAGTAAAGCCACTCATCCACCTAAGCATCCTCATTTTTAACTTAACTTAGTCTTATGCTTCTATTTTTATTGGCCAACATTACACCATAAGTCATTTGTCTTACCACCATCTTATAAAATTTTCCTTAAGTTTAAGTGGAACTTTTCTATCACATAATAGGCTAGATGCATTCCTCCACTTCAACCATCCCACTTGAATTCTACTAATAACATCTCCATCTATTTCACCATCATTTTGAACAATAGAGCCTAAATATCTGAAACACTCACTCTTATTAATGACTTGTTCACCTAATGTCACAACACTACCACTAGAACTTCTACAACTAAAATTACACTCCATATATTCAATTTTAGATCTACTTAAATGAAAACCTTTAGACTCTAGGTTGACCTCCATAATTCAAGTTTCTGTTGGACTCCCTCTCTAGTCTTATCAACAAGAAGAATGGCATCAGCAAAAAGCATACACCAAGGTACATCTTCTTGTAAATGCCTAGTAAGAACATCCCTAACTAAGGTAAAAAGATAAGGGCTTAAAGCTGATCCTTGATGTAATCCAACAGAAATAGGAAAATATTTTGTCAATCCTCCTTATGTTTGGACACATGTAATAGCTCTAGTATACATATCCTAAACCATAAACCCTAAACCATAAAAATCCTAAACCCTAAACCTTAAGCCCTAATTCCTAAACCCTAAACCCTAAATCCTAAATAATGAAACCCTAAACCCTAAACCCCAACAAACCACTAAACCAACACAAATAAACCTAAACCTAAACCCTAAACCATAAACCCTAAACCCTAAAAACCTATAAACCTAAACCTAAATATAATAAAAAAATAAAAAATAAACTAAAATAAAATAAATAAAAATCTAAACTAAACTAAAAATTAAAATAAATTAAGAATAAAATACCTAAATATAATAAAAATTAAATATAAAATCAAATAAAATAAACCTAAAATAAAATAAAATAATAACTAAATAAAAACCTAAAGCTAAAAAATAAACCTAAAAATAAATAAAAAATAAAACACAAACCCGAAACTAAAAATAAAAATAAAACTCATTTTTGATCTATGTCGTCGCTTGGGTTTTAAAAAACTTGGGTGCTACTTTATTGATTAAATCGAAAAGAAGAAATGTTGAATCTTTCTTTCTTAAAAAACCAACCCTAAATAAACCCTAAACTCACCCACACCCTAAACTTAAAAGCTAAACCCTAAATCCTAAACCTTAAACCCAAAATCCAAAACCCTAAACCATAAACCTTAAACTAACCCTAAACAATACACCCTAAACCTCAAACCCTAAAAAGCTAAAAACTTAAACCTAAACTAAATAAAACCTAAACCAAAATAATATAAATAACTAAATAAATAATAAAAACATAAACTAAAATCTAAACCTAAACCTAAAAAGAAAAAAAATGAAAAAAAAACTAAGCTAAAATAAATGAAATAAAACCTAAATTAAATAAAATAATAAATAATCAAAATAAAATAAAAACTAAACTTAAAATAAAAATAAAATAAACCTAAAATAAAATAAAATAAAATAAAAACTAAATAAAAATTTAAACCTAGAAAGTAGACCTAAAAATAAATGTAAAATAAAACCTAACTAAATTAAAACATAAACCTAAAATAAAAATGAAATAAATAAAAAAATAAACCTAAACCTAAACTAAAATAAACTAAACTAAAATAAATGAAACCTAAACCTAAACCTAAACCTAAAATAAATTAAATCTAAACCTAAAACTGAACTAAATAAAATAAAATAAACTTAAAATAAAATTAAACCTCAAAATAAAGCTAAAATAAAAACCTTTAACTTAAACATAAAAAAAAACCTAAACATAAATCTAAAAATAAAAAATAAAACCTAAACCTAAAAAATAAAATAAGAATAAAACTCTACTAAAAATAAACCTAAACCTAAAAAATAAATTAAAATAAAAAACCAAAAAATAACCTAAAATAAATAAACTAAATTGAATAAAAATAAAAAACAAACTTAAATAAAATTTAAAAATAAAATAAACTCAAATTAATTAAAAATAAATTAAATAAACCTATAGCTACTGATTTACTTAAATAAAAAAACCCTAAACCCTAAGTCATAAACCCTAAACCCTAAACATACAATCTTAAACCTACAATCCTAAACCCTAAACCCTAAACCCTAAAATCTACTATCATAAAAACCCAACCTAACCATAAACCCTAAACCCCTAAAACCCTAAACCTAAACCCAAAATCCACAAACCTAAAACCTTACAACACCTAAACCCTAAATTAACCTAAACCCCAAACTCCCAACCCTAAACCCTGGGGCAACCTTGGGTAGGTACATCACCATCAACTAAGCTCATTCAAGATCTAGCAATGGAGGCAAAGGTGGAGGTGGTAGTTATTGTAGTTGTGGTGGGGGATCTGGAGGTGCTGGTGGATATAGAGGTGGTGGTCAGAGCAGTGGTGGTTATGGAGGCTAGAGGAGCGATAGAGGTTACAGCCATGGTCATGGTAGTGGGACAAATCAGGGATATGATGGAAGATCCCACTACTCGAGAGGCAGGGGTTATTCTGACGGGAACTATAGAAATAGAAGAATGATCGATCTGATCTACTAGATATGGAACTATCCCTTTACAGTAGAGATGGTTCTACTTATCTAGGGTTTTTGATTGTTCTATGGGTGCTCATTTTTTATATATTTCATTGCTTGTGTCTTTGAAAACTTAGGGTGCTACTTGGTTGATGAATTCAAAAAGAATAAATGCTAAATATAAATTTGTTCTCAACTAAAAAAAAATCTTAAACCCTAAACCCTAAACCCTAAACCCTAAACCCTAAACCCTAAATCCTAAACTAAAACTTCCTAAAACTTACCCACCTTAAACCCAAACTTAAACCTCCCTAAACACCTAAACCCCACTAAACCTAATCCCTCACTAACCCACCTAAACCCAAAAAATAAACCCTAAACCCTAAAACATACAACCCCTAAAACCTAAACTCCCTAAACCCTAAACCCTAAACCTCCTAAACCCTAAAAAAACCCTAACCCTAACCCTAAAGCCTAAAATAAAAGATGTCATTAGATCTAAAGAATCACTAATCCATAATTAGCTAAAAAAAAATGTCTTCAAGAGACTTTCCCTTTTGAGATTTGAATACACTAAACCATAACCAAATCATATTATATTATATATAATGTACCATCATACAATTGAGCATGTAGTGATGTGTTTTGGATGTTATAAGATGTTTTGAAATGTTTTAGTATATTATATTATGGTATTGTACCATATTAATATAAATCATAAAATATTGATTTAATAAATCACATGATGAAACACTGTTAAATTTGGGAATTAGGTTGTTGTACCAGGTGTGCTGCTTACTTGTCTAAAAAGTAAGATTTTATGTTCAAAATAAATATTATATATTGTAGCATAGTATTGCATAATATATCATAATATATTATTCTACGTATTTTAAATTCTTTTAGTATTTTATAATCATGTAGTTGAGCCTACACCAGCATTATTTATAAAACTATTGAATTAGACTTTTAAATGGTGGAATGTGGCCAAATTCATAATAGGTAGAACATGGCACCATAATATATTATTTCAATTTAAAATATGTAAGTGATATGACTAAAATATATAGTTTTTTATTGTTTAGACTAATTTTATGATTTTTTATCTTAAGCAATCCGTTGTGATGTGATATGCAATATAATATAGTATAATATGTTATAGTGTATTATAATATAGGATGCCATAACATAATGTAGCATCATACATTATAGCATACTATTCTGTATTACTACTTGTTGTTTAGCATATTTTAATTTTTTCTAGTATGATGTAGTAGAATTTGTACTAGTATAATTTATAAAAATACTAATTTATAGGCTGATATGATGGGATTTGGTCAAATTTAAGGTAAGCTTTAGGGAACATCATTGGGGATGAGCTATGGTGTGTCATTTAATCAAAAGATTAGATTTTTGCATTCAAAATAAATGTTCATTATTTAACAAAAGTAAAAAAATATTTGTTAAAGTGATTCATTTTAAGGAGTAATGTAAGGTAATATATTATATGAAAGAATATTTAAAATATAATGTGCATAACAATATAACTTTACATATATATGAATGTGGTGGTGTGTTACTAAATGTTATCGTTCATTTTAGTATGTTTTACTTTTGTTATAATACATTGGGCCAAAACTCACAAAAATACTAATTAGAAGGTTGAGATGGAAGAATTTTGCCAAATTTATGGTGCACACCAAGAAGCAACACCAAAATTATGCTATTGTGTACCATTTCTAATAAAAAATAAAAATTTTATGTCCAAAATTAACATTATTCATATATTGAGAAAATTTTGTTATTTGTTCCTTTTAAGTGATTCTAATGAGGTGTAATGTTAGAAAATATATTAAATTATAGAAAATTATAATATAACATCATATATTATAATATAATATAGTGTGCTAATTCACACTATAATATGTTTAGCATGATATTGTAAAGTTAGTTTGAGCTTGCACCATCACAAATCATAAAATGTTGATCACAATGTTAAGATGATGTAATTTGAAGGATTAAATTATTAAGCTTTTGGTTAAAGTATTAAAGGTGTGTATATGAGAAGAAATAAGATTTGATGAGAATTCCATCTCAAGGACATTGACGGAGATCCGCTAGGGGATCACACATGCATTGCACTTAACATGTGAGGGGTCTATGTCAAGTATATAGAAGAAGAAAATCTGCTGAGGATAAGGTTTGAATTTGATTTGATTATATGATTTATGGAAAGAATATCCGCTGAAGATAAGAATTTATAATCCACCAGAGATTAAGATCGAATCGACTTTAATTTGTTTTAGTTTAATTGATGTGGAGGAATATCTGCTAGAGATATGGGCTCGAGTCCACTGGGGATCGGGTATATGAACCTTCCACTAGGGAAGCAAGTTCGTGCTATATGTTGGGGATTGGGATTTGTGTTTGATTTCATAGATTTTTTTGGGGATGTATCCACTTGGGATAAGAGTTTGGTTGGATTTCTTTGATTTCTACTAAGGAGTTGGTTCCATTAAGGGAGGTTGGTTTTGAATTTGTATTCTGTATTCTTAGTTATATATGATTTGGGGCTCCACTAGGGAGAAGGGTGTGATTTAACTCCACTTGGGAAAATCAGATTGGGTTTAATTTAATCTAAGTTAATTTATGGACCTTATTTGTGTGCGATAGACTCACTAAGAAGGCTATAATTTGACCACCTCGAATTTACAAAATCGAAGAGGGATAGCCTACCCAGAATGCAGAGCAAGCCAACATAAGGGGTTTCCTTACAGTGTTCAACAATTGTGCTAGGAAAAAAGTGTAGCAGAATTACATCTTCCAAAGCCAACAAAAACTGTTGGGGTGACCTATTGAAGCACAATAAATTGAACCTGACCTAGGATGACTACTGAGTGAATGCCATTAGGACTTATGTCAACTTAAAAGTAGTCAGGATTAATTTTATCTTAATTTCATGTGATTTGATATAGTTTGATTGGTTTAGTTTAATTTTCAATTGAGGGAATATCTGCTGGGGATGTGAGCTCGATCAAATTTAAACGATTTAATTATGGATGTATTGCAAAGGACCCAGAGAAGGGGGGCTATCGGACCCATCTCTATCTGATTTTATATAAACCCAAAGGCCGACTACCGGTAGGGTAGAGTTAGCCAACCTAAGGGTTTGCCTTTTGGTGTGCAACGATAGTGCTAAGAAGAAGGTGTATAAGACTTACATCTTCTAAAGCAAGTAATAACCACTAGGGTGACTTATTGGTAGCACATCAAGTCAAACCTGACTTAGGGGAGACCACTGAGTGAATACTGCTAGGGACTTATATCAACTCAAGAGTAGTCAGGCGATTCTTATAGGGAGTTTTGCTGACACTACCCTAAAGATAGGAAGAGTAGTTGGGAAAAGGTATTGCTAGGGTTGTCCTCCTAATCCACAAGTGAATGTATATTTTATTTGTTTGTTTTTGTGAACCCTATTGGTGTGCGAGGGACCACACTGAAAGGGGATATGTTGTCCTTGACCTATCTTAGATTTATTAGATTGAGGGAGAATCTGCACATCAATAGGATAGATTCTCCAACCACAGGGGTGGTTACTAGGGAAGAGGAACTGTCCAATCCGATAGTAACCCGGGTAGTGTCTAAACATGATGTAATCCAAATATAGTGCCCATAGGGGAGGTGCTACTAGGGGCATTATCTTGAGCCCTAAAAAAATCCTATAAGTGTATGATTGCCAACTCTAGGAGAAAGCATAGCAGACTTACATCTTTCTTGAGTGGCATATCTTATGGTGCGAGAACCAACAAACCTAAGGTGTATCCATCAGCATGAGTGGTGTATTCATCAGCATAGTGGAAACCAACCAACTTAAGATGTCATTAGTGTGCAATGATCAATTTGAAAAGAAAGTGTGTAGCTTACAACTTTCCAACCAGAATAGATCATCAAGATAGTCTGTCATCGATGGCATAGATGCTATATGACCTAGAGCAACTACTAAGTAGAGAGCCCTGAGGAAGGACTGGACCCAAACTTGAAGCAGTCAAGAGGGAAGGAGCCACTAGGGTATTTATCCTAAACCTTAAATATACCACCGAGTCAGTGCATGAAAGCTAATCTAAGAAGAAAGTGTAGCAGACTCACATCCTCTTAAATGAAGCCAACATGAGGTAGCTTACCAGCCACGCTGTAAGGCCTACCAAACTAACAAGGTACTCATCGATGTGCAGTGGCCAAGAAGGAAGGAAAGCGTAGCAGACTCACATCCTCCAAAGCAAGAAGACCACTAGGCTGACACACTAGCAGGGTAGCACATCAGGCAAAACTAGAGTAGCTACTAAATGAGTACCGCTAGAGGCATTATCTCAACTCAGAGTAGCCCAAGACAAAATATATGTGTTTGTTTTATAGGTTTGTGTGTAGTTTGTGTTTGTGTTGTGTTGATAAAGGATATGATGCCACTTTGGTTCTTTACACCTACACAAAACACATCGTGGTGAATTCACAAACAAGAATACTTTCAACATGGAAGAGATTGAATTTGAAATGGAATTTTCATTGATGATAATTAATTTCAAGTGTGATTTATAATATTTTTGTAAGTAGATCTCATTGACTGGGAGCATTGGGCCCCCTCCCTTATGATTAATTAGCTGAGAAGATCCTCCTTTGTAGGCCATCTCTATGGAAAAGGGCCTTCCCAAGTGGGTTCAAACTTTCCTCCCATCTTACGATGGGGAACAATCGTCTCCTTAGAACTAAAATAAGCTCTCTTACTTAAAAAGCTTTAGGACGGACCAACTTATTATGAGCTTGAATCATTTTAACTTTGTACATCTCGAGGTTTTGGCATGCCCACAGGTGTCTCTCCTCTAAACCTTCAACCTCTTCTAACAGCAACTTGGTGTTCTACTCTGTTGTTGTTTTGCTACTCACAGCTATCCTTAGTGATGGGAGTTGAACTTCTAATGGTAGACGCTTGGACTTACACGAGAAAGGAGTAGGCGAGTTGGTGTTCTATATGTCGGTAGGCACACAAGCTTTTACTTGCTTCCATATATTATTGTCAGTGTCTTCTTTATTATTTGGATGAGAGTTTTGTTGAAGGCTGTAAAATTTACCCTGGTAGTTGATGGTATAATATCTCAATCAATGTTATCTCGGAAAATCATGGTGCTCTCTTGAATGCGTATTACATTGTAATTTATCAAGGCACTCTAACCTATATAAATATGGTTTCTAAAGATGCATCTATGACCTCTCTAAATGTTGCCATTTGGAAAAGTAGTAAACTAAGATGAATGATGAAGAAGGAGGATCAATCAACTATTTTCAATCAAATGAAATGTAATATGTAATGTAGAATGTTGTATCATACCATACATCTACATATCCATGCAATCTTTGATCTATATCTAGTCTACTTGAACTTGGCTTTCATCTTTGGATTGGATTGGTTGGCTCCACATAATCTTGAGTGTACCTCAGTCATGATCTTATGGGCTTCGTGCTTGTCTAAACAATGTAACCACATATGATCAAAATACTGCTGCTATAAGACACCATCCACAAGAGCATAGAAAAGTGCTCTCTACTTCATCTGATGGGCTTGGGACTTCTCTTAAGGTAGTTTGCCTTTATTTAGGTAATCCATGAATGGTTTGCCTCCAATCTAACTCCTCATCCTTCTTAGCAATGGTAACCTCCCCTTCAAGAAAGTACTTCTTGATGAGTTCAATATCAATAAAGGATAATACTTGTTTATTTTAGACCTTTATTGAGATGGACTCATCCTTGACATGCAAACTCCATGGAAAGCTTGGCTAAAGCATATGCTATGATATTCTCTCCTTGAGGAATCTAATAAATGGTAACCTCTAAGATTTGGGCCAATAACTCCATGGTGTACTTATGGTAGTGATGGAGCTTGGGCTTTATAACCTTATAGGATCCAATGATTTGGCTAATAACTAGCTGAAAATCCCTGAAGATGTTGATGTTCTGGATGCTTAGAGTAACGGCTAACTCCAGACCGATAATCAGAGCCTTATATTCAGCTTCATTGTTGGTGCAAGAATTGGACAAATGATATGAAAATCTCATCACATCACAATCCAGAGTTAAGAGAACTATTCCTACCCCTGCCTTTCCTGGAATAGTGGATTATGGTTCTTCTCCTCTTTGAGAGGAAGCCGCACCATCAAAGTATATCTCCCAACGGTGAATGCTAGTATCCTAAGTTCATGATTTGTTCATCGAGGAGATCATCACTAAGCAGAGAGTCAACATAAAGTGAGTGTGCTACTAAGAAATCCACTAGTGCTTATCCTTTCACCGCACAGAGGGGTATGAAGCTAATGTTAAACTGTGAGAGGATCATGGATCATCGTGCCAAGTATCCAGATAGCATCAACTCTGTCATGAGATACTATAGTGGATTGATTTGAGAGATTTAGTTCACCTTATGAAGAAGCATGTAGTGTTGTAGCTTTTGGGATGCAAAGATTAAAGCTAGGCAATGCTTCTCATTGTAGGGATAATTAGCCTCAGTAAGGATTAGATGATGGCTAAGGTAGTAGAGTGTGTTTTCCTTCCCTTTATCATTAGCTTAGAGCAACAAAGCATCAAGGAGTCTTCTAATGTAGTAGTGTAAAGTATGAGCAGCTTGCCCAGGATGAGGCTGCTAGAACTAGTGCCACCATGAGGTAATGCTTAGTGTCTTTGAAGGCATGCTCATACTTGTCATCCCACTTAAACTTACAATCCTTTTTGATAAGCATTGAAATGATTAACATCTTCCTGATAGGTTGGATATAAAGCATCTCAGATATGCCAACCACCATTGGAATGATCTAAGTTGAGTTAACTTTAGGGGGTGGCATTTCTGATATCATCTCGATCTTCTCCGAATCCATTTCGATTCTCTGGTATCAGACAACAAACCCAAGCAATTTTGTGAAGCTACACCGAATGCATACTTTAGGGGGTACATTTTGAGGTTAAATTATCTTAACTATTCTAAAACTACACTCAAGTTAAACAGATGGTCTTCTTTTTCTTTACTTTTGACCACAAGATCATCGACATAGCACTCGACTTGATGATGAATGAGTTCATCAAAGATTTGAGTCATAGCTCATTGGTATGTAGCATTAGCCTTTTTAAGGCTAAAAACCATGACCTTATAACAATAGATTTCGATCAAGATTTTAAAAGTAGTATTTCTTTCATCTTCAGGGGCCATCTTTATTAGGTTATCTCCAGATGAGCCATCCATGAAAGAGAAGACTAGATGAGATCAGGTAATGTCCACCATGAGCTCTAGCATTGGTAGTGGAAATTCATCTTTTGGACATGCCTTATTTAAATCCCTAAAATCGATGCATATGAGAATTTGGCCATTATTTTTCTAAACTGGGATGATGCTAGCTAACCAGGTAGGGTATTTTTCTTCCCAGATGAAGCGAACATCAATTAATTTCTTGACTTCATAAATGACATGTTGTTCTATGTATAATCGCATGCATCTAGGAGCTTGCTTGATAGGGTTAGCAGTAGGCTCTATTGCTAGTTTATAGACTGCTATGTTAAGAGCCAATCCAGGCATATCTTCATAAATCCATGCAAAGTAATCCATAAACTTAGTCAATAGCCTAACTAAGTCATTAGTTTCAATTTCATTCAACAAAGAGCTGATGTATGTCAGATGTGGATCTTTTTTCAGTTCTTAAGTTGATTTCTTTAAGCTCATCTATGGTTGACTTGATCTCTCTTGAACTTTGGAGGTGCATCTTTGACCTCAAAATCATTTGGATCATCTAAAGTTTCTAAGCATAGCTCCACATATGAGTTAATATGATTTGAACAGAACTTATCAGATTCCAAATGATTGGTGATGACTAAGCAGTAATTATCATCATCTAGACCCACTGTACTGAATCTTAATCCCGATCATGATTGAGAGCTTTGCATTTAATCTTCTATATTCTTTTGAAGTAGTCTGACCTATGCTATGACCAAATATGTGAGGTTAACCCTTTCTTTGCTAAATTATGAACACAAGACAAGTACCAATCAAAAGGTAATTCTATTAAACCTTTATATGAATCATCCTCAAGTTCTACATCAACTTCTTGACTTGAGGATGATGCTCCCAAAAAGAACCTCTAAGTCTTCACACCTGTGGATGACTTAGGGGCCTCCTTAATTACCAAAACCTCAACATTTTGAAAGGAAAGTGGGGTTAGAGCTAACGTTCCAAATTGATGCCTAACTATTTCACATATAGACTTGGATACACTTATGTTTTGCTTTGGAGCCCGGCCTTCATCGCTATCTAGATCAAGTGTAACCTCCAAGGGAATCTACTATTGAGAAGAGCTGGCATAAATAAGATAATTAAAAGAATTAGAAGACTGAAGGCTTAGAAGGGAGTTTTCTAGACACTAAGACTTCCCTAATCATAAGACACTTCTAACAATTAGGTAAACACTTAACCTAAGCTTAAAGGCTTAGAAGGGTCAACCGTAGGATTAGGTTATGCCTTAGGGATTAGGATAATATGCCTACCCTACAACACAAATCCAATCCTTATTCAGCTTCTCAAACTAAACCCCAAGTTTAATTCAAACTTCAAATTTAAATCCAAATCCAAATCCAAATTCCAAAACCAAATGATTGAAGCCCATGATCAAATCCAAACTGGAAACCCTTAGTAAGCCATATGACTTATCTCATGGACTTAGGCAAATCTATATCCAAATCAATCCAAAATTAATTAATTTTTTTCATAATCAATTTATATCTTCAATAATTTTCCTAAATATAAATCAAATCTACTTTCAAATGATCAAAACTAAATCCAATTAAATCAAAACACTTCCTAAGCCATATGACCTATCCCATAGACTTAGCCAAATCTTAATCCAAATTAAGTCAAACTCAATTGATTTTCTCACAAATCAATCATATTTTCAATCATCTCCTCAAATTTAAATGAAATATACATATAAATCATAAAAACTAAATCAAACAGAATCAAAATCCAAACATAAGCCACATGACTCAACTCCATGGACTTAGCCAAATTCCTTCATTCCAGAACCCAAATTCAATTGATTTTCTCATGAATCAATCATACCTTCAATCACATTCACAAATATAAATGAAATCTATAATCATCAAGCCAAACCAAAATCAACCCAAGTCAAACCCAACTTAACCCTTTTGACTTGAAATGTCCAAATGAATCAAAACCCATTTGAATCCAAGCCAATTGCAACTGAATTTATATATCAATCCCAAATCCATATATAAACCCAAAATCAAGCCAACTAAACCTAATTGATCCACATGACCCAAAGTGGCCAATTTGGCCTATTTGAGCCAAGCTCTAATCCTACCTAAATTGGATTGAACCAAGCTCATCAAAACCTCCCATAATAATTATTGATCACCCTAGATTGATCAATTGTCACAAATTGGGTCAAACCAACTGAACTTGGTCATTTGACCAAGTCAACCCCTTAACTCATATGAACCCAAACTAGCGAAATTGCAACCTAAGCCAAATCCCTTGAAACCAATGATTCATACCAAATCAAAATCAATATTTGGATATGAGTTTCCCTTGAATTGAGTCAAACCAAATCCAATTGGTCCTCTTGATCCAAGTTGACCCAAATTTACCAAAAAGACCAAATTGAGTCAAATCAAAATATAAATCAAAATATAAATCAAATTGATTGCAACCAATGGCTCAAGTTCATTCAAATTGATTATTGAACTTGACCAAAGCCATGATTGGACCCAATTGAACCCAATTGACCTACTTAGCCCAAATTGACCTAAAGGTTCAAGTTGGCCTAAATAAATACAAAATCCAAATTAATTGAAACCAAATCCTACAATCATTGTCAATTGGTCAACTAAACCCAAACGAACACCTAACCTAGCCAATTTGGCAAATTTTGTCAAATTGGTTAACTTAATCCATTTGACCCAAATGAATTCAAATGAGCCAAAATCAAATCTAAGCCAAACCAATTGAACCCAAACAACCTAAATGGTTATATGAACTTAACCCAACCCTTGGTTTGATCCAATTTGACCAATTGGTCAACTTGGCTCAACCTAACCCAATTTGACCTAATTGTGTCAAATTGAGCCAAACATAACCAAATAAACTCCAATTGACTTGAAATTTTGGCTAACCCAGTTTTGGCTCATTTCAAATCTGCCCAAATCAAATCCAATGCCAAATGATCATTCTACATCTGGGTCAAGGGCATCACATGAGACAAATCACTTAAGTAAGTGGTTATTTCCATTCCTTAGCCACTTGGTACTCTCCCAATGGTCCACCTAGGCTCCTAAGACATTTCCCAACCTGACCCGAAGGGTGGTTGGGTCGGCCATGACCCATGGGAGGTGAAATCACTGACCCTCCCCATTGGAGCATTTGAAACCCATAAGATACCCATTATTCTTTCTTGGCAGCCACCTCCATAGCTTCAACCAACCAACCTGAGCTAACTCACCTCCTCCCTGCCACCCACAACTCCCTGAGATGGCCAGATAGCCACTAGAAGCCAATCCCGATCCCACCATCTGATAAAAATGAAGGGGGTATACACCCACTCATTTCCACTCAAACACACACAAAAATCATTCCTTAGAGCCCTAGCTACCCAAGACGAGCCACTACGCCATTCCCTAGCTCCCAAGCACATTACTCGATCAAAAATTCCATTCTCATCCATCCCAAAATAAGACACTTCCACTTCTGACCTAACTTCCCTATCTATCCATCAAACTCAAATTAACGTTGCACGCAACTTCCCTACACCTCGTTGAGCAAGAACGAATTATCTCCCAAGCTTCCCGAGCACCAGAAGTGGGACTTCAAACAAAGCTGAGCTCTAAATCATCAGTTAATGGCTTTCCGAGAAAACATCAAGGAATTGATCCAGTTGCTGCTCAACAAGACTTCATCTCCACTAAATGAAGCTTCTTCAATCATTTGAGCCACCATTCTTGAGCTCCGATGAGGTATGCTTCCAAAACTGATCCTTAGGCAAAAATGGGTTGGAGATTTTTAAAGAAAACTTGCATCTCATGTAATCTTGACTGTTAGATCCCCTCTGATCAATTTCATGAAGGTATGGGATCCTTTTGGAGTTGATATGAGCTCAAGTAAACTTCAGATCAAGTGAGCAATAGTGGATAGACTCCATTCTCCCTCACTCGCATGACATTAGAACATGCACCGTCCATTCCACGTGATCAGAATGGATGGTCATGATTAGATCAACTAAATTGATATGATTTAATCCTTTTAAGCTATGGGATTAATCATAGGTGTCTGATCTTAGATCGAATGATGAAGGAGAAAGTGCATCTACTACTGCCAAGAAGGTACTAAATCAGATATGTTTTAAGTAGCCAATCCTGTGGTGCCACGTGGAAAGCACGTTACATCAGTGCACCACATGGCGCCAATAGGATTAAGCTTCAATGAGGATTAATTAATCATTTTTAATGGCTAAAACTTCTAAAAATCATAAAAAATCATAGAGAAATAATAAAAATGCAAATAAGTACTCATTTTAAAAGTATTTCATAGGAGAATTAATTAAAAATGATCTTAACTAATTTTGAATAGTAATTAAGGTTTAATTAAAGTTTAATTATAAATTAATTAGCTTAATTACTCCTTAATTACTTGAGGAATTAATCCCAAATTTTATGGGTTAATTTAATGGGATGACCTATACCTCCCATGATTTTCTTGGGATTTATTGTTCACTTAATTAGAAACATTCACTAAATAAACCTTAACTACATTTTAAGTTAATTAATGATTAATTAATCCCATGAACAGTAACAAATTGGTTAATTAAGTTTATTAATCATTGATCAATAGTAAGTGAACTATGGAATAGGGTTGGGACCTCTTTCCCTAAGTTCATTTCACCTTTTAAAATGGAATTAATTAAGATTTAACTAATTAATTAAATAATCTTAACAAATCATAATCATACCTTAATTAACTAAATTATGGGGTAGATCTTTAGGTGTTTAATAACCTAAAAGAGTTTAATAAAATTATAGTTAGTCTGCATGTGTGAGAAAACCATAAGAGTAATTAATAAAGTCCCTTAATCTAATTAACTATTAATCATGAGCCAATTGTTTTAGACCCCTTTTATTTCCTAAGATCATTGCAAGTTTATTTTCCATGCATATCATGTTGGCTCATAATTATTTAGTTAATTACTTTAAGGTGACATAAGTAAGGGTAATTAATTCATCTAACTGAGGGTTCAACTTAATTAACCCATAAAATCAACTTAATTACATTTCCTTAAATTAAATCAAATAATTAATCTGGGAATAGGTTTAGAACAACAACTGATGATTTCTCTTCTCCTCTTTAAATTAAATCTAATCCAAAACTTAATTAATAAAGACTCTTTGGCTTGCTTTAAATAATCTTATTTGATTTTATTGTCCTTAAGAACTAGTTTGGTTGAATGAATCACATGCTTATATTTGATTGTCCTTTTTCCAATCATGTTAAATTTGGTATTTCATTTGAATTCATGTATCTATCTTTTCAAACTCAAGTAAAATAAAATGGATTTCCTTTATGTAAGCTTGCATGTTTTGATTTAATTTAATATATGTGTGGCTATTATCACTATTAAATCCAAATGTATTTTTCAAAAGCTTATAAATGAATAATATTATGTGATATGATGCTAGTTATAAATACGTAAGAAATGCATGTGCTTATAGCTTAAGTGTATGAATGTTGAGTTCTCTTTCCACTATTCATGTGTTGATTTATATAAGATTGAATAGTAATGGGTAAATAGTCTAGACATCTCAGGAACATGAGGCTTTAGCTAGCCCCAAGGAGGTCATTTGATTACCTCACTTCTCTGGTTTAACAATGGCATGTACCCATTTGATTTCGTTCTTACGTATTTCAACATTAGAATTTGGATAGGTCTTTAATTCATATATATAAATGATTCAAATAAAAAATATAGAATCTTTGCATGCTTTTCTTTCCCTCATTTATGTATACATCCATGTATGTCCAAAAAAAAGCAAGTATATAGTTTGGACATCCCAATAATATAAGGCTTTAGCTAGCCCCAAGGAGGTCATTTGATTACCTCACTTCCTAGGTTTAACAATGGCACATTACTTGCCTATATCTTTGTACATGTATATGTATATGTGATTAGTGAATAAAAATCCTATTTTACATTAAAGTTGCATGCATTCATAATTAACTAAGTGGTTGAATTAATTAGCCATATGATTTGGAGCTTGCTTCTTATGTTCATGAATACAAATTTACATATATTTGAATGCAAAGGGGTATATAGTCTGGATATCTCGAGAATAGAGGCTTTAGCTAGCACCAAGGAGGTCATTTGATTACCTCACTTCCCTGGTTTAACAACAGCTCAAGCCTATTTAATTTCATTCTTATGTCCTTTTTGTATAAGAATTTGGATAAAGTTTTAAATTAATATGTTTAAATAATTCGATCAAATAAAATATAAATTCTAAACATACACATACATTCATCATTTAAGTGTGCTAAAATATGTTGCATGTATAGATACACTTAGGATTAAGTCATATGCATGTTACATGTGATGGAAAGGAATGATTTAATTTATGCCATATGGTAGTAATTCAATTACATTAATCTTAAAAAGCCATTAATTTTGAATAGGATTATTTAAAGTTAACCTAAACCTAGAATTAATTAAATCATTTAATAAGCCATTCTCTAACGAGAACTAAATCAAATTAATATACTTTAGAAAGTAACTTAAGGTAGAGATGAAAGAGAGAAATCCTCTTTTCCTCTCTTTATAACACCAAGATGCTAAGTGTAATCAAATGAAACAAAAAAAAACACAAATTAAAATTCTCAAATCAATTAAACTACTTCAAGTGAAATCAACCTTTCATGTTAAATTGAATACTTCTACACTTCAAAAATACAACACTAATGCATAACAAGACTTACCACACAAGCCTTAATACACACATTAGAATTAAGTCACCACTACTAGCTCTAAGTTAGGGATGTATGATGTGATGTATATTTTGTTTTATAATGTATTATTTTATATTGGATGTTCGGGTGTATGCTTCGTAGACTGGATAATATGGCAATATTAGCCTAGTCATGTTTTCTATAGGAGATTATACTTAAGGGATGCTTAAAAATAAATGTGAATACTCTTTTTGCAGGTTGCTTAAATCCTTAAGCATAATCTAAGTTAGTTTAGGATGAGTAATGGCCAGAAGGCTTTTTCCTAGGGTGACCTATGATGCCTTTGAAGTAAGCACCATCCAAATCAAAGGAGGACCGAATCAAAAATGGAAATATGAAGAAATAAGTCCCCCATAGCATTTATACAATTATAATTATTCTTTCATATTCTAGGTTGTATAAGGGTAGAGCTTTACCCATCTTTCTCTCTTCGGGTTGTACAGTGGTACCCGACCGCATCAGCCTTTTATTCTTTTATGATAGTTTATATAAATTTTTGATGTTATGTTTACAATGTGCATTAGGATGACATGCTTTTCATAGTTTCTTAAATTATTGATGCTTTAATGTGTGGCTTGGATATGAGTAGGCTCTTAAGCTAAAAATAACTTTTCTACCCAACTAATCACTCATAACTAAATTTTAAATAACTCAGAACCTCATCATAAAGCCTATGGCATAAATAAGATAATTAAAAGAATTAGCAACCCCTTAGCTGTATGGTTGTATGTTTCACATCATGCATGTATATTCTTTCTCTCTTGAATATGAAGGATCTCCATCCTTGCATGATAAAGGAATGCTTAACTTGTGAGAGCATCCCTTGTGGTGGAGAACACTTTCTTCTAGCTAATTTGACCCATAACTTATTTCATCCAGCAATTAGACATAAGAAATTCTAAAGTCTCTGTCAAAATGATCTGTCTAGAATGAAATAAAATTTGAAAATCATAAGCTCATATCACTCATGCTCTAGTCTCTTAGGGAGTATGTTTAGGACTTTAGTCTCTTCATAATTAAATAACTACCCTAGCTATCTTGCAATTTATAAGACCATACTATATGGTTTTAAAATCATAGGAGCAGTTAGTTCGCAGCCACTCTAGGCGATTATAAGTCTAGAAGTTGGACAATTTATTCTCTCTTATGGAGGTAAACCCTTATGTCCATCTATTGCTTAGATTTAGGTCATGCTGTAGCTCATAGTAAAGCTCTCTAGATTTAGGATCTGAGGTATCCATTTCCTTTGGGGTAAGAGCATAAATCCTCACCTTTTGGGCATTTCCACAACCTCGTGTTGGTGGATTATAAGCCCTAATAATCTAATTAAATTTCAACCCAAAACATATAAATCTCCTCAACTTCAAAATTATAAAGCCAACCATAGGATAAATTTAAATGCTCACTAGGCTTCTTAGTATCATGAGAATTTCCTACTTATTTCATTTGAATTCAAAAAATAAGTCTTATCCTTGAATTTTCCTAATTGATTTTCCAAATACAACCAATCTTTTGATAGTCTAACCTTAAAATCAGTGGAGATGATAAATGTTTACTTTCATCAAGAGTATTCTTAGGAAATTTGATTTCCTAAGATGTAATTAACTATGGAGGCTTGCATCCATAGGGAACTTAAGAAACTAGTTAATATAAACCCTGCTTAATTCATCCATGTAAAGTAGGGGAAAAATTACTGGTACATTCGTAGACTAATCATGCCTTAGGAGTTTTTATTACGTGATTAGGTCCATTGTAGGTGATGCCCCTATCTTTAGAGGTAGTATATCATACCTCAATGTTGTACCTAATCACTTTAAAAAGTACCACCCCTACGATCATCATGGTGTCCCCCCCCCCATACATTTAAAAATAAACACGATAAGGCTCTCTCGCCTTGTTCATTGAATCCTCTCAATATCATCCTTTCTTTTTAGAGTTTAGAGATGTTGATCCTCAAGTAGGCAAGGGTTCTTAGACTCATAATATTGACTGATACACAGGTCAACCAAAACTCTAGATAGTCCACATCTGCCAACATCTACTATAATGTAAACAGGCAGTTGTGCTCGATCATCTCTAGGAGTAAGTCTTCATTGATGAATGTAACTCCTAAGATGTCCTTTGAGTGGCATGCCTCCTCTTTAAGCGTCGGTGACTAGCATCTCTAGATCAAGTAAGGCCTTGGTTAGAGATTCCCTCATCTCTTTGGATATGGCAAGAGCATCATATATTCTTAACTTAGATGGAAACTTTCTAAGGTGAGCTAGGATATTGTAATCAACTCTAGCTTGGTCCTCCACAAGCATATCCATAGGTAGAACATCCTATGAAGGGGCTATCTGCTCACTGGAACCAATGACTTGCTTACCCTTATCCTGAGGTGCTACCCAAGGTGGTAAAATTTTGCCACTACGTAGGTTAACTTTAGTGACTTCTTGGAATGATGAGCTTGTAAAAAGTTTTACCTTCTCATCAGGCATACCTACCGCTTCTCCTATGGGATCCTCAGAGTCAATTGATTCTAAGTCAATCTCAAGAGGTGAACCTGATTGATTTAGAGAAGGATAGTCTAACTCTGAATCAAAAAGGAATGGATCAGAACTACTAGAGCTATTATTTTTATTTAGACTCATAGAGATTTCAATAGGAATAAAATCAAGAACAACAGATGTAGACAATATATAAGTAGAATAAGCTTTCTTCATTAATTTCTTTTTAGGAGGTACATGATAAAAATCAAGTAAAGCAGAGTAAGGGATTTAGAGCCCTTATCCATAGATACAATGCTCCTACTAGTAGAAGAGGAGCTAGAAGAAGAGGTGGTAGCTACAACGGTTGAGGGAGTTCTGGACTTGGACGGTCGCTATGCTACTGGACTATCCCGTACAAGTATAGTGAGCTGATGTTGATGCTGGGTTATCACCCTCCCCAAGTTATCCTTTGTAACTAGCAAACCTTCCTTAGTGTTAGAGGTTTGAGCTTAGAAAGTATAGAAAGCTTTTTGATCTTAGAAATGATCTTCTTAGAGATTCGGGATAGGGAGATATCCTAACCTTTTTTGGTCATAAGATGATCACAAGTATCCCCAAGGATTACTCTAACATAACTGGATGGTCATTCTAATAAGTATTCTTTAGGGATAACTATGGCTCCCAACTTGTAGTTGTGCTCAAGCTATTCCTTAAAAGTGATACAATCCTCTAAGACATGGCCTAACATGCGGTGGTAGGGGTAATAGCTAGGATCATCGTTCTTGGCCACTTCCTCTAGCCTCGTAGGCTCCAGTAACTGAAAGCCAAGTTTCTTTAAGAGTTTCTTAAAGATTCTCCTAACTTCCTCCCTCTTGAATGAATATGACTTATCCAATCTATCGGAAAGAGTCGGCAGAAAGTAGCTACCTAATGATGGATATTAATACTACTGTTGGGTATGCTAATGAGGTGGTGGAAATTGTCATTGTGGTGGTTGCAGTGGCCGGTATGATGGTCGAGGTGGTGGAAGAAGAGGTGGCAAAGGAGGCTTCTAAGCTCGTAGTCTCTCATACTAAACTCTGGCTGGTTGCTTCCACACAACTGTCCCTAGCTTCTTCTCAAACACCTTCTGCGGCTTGAGCCTAGATGATTGGTCAGGAAAGGGGAACTGTTTGGCTTCCTCTTGTAGACTACCCACCTTAATTTCTCAAATGTTCGATGGTAAAACCCTTAAGCATGGAGATGACTAGGCCATGGATATTCTTGAGAAGAATCTCAATGGTATGATGTTGGGACAACTGTGGTTCGTATTTCATGCTCAGGTTGTGCCACTTGAGAATGTCAAGGGACTCGCAGAGTTTCTATTTCTCAACAATGAGGTCGCCTACAATCACCCTCTATTGAGCTCCAGCAAACCGCTTGATGAAGAGGTGCTCCAACTCAGCAAAGGTCTTCACCGAACTGTTGGGCAATTCGGCATATTAATCAAATGCAACACCTGACAGACTTCTAACAAAATGGTGGAAGAGGAGTGGGTTGCTGCCATTAGTGTTGCCACAACCGGCTTTAAAGTCTGCAATGTGTTATCGAGGGTTCCCACTGCCATCAAAGATCTTGAAGGATGGGGGAACAAAACCCTAAATAAAATTAAAACTAAATAAAAACCTAACCCTAAAAAATAAACGTAAAAATAAAACCTAAAAATAAATAAAAAATAAAACATAAACCCTAAACTAAAAAAAACCCTAAACCTAAAGCAAACAAAATAAAATAAACATAAACCTAAACTAAAATAAACTAAACTAAAATACATAAAACCTAAACCTAAACTCTAAACAAAATAAAATAAAATAAACTGAAAATAAATCTAAACCTAAACTAAAAAAAAAACCTAAAAATAAAAAAAAAACTAAACCTAAACCTAAAAATAAAAATAAAACTAAACTAAAAAAATAAACATAAACTTAAACCTAAACCTAAAAAATAAACTAAAATAAAAACCTAGACTAAAATAAATAAACTAAACTAAATAAATAAAAATTAAACTTAAATAAAATAAAAAATAAAATAAAATAAATAATAAATAAATGAAATAAACTAAATAAACCTAAACTTGCCAGTTTACTTAATTAAAAACCCTAAACCCTAAACCCTAAATCATAAATCCTAAACCCTAAACCCTAAATCATAAAACTAACCCTAAACCCTAAACCCTAAACCCCAAAAACCCTAAACCCTAAACTAACCCTAAACCACAAACCCTAACCCGAACCCTAAACCTAAACCCTAAACCCTAAACCCTAAACCCTAAAAAACCTAAACCATAAAGCCTATACCCTAAACCCTAAACCCTAAAACCTAAACTAACCCTAAACCCTAAGCTATATCGAAACCAAAGCCTAAACTAAATAAAATAAAATAAACTAAAAATAATCCTAACCTTAAACAAAAAACTAAAACCTAAAAATAAACCTAAAAAAATAAAATAAAAACCTAAACATAAACCTAAACCTAAAAAATAAACAAAAATAAAAAATCAAAACAAAAATAAATAAACTTAAAATAAATAATTAAACTAAATAAAAAAAAAAACCTAAATCAAAATAAAAAATAAAATAAACTAAAATAAATAAAAATCAACTAAATAAACTTATATAATACAAAAAATTGAAAAAATAAAATAATAAATATAATAAAAATATAAATAAATACCCAAACCACAAACCTACAAAACTAACTGGAACAAAAAACTGAGCCTAACCAAATAAATTGCCAAACCTAAAAAAAGTCTTGACCAGATCTAAACCTAAACTGAACCAAAAAAACCTACCACTCTAACCTACCAAAAACCCTAAACTGAGCTAAAATGTATAAACTCAAAGCTAAAAAAAAACTGAGCACTCCACACCCAAATTACCTAAAAACCCTAAACCTAACCCTAAACCAAAACCTGAGCCTAAGCTACCCTGACCATAAACCCCAAAACCCAAAACCCTAAACCCTAAACCCTAAACCCTAAACACTAAAAACATAAAAACCTAAACCTAAACTATAAAACCTAAAAGTAAAATAAATAAAAAATCTAAACCTAAATAAAATAAAAAATAAAATAAAATATAAATTAAAAAATAAAAATAAAATAAAATAAATGAATAAAAATAAGCTAAAATAAAATAAATTAAAACCTAAACTAAAATAGAATATAAACTTAAATAAAATAAAAACTAAAAGTAAAAATAAAATAAAATAAACTTTTAATAAAATAAATACAAAATTAAATAAAACCCTAAACCCAAAAAACTAAACCTAAAAATAAGACCTAAAAATAAATAAAAAATAAAACATAACCCCTAAACTAAACAAAAAACCTAAACCTAAAATACAAATAAAATAAACCTAAACTTAAACTAAAATAAACTAAACTAAAATAAATAAAACCTAAACCTAAACTTAAAATAAACTAAACCTAAACCCTAAACTAATTAACATAAAATGAACTAAAAATAAACCTAAAACTAAAGTAAAAAATAAAACTTAAAAATAAACCTAAAATAAAAACCTAAAACCGAAACCTAAAAATAAAAAAATAAAACCTAAACCTAAACCTAAAAATAAAAAATAAAACCTAAACTTAAAAAATAAAATAAAAATAAAACATAACTAAGAAATAAACCAATAGCTAAACTTAAACCTAAACTTTAAAAAATAAACTAAAATTAATAATGTTAAAATAAATAAATAAACTAAATAAAATAAAATAAAATAAATTAATTAAAATAAATAAAAAATAAAGTAAATAAACAAAAAAAGAAATGTTGAATATGAATTTGTTCTCTCTTAAAAAAACCAAAATCAAAAATAAAAGCCCTAAAAACATTAAAACCATAAACTAAAAACTAAACACAAACCAACCTAAACCCTAAAAAAAAAATGCTTAAACTAAACCCCAACCAAAACCTAAAAACTAACAATAACACTAACCCTTAACCCTAATCCCGAAAATGCTAAAACTAACCCTAAACTAAATAAAACCTAAAAAAAGCCTAAACTAAAATAAAAAAAAGTAAATTAAATAAACACATAAACTAAAACCTAAACCTAAACCTAAACATAAAAAAGAAAATAAAATAAAAAAGTAAAAAAATAAACTAAAATAAAAATAATGAAAACCTAAACAAAACTGAAAAATAAAAATCTAAATAAAATAAAAACTAAACTTAAAATAAAAATAAAATAATCCTAAAATAAAATAAATTAAAAACTAAATAAAAACCTAAACCTAAATAATAAACCTAAAAATAAATTAAAAATAAAATCTAAACCCTAAACCTAAAAAAAACATAAACCTATAATAAAAATAAAATAAACATAAACCTAAACTAAAATAAACTAAACTAAAATAAATAAAACCTAAACCAAAAATAAACTAAACCTAAACATAAACCTAAACTAAATAAAATTAAATTAAATAAAAATAAACCTAAACCTAAAGTAAAAAATGAAACTTAAAATAAAAACCTAAAACCTCAACTTAAAAAAATAAAATAAAAACCTAAACCTAAACCTAAAAATAAACTAAAACCTAAAAAATAAAATAAAAATAAACCTAAACCTAAAAAAATAAACTAAATAAAAACCTAAACTAAAATAAATAAACCTAAAATAAATAAATTAATCAAAATAAAAATAAAATTGAACCTAAATAAAATAAAAAAAAATAAAAGTAAACAAAAATAAATAAAAAATAAACTAAATAAACTTAAACCTACTAGTTTACTTAATTTAAAAATAAATAAATAAATAACCCTAAACCCTAAATCCTAAACCCTAAACTCTAAGCCCTAAACCATAAACCCTAAACCCTAAACCCTAAACCCTAAACCCAAACCCTAAACACTAAACACTAAACCCTAAACCCTAAACCCTAAACATAAACCTAAAGAAAATAAATAAATAAATAAATAAATAAATAAACCTAAACCTTAAAACCTAAACCTAAACCATAATAATGGGCAGAACCTTAACGACGGGAACATCAGCATCAATTAGGCATAGTCTAGATCTGGTGGCAGAGGGGAAGGCGGAGGCGGCGATTATTGCAGTGGTGGTGAGGGATCTCTGGGCGCTGGTGGATATGGAGGTGGTGTTCAGAGTAGTGGTGGCTATGTAGGCAAGAGGAGTGACGGAGGTTACAGCCATGTTAGTCATGGAGGGATAGATTGGGGATATGATGGCGGACCCCACTGCTCGAGAGGCGATGGTCATTCTAAGGGAAACTGGAGAAAATGAAGATCATTATCGATATCTTATGGAACTATGTCTTGAGAGATAGTTTTTGGTTTGCTTTATGTGTGCTCATTTTTTATCTATGTTGTCGCTTGTGTCTTACAATACTTGGTGTGCTACTTGGTTGGTGAAATTGAAAAGAAGGAATATTGAATATGAATTTGTTCTCTGCTTTAAAAAAAATCTTAAACCCTAAATCTTAAACAAAACCTAAACCCCTAAAAACCCTAAACCTACCTAAACCTAAACCATAAACCTAAAACCATAAACCCTACACTAAACCCTAAACCCTAAACCCTAAATAAACCATAAACTCTAAACCCACTTAAACCCTAAATCTCCACAAATCTAAACACCTAAAAACCCTAAATCCCAGACCCTAAACCTGCTAAAACCCTAAACTCTAAATTATAAACCCCAACCCCGAGCCTAAACCAGACCACAAACCCTAAAACACTGAATAGTAAACCACAAACCCTAAACACTAAACTAAACTCTGGGCTTAAAAATCTAAACCTAAACTAAACTTAAACCATGAGCCTGACAGGCCCTGGGCCCTAAACTACTAAACCTGAGAACCCTGGGCCTGAGCTGACTACCCTGGTTCTCTAGGCCCTGAGCGGCTGGGCTGGGCTGACTAGGCTGAGCTAATCTGGACTTAAATCTGAGCCCTGGGCATCTAGGCCCTAAAGGCCTAACTACTGGGCGTTACTCTGGGCCTTACTCTGTACTTCTCTATGACTCTGGGCCCTGAAGGCCCTGGCCTCCTACTGAGCTCTGAGCCAACTTGGACCTACTTTCTTCTAAACTAAACCTAACTGGGCCTGGGCTACCTAACTTAAACTCTAATTTAAACTGAGCCAACTAAACTGGGCTGACCTGACCTGATCCTGGGCCTCCTGGGCCCTATAGGCCAAACCTAATAGGCCCTAACCCAGGCCCTAAACCAAACTAAACTGGGCCACCAACTAAACCTAACCCTGAGCTGGAATCTGACTGAATGGCCAAACTAAATCAAAATTAACCTATAAATGGACCCTAAACCTGGCCTAACTTAGGCCCTAAAACTCTAAACCCTAGGCCACTCTTAACCCTAAACTCTAAACAACCATCCCAAACCCCTTAAACCCATCTTAAACTAAACCTAAACCTAAAACCAAATCTAAATCCTAAACTAAACTAAACTAAATCCCTAAACTAAAGTAAACCTAAAACTAAACTAAACTAAACCACCAAAAACCAAACAAAATCCCTCTGGTGCTCTAGGGATTTTCCTTTGCCCCTTACATTTTCAGCTTTCTGGCCACTACTTGCCAGCTATTTTGCGTGACTCTCACTGGATTCCTTTTTGAATCGATGGTCGCTGGCCTATTTCATGTCTTCATTGGAGTGATTTCATGGCTTGGCATCTTCCTCAATGATTCCTTGAGGAAAATTGAAGGACCAAATGGATCCTGCTATGGCATCAACTAACTTGGCTTCGACTACTTCAAAATCATTCAAAGACATTATGGTTTGGATTTCACTCCCTAATATGTGAATTCATTTAGTTAACCATCAATTCCATTTTATTGTGGGTTCTTTATTTTGTCGACTGCTGCAAATTGATCATTCAATGACTATGAAATCTCATCCTTTAGTGGCTAGAATCCTTGTTGAATTGGACATTACCAAGAAATAGCTCAAAGAAATCTTGTTGGGATCTAAAAATTATGGTTATATGCAAAGAATTAAATTTGAAAATTTCCCCATCTTTTGTTCTCACTATAAAATCATGGGCACGATAATTCTGAATGTTTCATTCTTCATCCCCACCTAAGAAAGAAAATCCCTATTAAGGAAACTTCTATTCCTAACCCTAGGCTGTTCATTATTAAATATCAAAAGCTACTTCGAAAAAAAGGAATTTTTGAATGTTCCTAATAAGGTTGTTTTACCTCTTACTTCTTCTGTGCAATTGAAAGCTTCTAATTTGAACAATAAAAGTTTTTCTAAACTGTTGGATGTGATTATGTTTCCTCCAATTCAATCCTTACAACTTTGCCAGCTTTGATTGATGAAAATGAAGATTTGACTAAGAATATAAATGAGGATCTTAATGTTTTTCATCATTCAAATTCAATGCAGAATATGGCTTTAAGACTTTATGACAATCAGGTTGAAAAAAAAATTCTCTTTTCCAGATTCAGGATGATTTAAATTCTCATAAAGATTTAGCATTGTCTAATAATTTGGGTCATGAAGAGGAAGGGCTTGGTGTTCACACTTGCCTCTAAATAATTATGTTTCTTCTCCCTCTCTTGATATTCTTGATGCTCATTTGGCTTTAATAAATTCTAATGTCTTGGAAGAAGGAGTGCTCATTTCTAATCAGGAGATTTCTGCTAAAACTATGACTAATGTTGTTAAATCCTTCTCAAATGATGATTATATGGGAAAAGAAAATGGTTTCCAAATTTATCATGCTAAAAGAGAAAAAAAATGTTAAAATTCCAAATTGCCAAAGAAACACTAAATTGGCTATAGCCTCCCTCAGCTCTCTTAATTACCTTTCTTAACCCCTTTTTATTTCTTTATGTTTAATTTTATTATTTGGAATGTTAGAGGGATCAGTACTCTCTCTATTCGTAATCGTATTAGAAATCTTTTTTGTATATGTAATATTTATTTACTTATTTTTTTTGGAGCCTCTTATTCATGCTAACAAAACAAACCAATTTGCTAGAATGATCGATTTGAATACATTTTTCTCTAATGTCAGTAATAGATTTGGTGTTTTTGGAATAACTTTGTAGAGGATTCTATTCTTGATAATTTTCAACAAGTTGTCAATGCTCAAATCTCATATGGTGATTATTGTGTTTTGGGCTTAGATCTAGTAGAAATCTTCTTTGGGATAATTTGAGGAATTTTGCTACCTCTGTCAATAAACCTTAGTTTCTTGGTGGTGATTTCAACACTATTTTATTCACTTCTAAATGAAGTGGTGGTTGCTCTCCTAATATTCATACCATGGAAGAATTTTCTAATATGATCCTTGATTGCAATTTGATTTTGATTGATATTGGTTTTAAAGGTTCTAACTATACTTGGCAAAACTCTAAACTTTGACAAAGGTTTGATCAGATTCTTTTTAATACTCATTGGATTACACAATGGCATATTACTTCTGTCAATCATATAAGCAGAGCCTTGTCTAATCATGCACCTCTTTTGGTTTCTATTAAATATAATTCTAATAGATTAAAAAAAATTTCTCCTTTTAGATTTTAGAACATGTGGATTCAGCATATTGATTTTTTTAATGTTGTGGCTAACAATTGGAAAACTCCTTTACATCCGATAATTTGATTATGGGGATGAATAAACTTTGGTTTAAGCTTAAAAGACTTAAGCAAAATTTGGTTTGGTGGAACAAGCATTATTTTAAAAACCTTTTGCTAATATCAAAGATATGGAAAAAATGGTTTGTGATCTTGAGGTCTTTATTATGTCTGATCCTTCTAAGATTAAGGACTTGACTGAGGTGAAAGATAAACTTGTTAATTTTCAAAATATGGAAGAGACTTATTGGTGTCAAAAAGCTACTAGCAAACATATTGTAGATGGTGATAGAAATACTAGGTCTTTCCATGCTTTAGTTAATAAAAAGAGAGCTTTAAATAATATTCAAAAAATTAAAGATGATAATGGAGAATAGACTATGGAGAATAATGATATTAAGGATTCAATTATTAATTACTTTAGAAATATCCTTAATAAGATTTGCTCTTATGAAGCTATTTCTAAATCACTCTTGATTCCATCTATTATTACCAATGATGACAATGATTTGCTTACTATTATGCCTACTGAAGATGAAATTTTTAAAGTTCTTAATAGCATGAATAGAGATTCGGTTGCTGGTCCATAGGGTTTCACTACTCAATTTTTTCAAAATTGTTGGTTTATTATTAAAATTGATTTAATTGAGGTTGTGGTTGATTTTTTTAATGGTAATCCTTTTAATAATATTTTTATAGCACCTCTATTGTTCTCATACCTAAGAAAAATAATCTGGACTATTAGAGTGATTTTAGACCTATTAGTCTTTGCATCTTCTTCAATAAGTTGATTTCCAAAATTCCTCCCAATAGGCTTAGTCCTTTACTTCATAAGATTATCTCTCTCAACCAAACTAGTTTTGTTAGAGGTAGATCTATTAGTGATAATATTTTACTTGCCCAAGAATTAATTCAAGACTTAGATGCTAAGACTAGAGGTTGAAACATTCTTTTCAAATTAGATATTACCAAAGCTTTTGATAATATCTTTTGGGATTTCCTTTTCCATATTCTGAATTTATTTGGGTTTTCTGATAAATTTACTTTTCTTGGTAAAAATCATATTAATAATGTTTTTTTTTTATTTTTCTTAATGGGGAAGCCTTGGGCTTCTTTCCTTCTTCCCATGGCTTAAGATAAGGTGATCCTTTATCTCCTTCTTTATTTATTATTACTTTTGAGTACTTATCTAGGAGCATCACTAAGTTATTTTTAAACAATCCTAGTATGTACTACAGAACTATTGGTGGACTTCCTATTTCCCACTTAAGCTTTGTAGATGATTTCATTAATTTTTGCAATGCTTCTGTTCAACATATCAAGAACCTCAAGTTTTTATTAAATAAATTTGGTAGAAAAAGTGGCCTTTCTATCAATGATAACAAAAGCTATTTTATTATTTCTTTAAGTCTCTCTAATAATAAAATCAATCAAATTTGGCATATCACTAATTTTAAACATCAACACTTACCTATTAAGTACTTGGGTGCTCCTATATTTAAAGGTCCAAAATGATCCAATCTTTTTGACGAGTTAA
Source organism: Cymbidium sinense (assembly GCA_021442155.1). NCBI lineage: Eukaryota > Viridiplantae > Streptophyta > Magnoliopsida > Asparagales > Orchidaceae > Cymbidium > Cymbidium sinense. The sequence goes on along the minus strand of CM038214.1, from coordinate 78,172,296 downwards.
TACAAAAAATTTTAAATAAAATTTTTGTTTGGGAATTCCATTTACTTTCTTTTGGTGGTAGGCTCACAATTCCCAATAGTACTCTCAATTATATGATGTTTTATTTGATTCAAACTATTATTCCCACTAATTCTACTATTAACAGAATTGATCACTTGCTTAATAAATATTTTTTGGGGATCCAATAATTCTATTAAAAGAATGCATTGGACAGCTTAGCATAAATGTTGTGGTCCTTTTGGGTGAAGGTGGTCTTGGTTGCAAACCTATTCATGAAGCTATGACTGCCTTCTCCCATATGGTATGGTGGAATTTTAGAAAGAATGATAACATTTGGGCTAATTTTATGGTGGAAAAAATATTGCCAAGGTAAACACCCTCTTATCTATGCTTATAAAGTTAGTGACTATCTGATTTGGAAAAGGGTTTGGTCCATTAAATGGGTTGTTGAATCCTTAATATCTTGGGGTATTCATTCGGGTTCTTCTTTCTTTTGGAAAGACAATTGGATTGGCAATGGCTCTATTGACTCTCTTTTATCTAGACACTCCACTACTGCTATTCAAGTTAACTCTTTTTCGCTTAATAACAATTGGAATGAAAAAAAACTTGAGAACTACATTCCTATTTCTATTTTTGACAAGTTTTACAGCATCGCTAACTTTTGAATTAACCTGATCAAATTCTTTTCAAGCTCTCTTACAATGGAAATTTCATTCTTAAACATGTTTGGAATATTATCAGAAATAAACAAAACACCTCTAATGTTTTCATTAAACTTTGGAACAATATCATTCCCATTTCTTATTATGTTTTAGCTTCGAGGATTTTGAATAACTTCATTCCTGTAGATTTCTTGCTCTGGCTTAAAGCATTTTATTTACCTTCCAAGTCCTATTGTTGCTTTCATATTGAAAATGTAAATCATATTTTTGTCAATGGTGCTATTGCTTCCAAACTTTGGATATGGTATGATGATTTATTTAACTCTAACTATTTTCATGGCTCTCTTTTGTTATATCAACTTCTTGAAGTTTGTTTCCATAAAATTGTGAAAGGTCATATGAAAGTTATAATTGCTATTACCCTTATTTGGTTCATTTGGATGGATAGAAAGGATGCTAAATCTTAAGGCATCTCTATTAACCATAGAAAGATCCTTGCTAGAACTAAAGAAAAAATTCATGCTTTGTTTAATGCAAATTTAATTAGTAATCTTCATTTTAGAGGCTATTAATTTGTGGGTAAAAAATTGGGTATCACTTTGCATGATGACCCTTCCTACAATAGTATTAGGATTATACATTGGATTAAGCCTAAAGAAAAGTTTATTAAGATCAATACTGATGGTTATGTTTCACCAAACAAATATGGTTGTGGTGGAATTCTTAGGGATTCTAAAGGTATTTCATTTGTGCTTTTGCCTACCCCCTCAAAGCTTGTTCTGTTATTTATGCTGAGCTGATGGCTATTAATAAAGCTATTGATATTTGTTTAAGCAAAGGCCTCTTTAATATTTGGATTGCAGTTAATGCTCTTCTTTTACTTGATATGCTCAAAAATAATAAAATAGGGAATACTGACTTATTTTATCTTCTTAATCACACTAAAAAGCTTCTTTCTCAAGTTTGCTACAAAATGTCTCACATTCTTCATGAAGGTAATGCTTGAACTGATTTCCTGGCTAATTTGGGAGCTGAATTAATTGAGCTCACTTTATTTGATAACTATAGCATAAGCATCTGCATGGTCTGGTCAATTTGGATAACACTAGACTGCCTTTCCTCAAATTTTATCTTTCGGCTATTTTGTAGATCATATTGCTATTGTGGGTTAATTCAATCTATTTTTTGGTTTTTTTGTCATTCCCTCACTAGGAAATGGTTCTTGATATTTTTCTTTAGGGTCCTGGTCAATCTCACTTTAAATGAAAGCTACCTTATTAGTTTTACTTTTTTTTCTAAACTTAATTTCCTCTTTACCCCATTATATACTTGACTGGCCCTTATTTGGGTCGTACTAGTTCTATTTTTAATTAGTTTTCCTATCCTCTGACACTAGCAATTTTCTATCTATGGCTCATGCTATGCTTCTTTTATCACATAGCTAGTGAGGTTTAGGGGATCTCTTGTTGGGTTGTGGCTGTGCCTAATTTTGGCCTACCGCTTATACTAATTGATGTTGGGTTTGCCTATAGTTTTGGCTGGCTATTACCTTTTTTGAATTGAATTTTTGGCTACTATGGTTGGTTCTACTAGATGCTGCTATTTGCTTCTTCCATCTGCCTGACTATTTTGGGTGGTCATTTTTTCTTTGCTACTATTGGTCACTTCTGGTTTGGCTTATTTTTAGGCTTTTTGGGGTTGATGTTCTCCTTTCCTGGTTTTGGTTGGGGGCTTCTCTGGTTGGTCTTTCCACTGCCTTGTGGATTGGAGGCGCCTTTTTTTGGTTACTGCCTTCCTATTTTCTCTTTTGTGGCGACTGTCTGCTCTATAGAGTTTGGAAGCGGCTTTATAGCCTTATTACTTTCCTCATAGATTTGTTTCTTGTGGTTGGGTGGTTCTCTTTGGCCTTTTCTACCTTGGCTTTTTGTCTGGCTAAGTGACTACCAATTTTGTTTCTTAGGTTTTTTTGGAGATTTCCAGGTGGGTTGTGGTTATGCCTGCTATTGTTCTTTCCCTTTATTGGGCTCTATATTGGGTTAACCTCTTATTTTGGCTGGCTGCTCCTTTTATTGAATTGGAATTTCTACTATTGTCATTGGTTGTTGGGTGGTAGCTATTGGTCTCTTCAGGATTTTCTTAGCTTTTGTTCTTTTCAATTATTTTTGGTTATTTTCCTGGTTTGGGTTGATGTTTTCTTTTTGTTGGTTTTTTTCTCTATTGATTGTTATGAGGACAGCTGCTTCATGGTTCTTTTTTCTTCCAAACCTAGGTTTTTATTTAATAGAGGAGATGGTTGTGGCTATTTTTTTTTGTCTATGCTTAGTTTCGCCAAATGGATCCGCTAGATTGGTCCGGTTTCCGAGGGTCGGTTGTGGCTCTCTCTAACTTGGTGTTTTGAGATTGGATGTTGTCTTGCCTTGGATGCTTGTGCCTGGCTTGGCTTCTTGAGATTTAGGTTGGCTATTTGTATTGACTCTCTTTGGTTTATTTTTCTCCCCTTGTTTCCTGATATTTTCCTCTTGGTTGGTGGTGCTAGATTTGCTATTTTTCCTGCTACCTTGGTGGTGGTTTTGATGGTAATTTCTAGATACCCTCTTAGTCTCCCTATGGGTTTCCTCTCTTTGGTGCTGCTTATCTTCTACTATTTTGCTATTTGGGTGGAGGTTTTGCCCTTGGATTTGGATTGCTAGTGCTCTGGAGATAGTCGTCGGTTGTAGTTATGCCTTTGGGACTATTTTGCTGGGTTGTGTTGTTACCCCTATTCATGTTAATTGGTCATTTTTTTAGGTTTCTCTTCCTTTTGGTGGTGGCTTTGGTAGAGTTACTGCTTGGTTTTTTTAGCTTGGCCACTGATCCTGCTGTAACTTATGGGTTGTTGGCTTTATGTGATTGGTCTGTTGTGGGTTTTGGTTGGAGGGTTGCTTGCTTGCTGGCTGCTGGCTAGCTTTGTTTAGTGCAAGACCTGGATCACTATGGATTGTTTTGTCTTGGATGGTTTGCTTATATCAGGTATGCTGGCTATGATAGCCTTGATGTTTTCTCATATCTTCTCTCTGGTTGGTAGCATTACATATAACTGTAACCCTTCTCAGGAAGTTTGGATGCTCATATGTATTGTTGCCACTTGAGATGATCTTAACTGAGCCCAAGCCTTATCTTTCTCAGCTCTCTCTAAATTGTTTACTTTATGCTTTTCCCTTGAGTTATGATTATTGCCTTTGTAGTGTTTTGTAGAATTCTTTTGCAGGTTGGAACTTTAAAGATGGAATGAGCTTTACTCAGTCAACTCAAGTGATGTTGCTATAGATATTGCTTGTCTTGCTTTCTAAAAGGGATTACGAGTTGCTGCTGAATAGTCCTTTTACTGCTTTCATGAGCTATATTAATCTTACTCTGTGTCTGTTTCTCAAATGCTTTTTAGCTATTGTATTTGTTTTCTTTTCTTTTTCTACTATAGTTATATGGGGGTTTAGCTCTTTAGGTTTCTTATAGCTCTAAGAGCAGTAGAACTTTGAGCTTTACCACTATTAAAAACTTTGTATCTTTTCCTTTTATGGTAATAAAATTCTAACTTTTCCTAGAAAAAAAACCCTAAACCCTAGAGCCTAAACCATAAAACCTATAACCCTAAACCCTAAACCCTAAACCCTAAACCCCAAACCCTGAATCCTAAACTCTAAACCCTACCCTAAACTAATCTTAAACCACAAACATTAAATCGTAAATCCTAAACCCTAAAAAGATATAAACCTAAAAACAAAATAAAAATAAAATAAAATAAAATAAAGTAAAAACCTAAACTAAAACCTAAACCTAAACCTAAACCTAAGAAAAAAAAACCTAAACTAAAATAAACTAAACTAAACTAAAAAAGAAAATAAAGCTAAAAATTAAAAAACCTTAATAAAATAAAAACTAACCCTGAAATAAACATAAAATAAATGAAAAATAAAATAAAATATAAACTAAATAAAAAACTAAACCTAAAAAATAAACCTAAAAATAAAGAAAAAAATAAAACCTAAACCTTAAATTAAAAATAAAAACATAAACTTAAAATAAAAATAAAAGTAATAAAATAAAATACACCTAAACTAAAATAAATAAACTAAAATAAATAAAACTTAAACCTAAACCTAAAATAAACTAATCCTAAACCTAAACCTAAATTAAATAAAATAAAATAAACTAAAAATAAACCTAAACCTAAACTAAAAAATAAAACCTAAAAATAAACCCAAAATAAAAATGTAAAACCTAAACCTAAAAAAATAAAATAAAAACCTAAACCTAAACCTAAAATTAAAAAGTTAAATCCCAAACCAAAAAAATAAAATAAAAATAAAACTAAACTAAAAAATAAACCTAAACCAAAACCTAAACTGCAAAAATAACTAAAATAAAAAACCTAAACTAAAATAAATAAACTAAACTAAATAAAAATAAAAATAGCCTAAATAAAAATAAAAAATAAAATAAACTAACATAAATAAAAAATAAACTAAATAAACCTTAACCTATTGCTTTACTTAATTTAAATAAAAAATAAGAAAATAATAATTAAATAAAAAAATCCTAAACCCTAAACCCTAACCATAACCCCAACCCTAAACCCTAATCCCTAAACCCTAAAACCTAAACTCTAAACCATAAACCCTAAATAACCTTAAATCCTAAAACCCTAAACCCACTAAACCTCCCATACAAAAAAAAATAAAACTAAAACTCCACACCCACCCTAACTTCAACCCTAAATCCTAAACCTACCCTAAACCCTAAACCTCCCCAAACCATAAACCCTAAACCCACTAACCTAAACCCTACATAAAACCTAAACCTAAACTAAATAAAACCTAAAAATAAAATAAACCCTAAACCCTAAACCTAAATGAAATAAAATAAATTAAATTAAATTAAAACTAAAACTAAAACATAAACTTAAACATAAAAATAAAATAAAATGTACTAATAAAAATAAACTAAAATAAAATAAATAGAAACTTAAACTAATTTAAAAAATAAAATAAACCTAAGAATAAAAATAAAAAATAAAATAAATTAAAATAAATAAATAAAATAAACTAAATAAACCTACATTTTTCATTTAAAAATAAAAAAATAAAACCCACCCTAAGCTCTCCCTAACTCTAAATCCACCCTAAATCCTCCACACCCTAAACCTAAATCCTCTTGACCCTAAACCCTAAAAACCTAAAATCTCCTAAACTAAAATCATCCCACCCTAAACCTTAAACCCTAAACCAAATCACCCTCCCTTAACCCAAAAACTAAATGGTGACACTCCTAAAACCCTACCCTAAACTAACCTAAACTCTCTCCCTAAAATCCTAAACCCTAAAGCCTAAACCCTAAACCCTAAACACAAAACCCTAAACCCTAAGCCCTAAACTCTAAACCCTAACCATAAACCATAAATCCTAACCGTAAACCCTAAACCCTAATTCTCAATCATTTTGGCTTGGATTTCTCTCCCTAATATGCGAATTCATTTCATTAATCATGAATTCCTTTTTGCTATGTGTGCTTTATTTGGTCAATCATTACAAATTGATCAGGCAACTACTACAAAATATCATCTTTCAGTAGTTAGAATCTTTATTGAATTGGAAATTTACCAAGAAACACCCCAAATAAATGTAGTTAGGATCTAAAAATTACCATAACATGCAAAGAATTGAATTTGAAAATATCCCTATCTTTTGTTCTCACTGCAAAATCCATGGGCATGATAATTCTAAATGTTTCATTCTTCATCCTCACCTAAAAAACAAAATACCTGTTAAGGAAACTTCTATTCCTAACCCTAGGCCGACCACTATTAAATATCAATAAACTACTTCAGAAAAAAGGATTCTTTTAATGTTCTTAATAAGGCTCATTTATCTTTAATAAATTCTAGTGTCTTGGAAGGAGAATTCACTTCTCATCAGGAGATTTCTCCTAAATCTGTGACTAATGTTGCTAAATCCTTTTCGAATGATGATTCAAAGGGAAAAGAAAATGGCTTCCAAACTTTGTATTCAAAAAAGAAAAAAATGTTAAAAATTTTCCTCCCAAATTGCTATGAAACACTAGAGTTATTGCGGCCTCCTTCTCTTCTCTCAATTAACTTTACCCACCTTTCTTTTCTTTATGTTTAATTTTATAGTTTGGAATGTTAGAGAGATTGGTACCCTCTTTATTCATAATCATATTATAAATCTTTATCGTATGCAAAATATTTCCTTACTTATTATTCTTGAGCCATGTATTCATGCTAATAAAATTAACCATATTGCTAGAATGATTAGTTTCAATAAATTGTGTCTAATGTTAGTAATAAGTTTTGGTGTTTTTGGAAGAACTTTGACGTTCTATTCTTGATGATTTTCATCAAGTTGTTAATGCTCAAATCTCTTATGGTGATTATTGTGTTTTGTACTATTTTGTTTATACGTCTTATGATAGATCTAGTAGAGATCTTCTTTGGGATAACTTGACTAATTTTTCCACCTCTATCAATAAACCTTGGTTTGTTGGTGGTGATTTGAACACTATTTTGTTCTCTCCTGAATGAAGTAGTGGTTGCTCTCCTAATATTCATTCCATGGAAGAACTTTCCAATATGATCCTTGATTATAATTTGAATTATATTGGTTTTAAGGGTTCTAATTATACTTGGCAAAACTCTAGACTTTAGCAAAGGTTGAACCGATTTTTTTAATACACATTGGATTACTCAATGGCCTATTACTTTTATAGATCATTTAAACAAAACCTTGTCCGATCATGCTACTCTTTTTCTATTAAAAATAATTCTAATAAATTAAAGAATTTCTCTTCTTTTAGATTTCAGAACATGTGGATTCAGCATATTAATGTTGACCTCACTTTTGGAGTGAGTTCTCAACCTCCTCTTCTTAGACCTAGGGATCTTCTAAACACTAAGACTTCCTTAGTCATAAGACACATCTAGTTATTAGGTGAACACTTAATCTAAACCTAAAGATTTAGAAGGGTTAATCATAAGATTAGGCTATGCCTTAGGGATTAAGGAGACTCACTTACTCTATAGCTTAAATTTGACCAGTGTTCACCTTCTCAAACCAAACCTCAAATTCAATTCAAATCTAATTAAAATGATTGAAGCCCATGATCGAATCCAAAATCAAAATCCTTCCTCAACTCTATGATTTATCATATGGACTAGCCTTAGCCAAAACTAAATCAATCAAAATTCAATTGATTTTCTCAAAGATAAATTCAACCCTTTAATAAATTTATCAAATTCAAACTCAAATTCAACTTGAAATCATGATCCAAACCTAAATCCAAATCAAAGCAAATCCAAATCCAAACCCTTAAGCTAATTTCATGGACATGCCAAGTTCTACCTAAAATCAATCAATCCTTCAATCATCATTCCAAGTTCTACCTAAAATCATAACCTAAACCATCAAGTAAATCATCCATATTATAATTCAAAATCAAATGCAATTTTAGTCAAGTTTATGCCTAAATTAATCAAATCATGATTTGAATGTTAAGTTACTAATATATATATATATATATATATATATATATATATATATATATATATATATATATATATATATATATAAAGAAAATGATAATAACAAACAACAAATTTTAATTTAACATACATAATCCATTTGAAAAGATTGTAAGGTCATTCCAAGTGAAAATCTAAGTACCCAACATCGATTGTTAGTTTTAGATTTTAAGATGAAAGGTTGTAAGAGAAAAAATAAACCAAATTATTATTCTAGAATTAGATGGGGACATTTAAAGAACACAAATAAAAATATTTTTTAGAGCAAGCTACAAGAGATTAGAATTTGGGATGTTCATGAGGAAGCTTACATTATGTGGGAAAAAATAGCAAGTGAAATTATGCAAGTTGCTAAAGATGTGCTTGAAGAATCAATAGGAAAAGCTTCTTTTAATAAGAATAGTTGGTGGTGGAGTTAGAGTGTGAAAGAAAAGATAAAAAATAAGAAGTATTATTATAAAACTGGGTTAAAATGTAAAAACTCAGAGAATTGGGAAAGATATAGTGGCCTGTAGAGATTCTAAGAAAGCAGTATATGATGCAAAAAATTTAGCTTTTAGTGATTTATACAATAGATTAGATACCAAAGAAGGTGAAAGATGTATGTATAAGTTATCCAACCAAAGAGATAGGAGAAGTAAAGACACATAGTTTAAGTGAGTGTATTAAAGATGAAAATAATAAAATGCTTTTCTAAGAAAAGGATATTGAAAATAGGTAGATGAGGTATTTTGATAAACTTTTCAATGAAGGATCTGAAAGTACGATTGATTTTAGCAACCTTAATACCCTAAATAAAAATAGAAACTTTCATTTTTATCATCGTATTAGTAAATTTGAAGTTAGTGAAGCTTTAAAGAAAATGAAATGTGGAAAAGCAGTAAGATTGGATAATATTCCAATAGAAGTGTGGAAATGCTTAGGAGATCAAGGAATTTCTTGGCTTACAAATCTTTTTAATGTCATTTTAAAGACTGAAAAGATGTCAGATGAGTGGAGAAAGAGTTTCTTGGTTCCTATATTTAAGAATAAAGGTGATGCACAAGAGTGTGCAAATTATAGAGGAATTAAGTTAATGTGCCATACATTAAAATTATGGGAGAGAGAGTAATTGATCATAGGTTACGATGTGATACAGAAGTTTCTCACAATCATTTGTTTCATGCCAGGTAGATAAACTATGGATGTTATACATTTGTTAAGGGGTTTGATGGAGAAGCATAGAGAAAGTAAGGAGGCTCTACATATAATATTTATTGATTTAGAGAAAGCTTATGATAAAGTTTCAAGAGATGTTCTTTGGAGTGTTCTAGAATAGAAAGGAGTTAATATTGGTTATATTCAAGTCATTAAGGATATGTATACTAGTTACTTGTGTCCAAACACAAGGAGGATTGACAAAATATTTTCCAATTTGGTTGGATTACATCAAGGATCGGCTTTAAGCCCTTATCTTTTTACTTTAGTTATGGATTTTCTTACTAGGCATTTACAAGAAGATGTACCTTGGTGTATGCTTTTTGCTGATGACATTCTTCTTGTTGATAAGACTAGAGAGGGAGTCTAATAGAAACTTGAATTATGGAGGTCAACTCTAGAGTCTAAAGGTTTTCATTTAAGTATATCTAAAACTGAATATATGGAGTGTAATTTTAGTTGTAGAAGTTCTAGTGGTAGTGTTGTGACATTAGGTGAACAAGTCATTAATAAGAGTGAGCGTTTCAGATATTTAGGCTCTATTATTCAAAATAATGCTGAAATAGATGGAGATGTTATTAGTAGAATTCAAGTTGAATGGTTGAAGTGGAGGAATGCATCTGGCATATTATGAGATAGAAAAGTTCCACTTAAACTTAAGGGAAAATTTTATAAGATGGTGGTTGTGAGACACTATAGCACCAAGAGGGGGGTGAATTGGGTAATATTAAAATTTTCAAAACTTAAATCTTAATTTTTTAAATAGAAAATTAGATTTTGATTTTATAATGATAAGATATAATTCTAAATGCAGCAAAAATAAAAATACAATAAAGTAAATAGAGACAAGAGGCACACGATTTTTACGTGGTTTCCAAACCCCAAACAGCCTACGTCCACGCCAGCCACGGCTAGGAATCCACTAAATGACAAATGGTTTACAAAAGTACTCTCTACTATAGCAGGCGAGTACAACCCCTACAACAATATGTACTCTCCTACAAAGGGGCGAGTACAACCCCAAAATAAATTTTACAACACAAAAAAATACAAAATAATAAATTTTGATAAAGTAAATCTCTCACAAATATACCAAGCAATCAAATTCAAAAAGTGATCTCACAACATATAAATGATCACTTTACAACTTAAAAAATTTGGCAAGGCAAAATTCTCATTTAATAAAAATAAATATCTTAAAGTGATCTTACTAGGATGTTTATGTTATTATAATTTGTAGAATAATACAAAATGATTTCAAAATAAATTCACAATATTCTTTTCATAATAAAATAAATTTCAACAAGGAGTAATTTATTTTAACCAAAAGATTCTTTCAATTAATGCTAATGATCACAAAATACTTAAATAAAAATAAGTATATGATAGATCTAAGTTGGCTAGTAAGCTTTCAATTAAAAAGAGAGATCTAGCAAATATGAAAATAATTTCAGCACAATAATTTATTTTAAAATGCTTAAAATATACTTCTAAAATAGATCTAAGAATAAATGATCTTTTAAAATAAGACCAAAGAAGAAATATTTCAAGAAACCAAAAGAAATTTGTAGGAAGCTAAAAATTTCAGCAAGTTGAAATAGATCCTACAAATTATCACAAGAGTTTTTCACCAAAAAAAATGATTGAGAAACTTTGATGTGAAAACCAATGTTCAAAGACTAATCCACCAAAAAAGTATAAATTAGAAAGAAGAAATAGATGGTGAAAATAGCATGAACAACTAAGAAGTATTAAGATCAAGAAGACAAACTCAAGTAATTTAAAAGGCTTGGTTGAAGATGTTGAAGCTTCCAAACCAAGGATTTGATCTTGCAATATTTGGAGAACACTTGGAAGGAACATTTAAGAGATTTTCTTAGATTTTCTGGAGAGATTTTGAATTTTGAATGAGGGATGCTTTCATGAAGAGAATGAGGGCTATTTATAGGCAAGAAGGTCATTTAAAAAATTATTTCATAGAAATATTTTATACAAACCTCATGCTATCATGTGATAATTTAATATTCAATAAAAATATAATTTAAACAAATATTAAATTTAGCAGCAAAAATTCGGCTATTCACATGGGAAAGTCAAAAGTAATCAAATGTAGCTCTTAATATATTCAAAGCATGTAGCATGCATCCATTATTAAAATCAGGTAATGTTTAAAAAATCATAATAAATTCAATTTTAATGCAAAGTGGGTCATGTAACCACTTATTTTAAAGGAAAAATCAAGGAATCCGGTGGAGATAAAATCAGATATGAATTCTTTGATTAAACAATGACTTTTGCTAAAATACAAAATTTTATATATTTTGTTAATTTTGACATGTGACATTTAAAAATTATGATATAATTTATATATAATCATAAATATGTTAGTTATCATATAACCAACAAATTAAATTAAAATACCTAATTATATTAAGTAAATAAAATAATTATACTTAATAATTATGATCATTTATTACTTTGACAATTTTATTGCTATGTAGAAAAACATATAATTGAATGTAAATTAAATAAAGATTTATATAAATTAACCTCATTAAAATAGTATGTTAGGTTGTGAGCAAATTGATTCATGCGAAAGAACTCATATGAATAGTCATATAACCTAAAATCATGAGCTTCACATTATCCCTTTAATTCTTTTATTCTTGGAATTTCTTCTAACAATTTGTGAGATGTATTGGATATGTAATTAGCAATTGATATATAAAAACATAAAAATATTCATTAGAACATCCAAGCATTTGTTTGTTATCATCAAAATTAATCAAATTGAACATGAGGCTAATTAAGCCAACAATCTCCCCCTTTTTGATGATGACAAACTAATGTTGGGTATTGATTTTGATGAAGGTGCAAATTGACCTTTCATCATAGTTTTTGAAAGAAATTCTATTAAAAAAAATTTATGCATATGAGATGAATAATGTTGCTCCCCCTAAATGTATGCATTAAATAGACTTAATATTAACCAACATTTTACTCTTCTCCCCCTTTTGACAACATCAAAAAGTGAGAACAAACTACATACAATTTTAAATATTAGGATCTAACATTCCAAGCATGCATCTTAAAGTACAAAAACGTTCTTAGTAAGGGTTTTGTAAGAATATCTCTGCAATTTGTAAATCGGTGCTAATAAAATTAATATTAACATCACCTTTCAAAACATGATCCCTAATAAAATGATGTCTAATTTCTATATGCTTGGTTATGAGTCGGATAGGATTTTAGTCAAACTAATAGCACTAGTATTGTCACTTGAACTAGAATGTGATCTTGCTTAATACCAAAATCTTTAATTGTTGCTTTAACCAAAGGACACGAGCAACAACTACCGGCATATGTACTCACCTCATGTGGATAAAGCTTCTGAAATTTTGTTTCCTAGATGACCAAGACACAAGTGATGATCCTAAAAAATGACATGTGCCGGATGTGCTTTTCTATCTACTTTGCATCCTGCAAAATCAGCATCAGAATAAGCAACCAAATCACATGATAAAGAATTTTTAGGATACAATAAACCTAACCTAGTAGTGCCTATCAAAATCCGAAAGATATGCTACTATTAAATGAGATTCTTTTGGGTTGGCCTGAAAATGAGCACACAAACAAACAGCAAACATAATATCAGGCCTACTAGCAACAAGGTATAAAAGTGAACCTATCATACTCCTATAAAGTTTTTGATCAACAGATTTTCTTAATTCATCTAAATCTAATTTTATAGATGGGCTCATAGGAGTTTTACTAGATTTAAATCTTTTCATGTCAAACCTCTCAAGCAATTCATTTATATACTTAGTTTGATAGATGAATGTGCCATTTTCTTGTTACTTCACTTGAAGACCTAAGAAAAAATTAAGTTCTCCCATCATACTCATTTCAAACTCTTTAGACATCAAAGATGAGAACTCATGGCATAAAGATTCATTTGTACTTCCAAATAATATATCATCTACATACACTTGTACCATAATCAAATCATCATCTATGCTCTTAAGGAATAAGGTGGTATCTACTACGCCCTTTCTAAATCTATGATCTATCAAAAGTTACTTAACCTATCATACCAAGCACGAGCCTATTTTAAACCATATAAGGCTTTCTTTAATTTATACACATGATTTGGAAAATCAAGGCTATCAAATATAGGTGGTTGCTCTACAAATACATTTTGGTCAATAAATCCATTCAAAAATGCACTTTTGACATCCATTTGAAAAAGTTTAAAATTTCTAAAACAAGCATAAGCAAGGAGTAACCTAATAGCTTCTAGTCTTGCTACGGGTGCAAAAGATTCTTCAAAATCTATACCTTCAACTTGTGTGTACCCTTGTGCAACTAACCTAGCTTTATTTCTAACAACACAACCTGAATCATCTAGCTTATTCCTAAAGATCCATTTTGTTCCAATGACATTTTGATCTTGGGGTCTTGGGACTAATTCCCAAACATCATTTCTTACAAATTGATTCAACTCCTCTTCCATAGCAATAATCCAAAAATTATCATTTAATGCTTCTTTTAAATTTTTAGGTTCAACCTCGATAAAAATCGAATGATCTACAACTTCTCTACTATGTCTTCTAGTCATAACTCCTTTTGAAGGATCTCCTATAATTAGTTCCTTTGGATGATTTTTATTATATTTCCATTCTTTAGGCAATGAATCATCCATATTATCTTCTAAAGATATTTTCTTAAAGTTATCAATCTCTTCATCAATCACTTCATTTCTAATAGGATCAATCAAATTTTCATCAAAAATAACATGTATTGATTCTTCTACAATCATTTTCTTTTATTGTAAACTGTATAAGCTCTACTAGAAAGAGAGTATCCTAAGAAAATACCATCATCGATTTGCAATCAAACTTACCTAAATGATCTTTTCCATTATTCAAAATAAAGCATTTACATCCAAATACATGAAAGTGTTCAATCTTAGGCTTCTTTCCAAAAAAACAATTCATAGGGTGTCTTCTTCAAAATTGGTCTAAAATAGATCCTATTCATTACATAACATGCAGTATTCGCCCAAAAATATTTTGGCAATTTATACTCATCAAGCATAGATCTACTTAATTCAATTAATATTCTATTTTTTTCTCTCTACTACTCTATTTTGTTGGGGAGTTCTAGGTGCAGAAAAATTATGTCTAATCCCATGTTCATCACAATAATCCTCAAATAATTTATTTTCAAATTCGCCACCATGATCAGTTTGAACCCTATTAATCAAAAGGCCTTTTTCTCTTTGAATATATTTAGAAAACTTTCTAAACTCACCAAAAACATCATCCTTGTAAGTTACAAATAAAACCCAAGTATATCTAAAGAAATCATCAACAATCACAAAACCATAATTTTTTCCACCTAAGCTAGTGGTGCTAATAGGACCAAATAAATCCATGTGCAATAATTCTAGAGGTCTAGAAGTAGAAACAATATTTTACTTTTAAATGAGCTTCTAGAATGTTTACCATGAATACATGCATCACAAACATAGTTTGAATGAAAATTTAATTTGGGCAAACCAACTACTAAATCAAGTTTAGCAATTTTATTAAGTGTGTGCATGTTAATATGACATAGTCTCCTATGCCATAACCATATATCATCATGAGTGCTTTTAAAAAAAAGTAAGTTTAAATTTACATTATGAAAGCTATCTAAATCAATGACATAAATATTTTTGTATCTTTTCCCTACTAGCAAAACATTTTCATTATTTTTTATAATGCAATATGATGCATGGAATACTACATTCAAACCTTTATCACATAATTGACTAATAGAAATTAAATTATGTTTTAATCCTTCTACTAGAAAAACTTTATCAAAAGTGATAGAATTCTTACAAATAGAACCAATGCCAATGATTTTTTCCTTCGCATTATCTCCATATGTAACAAATCCTCCATCACTTGATTCTAAAGTTGTGAATTTATCTTTATCTCCCATCATATGCCTTGAACATCCACTGTCCAAGTATCACATGCCTTCTTTGATTTTACTTTGAAGGCATTCCTACAAAATAAACTCACATGTTAACTTTTGGAACCCAAACATGTTTGGGTCCACATTCTAAATTTGAAGTAAGATATTTAGCATGCATGGTTTGTGTAGTGCTTGTACCTTTTGGTACCCATACATAAGATGATTGCTTAGTATTTTGTATTTTTACATAGCAATCAAATGAAATATGCCCTTTTTTTATTGCAATAGTTGCACCAAACATTAGTGTTTGCATATGATTTAGAATGATAATTATAAGGTATATGAGTGGGATGTGTATGATGCAAATAATTTTTATTAAATGTTTTTCTTGATGAAGTATTATAATGAACTTGTGATTTTAAACATAATTCTAATCTTGCTTTTAATATGATATTCTCTCTTTCAAGTTTACCTACAACTAAGGAACAATTTAATAAAGATGTATTTTTACTTTTTAAATTATCACATTCATTTTTTAAATCACAAAAATGCATATCTAAATTTTTATATTCTTTTTCTAAGGTTTTGTATTTTCTTTTTAATTTTTTATATTCAATAACTAAATCATTAAAAGCATCATCTAATTCATCATAAGATATATCATTACATACCTCTTGAGAATCTAAGTCAGATTCTCCATTTGCCATAAGACATATGTTGACCTCTTCATCCGATGAGCTAGTACTTGATTCATTTGAATCTGGATTGGCCCATAAAGCTGTCTTCTTCTTCTTATGGTACTTTTTCTCCTTCTTATTTTTTCTTTTGTTTACATTAATTTCTTTTTTCTTTGATTCAACAAGTTCTGGACAATCACCTCTTATGTGTCCAGGCTTTTTACAATGATAGCAAATGATCCCTTCACCTGTAGGAAATTCCTTAGTTTGAAATTTATAATTTTTAGATTTTTATACCTTTGATTCTTCTTCCTTAGCAAGTTCCCAAGCCTTTTGGAAAGCATGACCACCTCATCACAATCACCATCCAGCTTGAGGTGTTATGCTCATCACTATCATCAACTTGTAGTGCAATGGCTTTTCCTTTCTCCTTCTCTTTTTTTTTGAGTTATCCATCTTATCCCTTTGAGCAATAACTGTTCATGTGCTATCAAAGAACCCAAAAGCTGATCAAGTGGATAAGTAGATAAATCTTTAGCTTCACTAATAGATTTGTTAGCTTCCCATTCTTTTGGAAGACATCTAAGAATCTTATAAACTAAGTCTTGATTCCTATATGTTTTTCCAAGAGAATGTAATGTGTTAATTATTTTCATAAATCTAGTATACATATCAAAAATAGATTTAGAAGGAGACATATGAAATAACTCATAATCATGAACAAGTCTATTTATGTGAGCATCTCTAACTTCACTAGTTCCTTCATAAGTTATAATAAGTTTATCCCATATTTCTTTTCTTTGTACTTAACATAGAAATTTTCATGTAATCATCGGTAATAAAGCACAATGTAAAGTATTACAAGCCCTAGCATTTAATTCATCAAGTTCTCTTTCATATAGACCATTCCTCAAAAGGTTTTTCTACTTTAATGCCATTTACTTCTCGTGGGTGTATGATATTGATGTGTCAACATATACCACATCGTGCATCTTGACCTCTTAAAAATGTACTAATTCTATTTTTCCAATAATCAAATGGTACACTATCTAAAAGTGGAGGTCTATGAGTGGATTGTCCCTCCGTATGAACCCTTTGTGAAACCTTGTGCCATAGTGAAAAGATTTACTCTTGGATGTTAAGTCAATAAAAGAGCCTAGGCTCGATACCAATTGTGAGACACTATAGCAGACAAGAGGGGTGAATTGGGTAATATTAAAATTTTCAAAACTTAAATCTTAAATTTTCAAATAGAAAATTAGATTTTGATTTTATAATGATAAGATATAATTCTAAATGCAGCAAAAATAAAAATACAATAAAGTAAATAGAGACAAGAGGCACACGATTTTACGGTTCAAACCCCAAAGCTACGCCCACGCCTAGCAACCCCGGCTAGGAATCCACTAAATGAAAAATGATTTACAAAAGTACTCTCCTATACGGTAGTACAACCTACACAATATGTACTCTACAAAGCGAGTACAACCCCAAAATAAATTTTACAACACAAAAAAATACAAAATAATAAATTTTGATAAAGTAAATCTCTCACAAATATACCAAGCAATCAAATTCAAAAGTGATCTCACAACTTATAAATGATCACTTTACAACTTAAAAAAATTTGGCAAGGCAAAATGCTCACTTAATAAAAATAAATATCTTAAAGTGATCTTACTAGGATGTTTATGTTATTATAATTTGTAGAATAATACAAAATGATTTCAAAATAAATTCACAATATTCTTTTCATAACAAAATAAATTTCAGCAAGGAGTAATTTATTTTAACCAAAAGATTCTTTCAATTAATGCTAATGATCACAAAATACTTAAATAAAAATAAGTATATGATAGATCTAAGTTGGCTAGTAAGCTTTCAATTAAAAAAGAGATCTAGCAAATATGAAAATAATTTCAGCACAATAATTTATTTTAAAATGCTTAAAATATACTTCTAAAATAGATCTAAGAATAAATGATCTTTCAAAATAAGACCAAAGAAGAAATATTTCAAGAAACCAAAAGAAATTTGTAGGAAGCTAAAATTTCAACAAGTTGAAATAGATCCTACAAATTATTTCAAGAGTTTTCACCAAAAAAAAATGATTGAGAAACTTTGATGTGAAAACCAATGTTCAAAGACTAATCCACCAAAAGTATAAATTAGAAAGAAGAAATAGATGGTGAAAATAGCATGAACAACTAAGAAGTATTAAGATCAAGAAAACAAACTCAAGTAATTTAAAAGGCTTGCTTAGTTGAAGATGTTGAAGCTTCCAAACCAAGGATTTGATCTTGCAATATTTGGAGAACACTTGGAAGAAACATTTAAGAGATTTTCTCTTAGATTTCTTTGAGAGATTTTGAATTTTGAATGAGGGATACTTTCATGAAGAGAATGAGGGCTATTTATAGGCAAGAAGGTCATTTAAAAAATTATTTCAAAGAAATATATTATACAACCTCATGCTATCATGTGATAATTTAATATTCAATAAAAATATAATTTAAACAAATATTAAATTTAGCAGCAAAAATTCGGCTATTCACATGGGAAAGTCAAAAGTAATCAAATGTAGCTCTTAATATATTCAAAGCATGTAGCATGCATCCATTATTAAAATCAAGTAATGTTTAAAAAATCATAATAAATTCAATTTTAACGCAAATTGGGTCATGTAACCACTTATTTTAAAGGAAAAAATCCAAGGAATCCGATGGAATAAAATCAGATATGAATTCTTTGATTAAACAATGACTTTGGCTAAAATACAAAATTTTATATATTTTTGTTAATTTTGACATGTGACATTTAAAAATTATGATATAATTTATATATAATCATAAATATGTTAGTTATCATATAACCAGCAAATTAAATTAAAATTCCTAATTATATTAAGTAAATAAAATAATTATACTTAATAGTTATGATCATTTATTACTTTGACAATTTTATTGCTATGTAGAAAAAACATATAATTGAATGTAAATTAAATAAAGATTTATATAAATTAACCTCATTAAAATAGTATGTTAGGTTGTGAGCAAATTGATTCATGCCAAAGAACTCATATGAATAGTCATATAACCTAAAATCATGAGCTTCACATTATCCCTTTCATTCTTTTATTCTTCCAATTTCTTCTAACAATTTGTGAGATGTATTGGATATGTAATTAGCAATTGATATATCTGAAACACATAAAAAAATTCATTATAACATCCAAGCATTTGTTTGTTATCATCAAAATTAATCAAATTGAACATGAGGCTAATTAAGCCAACAGTGGTAAGACCTGCAATGACTTATGGTGTAGAATATTGGCCAATAAAAGAGAAGCATAAGACTAAGTTAAGTGTTACAGAGATGAGGATGCTTAGGTGGATGAGTGGCTTTACTCTTAGAGATAGAATGCAAAATGAGTATATTCGAGAAAAAGTTAGAGTAGCTCTAGTGGTAGATAAGATTAGGGAGAGTCGCCTTAGATGGTTTGGTCACATAAAGCGTCGATTGTTCGATGACCCGATTAGGAGAGTTGATGCATTAGATTTACTTTATGTTAAAAAAGTAGAGGTAGACCTAAAAAGACTTGGTTAAGATGTATAAAAAATGATCTTATTATACTTGATTTAAATGAGAATTTGACACATAATTGGACACAATGGAGAGAAAGGATTCATGTAGATGACCCCACCTAGTGGGATTAAGGCTTGTTGTTGTTGTTGTTATACACAATCCATTTGAAATCTAAAATGAACTACAAAAAGAAAGAGAGAGAGCGAGAGTGAGAAGAGAGAGAGAAAGAGAGAACTAACCAATTCTAAACATCAAACAAAATTTATTCAAAATTAAATCAAAATATAAACTAAAAATAAATGTTATATATATAATATATTAACCATTAAATCAAAATAATTAATTAATCAAATTATGAATCCATATTATCAACAATTATTAATCATAATTAAAATTATCTTAATTTATACACATAACTTATAAATTTTCATTCAATTATTTACTAAAGTTATTAAAATTATGTAAAACTTTTAAAATCATTTATTTAAAAAAAAATTAGGTTTCACCAAATTAAAAAAAAAAAGTGAAAAAGACAAAACTATTAAATGACCTACTCCTTGCTAATTTATGTGATCATGACAACACATAAGAAAAGGCAAAAAAAGAGAGAAGTTGAAGCATGTAGGACAAAGTTGGCATCTCTCTCTCTCTTTCTCTCTCTCTCTCTCTCTCTCTCTCTCTCTCTCTCTGACCAGCAGAAAACTCGACATAATAGAAAAACAAAAAGAAAAGTTTGAAGCCCCATCTTTTTTCTCATCTCCATTCAGGCAAGAGAAGTCAAAGTCCTCTCATTCCTACTTCAATTGAGAGTGGCTATCCCATCCCAGCCAGGCCTAAAAAACAAAAAATTAAAAATCTCTTCGAGCACCTATCCTCTTCTCGATGCAAAGTTGAAACTAAACTCTCCCTCATGTCCATCTCTTCCTCTCAACCAAACTAAGCCTAGCTCACCCAAGTAGCATCCATGCCTCTCTC
Organism: Cymbidium sinense; assembly: GCA_021442155.1. Lineage (NCBI taxonomy): Eukaryota > Viridiplantae > Streptophyta > Magnoliopsida > Asparagales > Orchidaceae > Cymbidium > Cymbidium sinense. Next base: position 78,151,660 of record CM038214.1, on the reverse strand, counting down.
TTAATCTTGTAGGTGACCTCTCTTCCCTAACTTTTTCCTAAACTGAGACACACGGTAGCATACAATAGGTAGCTGATTGAAACTTCCTTGATCCAAACTAGCACCCATAAATCTGGCTACTTGAAGAAAGAACATGAGACATCCCATGAATTTTCTATTGATCAGTCGAACCATGCCACTCACATAGCTTGGCAACCAACAAACTCTCCTCTATGCCTCCATCCTCTTTCATAAAGACCATGACATTCCAGCCCCAAGCGTCGGTCCCATTCTTCATCGCTTCTCCCATTGGATCACTGGTCATAGAAGAACCCCTTTGAAGGTCCCCGGTGGATGGTTCTTAGATTCAGCATGAAGAAAGAATCCCTACCTAAAATTTTCATGGCCGGTGATCTAGTCCTCCATGAGCCTTCCATTGAGGTCTCCTTGGAGGAGATCGGATGGAAGAAGATCTAGAAGATCACAGATGACATGATTGCGATCATGCGAAAGTCCCCTAGCATCCTCGCTACACCATAGATTGGTATTTTTTTGAGGGAAATGAGCTGAGTGGACATGGAATAGGTGCAAGTATTGATGTAGAATAGTATGCCAAAGATTTAATTTTGTTGAAAGCCATCCTCAATGATCTGTACAGAAATTCCAAATCAAAGGGACTGTTGGTAGCACCTAGAGGGTTCTTTAATGATCCATAGTGGCATGCTCTCCTTCTAGAGGATTTTGAACTTATTATTCCCAATATTATAACACAAGATATATATAATCTGGGTGGAGATTATTATTCTTGAAGGCACAAAGGAATACATTAGCTACTCTCCTAAGAGTGAAATTGATGCATAAGATCATCAACCTTTTGATCTGCTGGTAATAATTAATCCAAAGCTTCAAAAGAAGGGAAGCCAAATAGCTTTGTTCTTTGAAAGATGTTTGAGTGTTGATAGATTTATAGCTATGGCAGGGCAATCATCTGTAGGTGGAGGTCACAGGTCATGATTATTTTGGTCAACCTATCAAATTACTGCTTCTGGATGGATGGCTCGCATATTACAGCATGAGTTTGATCATCTGAATGGGACTATATATTTGGATAAGATTGTTCCAAGAACATTCAAAAAAGTTGAGAATCTGGATTTGCCTCTTCCAATAGGATGTCAAAAGCCAACTGTCTATGAGCAAGTGAGGAAAAAATGAACCATAGGAGCAAACAAAAAGAATGCTTGCTGAAGTATTGATCTGACCCAACAAGCACATCATTAGGGCTTTATTTCTTCCAAAGAAAGCCAACTCTTGGTCGTAATCCACCGAACATTAACTCCGGTGAGGTATAATTCTTAAATGCTTAGAAATCCTTAGGGATCTCATGTTTGATGTGTTAAATGCGAGCGTCATTAGGATCCTACCTTTGGAGCCCTTGCACTTTACTTTTTAATCCTTTTGGTGAGAGTTTAGAGATAAAAGTAAGACTATTGATTTTATGTGTTTGAAGTGAATAGTTTGATTAGGCGGAATGACGTAGTGATTTGATTCCACCTATCAAGCCTTGATTAACTCATGGGCCATTTGATCTTTGATCAAATGATCAAGATTATTTTAATATTTAATTTATTATTAAATTCAATCGGATCTAAAAAAAAGAAGTTAATCAATCTTTAGAATAAAAAAGAAAGAAATAATATGTGATCAAACAAAATCCAAAAAAATGTACAAATTAAATTATCATAAAATTTAAGTAAAACTTTATAAAAAAACAAATTAACTAAACCAATATTATTATAAATATTATAATCAAATATAAATAGTTGTTTGAACAAACTTTATGAAAGTCAATTATAATAATCAATTTAATCCCTAATTATTATATGTTGATCTTAAAAGTCAAAAAGATAATTTAGTTAGGAGACATATCCTTAATTATAATTAATTTAAATATTAATTATAATTGACTAAGCTTTATTTGATTAGTTATTCATATAAAATATTGGAGGAAAATGATTAGGACTTTTTTTCCTAATTATTTCATTTAATTTATTTAATTAAAAGAGGGGATTTATGGAATAGGATTGGGACTTCTTTCCCATCCCATTCCTTAAATCCATTTCATTTGGAGGATAATTAATCAATTTGGCAAATTAAGTAAGAAAAATTGATTAATTAATTAATGGTTTCATTAATCAAATTAAAATTACAATGATATATGATTCATTAATTAATTCATAGGTTGATCGTTAGGTGTTTAATAGCCTATAGAAAGTTAATGAAATTATGATTTACTCATATGTGTTAGAAAATAATAAAAGTAATTAATTTGTTCCTTAATCTAATTAATCAATAATTGTCAGCTAATTGCATTAGGCCCTTTCATTTCTTAGGATCATTGAAAGTTATTTTTCATGCATATCACGTTGGCTCACAATTATTTATTTTATTACTTTAAGGTAACATAGGTAAGGGTTAATTAGTGGATTTAATGCGTATTACAACCTAATAAATCTATAAAATCTACTTAATTAAATTTTATTTAACCAAATCAATTCACAAACATGGGAATGGATTAGGATTAGTAAACTTGCCTTCATTTCATTAAATCAAATTGAAACATAAAAGTTAAAAGTGACATAAGAAACTTTGGTTTGCTTGAAATACTTTTATTTATTTTGATTATCCTTAGGAATTAATTTAATTGAATGAAATCATGTGTTTATGTTTAGTTATTCCTCTCCAATCATATTAAATGTTGTATGTCATTCGATTCATGCATTCATCTTTTGCAAAATTAACTAAATCAAATACTTCCTTTTATGCCAAGCTTGCATGTGTTGATTTAATTTAATATAAGTGTGGCTATTATCACTATTAAATCAAAGTTATTTTCAAAAGTTTATATGTCAACTATAATATTTGGAGTGATAATACTTATAAATATTTATAATCTTGCATGTGTCTATGGCTTAGAACATGTGATATGGAGTTCTCTTTCTTTAGTTTATATGGATTTACATAAAGTTTGAATGTTAAAAAGTGTATAGTCCATTGGAAAAGGACAACATTTATTTGAATTCATTATAATGTATTTCTATATTAGAATTTAGATAGAACTTTAGCTCAAATATATAAATAATTCAACTGAAAGAAATATAACTTTTGCATGATTTTCCATTATTGTTGTCATTTGGACATTCATGTGTATTGAAGAATAGTGGATATATCTAGTTTGGACATTCTGGGGATGCAAGCCTTTAATTAGCCCCAAGGAGGTCTTTACCTCACTCCCCTGGTTTAACAATGGTAAAGTATCCGCTTAAAACTTTTATACACTTGTATGAGCATTTAGCTAATGAATGAAAATATCCTTTTCAATTTAGCTCAAATGTATAAATAATTTAATTGAAAGAAATACAACTTTTGCATGATTTTCCATTCTTGTAGTCATTTGTATATTCATGTGTATTCAAGAATTATGGGTATATCTAATCTCGATATTCTAAGGATGCGATGCTTTAAGTAGCTCTAAGGAGGTCTTTACCTCATTCCCTTAGTTTAGCAATGGAAAAGTATTCGCTTAAAACTTTGATATGCTTGTATGTGCATTTAGCTAATGAATTAAAATCTCCTTTTTTTTACTAATATACACATCTACATTCCTCATCATCTAAGTGTGCTAAAACATATTGTATGTGTAGGTATATTTAGGATTAATATCATATGCATGTTATGTGTGATGGGAAGGAATGATTAAACATATATCATGTGATAGTAATTCAATTAAATTAAACTGAAGATGCCTTTCATATTAAATAATATTATTTAAAGTGAGCCTAAACTTAGAATTATGTTAAAATTTGTAATAAGCCATTCACTAAAAAGGACTAAATTAAATTTACATGCTTTAGAAAGTGGCTTAAGGCAGGAATGAAAGAGGGCAATCCTCTTTTCTTCTCTTTGTAATACTTAGTTGCTAAGTGCAATCAAATGAAACAAAAGAAAATACAAATTAAACTTCTCAAATCAATTAAATAACTTCAAGTGAAACTAACCCTTCAAGTTAAATTAAATCTTTTTAAACATAGAGAACTATAACTCTAATGCTTAATAGGACATACCACACAAGCCTTAACACACATTAGAATTAAGTCACTACTTCTAGTTTTATGTTTGGGTGGTGCTTGGTATGATGTATATTTTGGTTTGTGAGTATTGTTGTAGACTGAATGTTAGAGTGTATACCTCATAGACTACATGGTAGGCTACGATTAGCCTAAACATATTTTTTGTAGGAGATTATGTTTAAGGGGCCACTTTAAAATAAATATAAATACTCTCTTTGCAGGCTGCTTAAGCCCCTAAGCATTATTCAGGTTAGGATAGGTGGGCTTGGTTACCCATGTGTAGGGCGCTAAGTCCAAATTATGATAGAACTACTTGGGATTATATATATGTTTAACTAACCTCTATTTTAGGTGTAGTTAGATTTACTTTATCTATTCTTAATGTAATTTTGTAATTAGAAATTAGGATTTAGTGCTATGGGGGATAAGGATGAGCATTGGATAAAAGGCTTGTTCTAGGAGGTCATGTGATGCCTTTGAAGTGGAGCAAATTAAATCAAAGGATAGAAATGAAGACATGAAGAATGAAGACCCCCAATAGCATTCATTCATTATAAATTTTAATTATTATTTTCTAATTTTGGGTTGTATAATGGTAGAGATCGGCTAACCATCTTTTCTTTTTGGGTTGTATGGTGGTACCTGACTGCATCGGCCTTTTATTCTTTCACGATAGTTATATAAATTGGTTGATTATTTGCTTAGGATGTGTACTAGAAATGTAATGCTTTTCTTAATTTGTTAAATGATTGATGTTTGAATGTGTGGCCTTGATGCGATTAGGCTCTTAGGGAAAAATAAATCTTTTATCCAACTACAACTCATAACTAAAGTTGTACATAATTCATAACCTCACATAAAGCCTAGGCATTAAATCAAGATAATTAAAAGATTTACCAACCCCTTAGGTGAATGTTGTATGTCTCACATCATGTATGCATATTGCTTCACTCTTGTTAAGAGAGGGTTTCCATCCTTGCACGATAGGGGAAGGCTTGACCTTTGAGGGCCTCTTCTATGGTGGAAAACACCTCTTTCCCACTAATTTAGCCAATAATCTAACTTAATCATGCATATATGCATACAAAATCCCAAAACCTTTGTCAAAATGAGGTGCCCAATATCAAATAAAATTTGAAAAAATTTGCATTTGTAGATTGAGTCATTACTCATACCACTCATGCTCTAGTCTCTTTGGGAGTTGGTTTAAGGGCTTTTATCTCCTTTTAAATTAATAACAACCCAACTATCTTGCAAATACATAAGACTTACCTACATGGTTTTAAAATCATAGGAGGAGTTAACTGGCGGCCACTCTAGGTGGTTATAAACCTAGCAATCAGGTGGTTTATTCTCTCTTATGGAGGTTTATGCCTACTTTTTCTTAGACTTAGGTCGTGCTTTGGCTTATGCCAAAGCTCCTTAGATATAGGGTCTAAAGTTTCTATTGCCTTCAGGCCACTAGCATAAATCCTCAACTCTTAGTCATTTCCATAACCTTGTGTTATTGGATTATAAATCCTAGCTTTTCAATAAAATGTCAACTTCAATAAAATTAATCTCTTCAACTTCAAACATATAAAGCCCAACCATAGGATAGATTGAAATTCTCATTAGGCTTCCTAGTATCATGAGCATTTCTTACCCATTCCCTTTAGCTTTGATAATAAGTCTTTTCCTTGAACAATCCCATTTAATTTTAAAATATAAATAATCCTTTGATAGTCTAGCCTTGAAATCTTTGGAGACCTTAATTTCTACTTTAATTGAGAGTATTCCAAAGGAATTCACATTCATTAAAATGTAATTAACTATGGGGTTTAGCCTCCATAGGGAATTAAATGAACTCAGATTAAAATAAATCCTACTTTACTTTTTCATGTAAAGTAGGGGAAAGATCTCTGATATATTCGAAGACCCATCATGCCTTAGGAGTCCTTATTAGGTGATATGGTCCATCATAACGTGTTGACTTCTATCTTTTTAGATAGTACCTCATTCTTTAATTTCATACCTGATCACTTCAATAAGTACCCCGTAAGATCTGCATGGTGTCCGACAACAACAACAACAACAACAACTAGCCTTAATCCCACTAGGTGGGGTCGGCTACATGAATCCTTCATCTCCATTATGTCCTATTATGTGTCAAATTCTCATTTAAATTAAGTATAATAAGATCATTTTTTATACATCTTAACCAAGTCTTTTTAGGTCTACCTCTACCTTTCTTAACATAAGGCAAATCTAATGCATCTACTCTCCTAGTCGGGACATCGGATGGTCGATGCTTTATGTGGCCAAACCATCTAAGGCGACTCTCCCTAATCTTATCTACCACTGGAGCTACTCCAACCTTTTCTCGAATATACTCATTTTACATTCTATCTCTAAGAGTAAAGCCACTCATCCACCTAAGCATCCTCATCTCTGTAACACTTAACTTTGTCTTATGCTTCTCTTTTATTGGCCAACATTCTACACCATAAGTCATTATAGGTCTTACCACCATCTTTTAAAATTTTCCCTTAAGTTTAAGTGGAAATTTTCTATCACATAATAGGCTAGATGCATTCCTCCACTTCAACCATCCAACTTGAATTCTACTAATAACATCTTCATCTATTTCACCATCATTTTGAACAATAAAGCCTAAATATATGAAACGCTCACTCTTATTAATGACTTGTTCACCTAATGTCACAACACTACCATTAGAACTTCTACAACTAAAATTACACTCCATATATTCAGTTTTAGATCTACTTAAATGAAAACCTTTATACTCTAGAGTTGACCTCCATAATTCAAGTTTTTGTTGGACTCCCTCTCTAGTCTTATCAACAAGAAGAATGTCATCAGTAAAAAGCATACACCAAGTTACTTCTTCTTGTAAATTCCTAGTAAGAATATCCATAACTAAATTAAAAAAAGATAAGGGCTTAAAGCTGATCCTTGATGTAATCCAACTGAAATAGGAAAATATTTTATCAATCCTCCGTGTGTTTGGACACAAATAACATCTCTAGTATACATATCCTTAATGACTTGAATATAACCAATATTAACTCCTTTCTATTCTAGAACTCTCCAAAGAACATCTCTTGAAACTTTATCATAAGCTTTCTCTAAATCAATAAATATCATATGTAGATCCTCCTTACTTTCTCTATGCTTCTCCATCAAACCCCTTAACAAATGTATAGCATCTATAGTAGATCTACCTGACATAAAACCAAATAGATTGTGGAAACTTTTGTATCACATCGTAACCTATGCTCAATTACTCTCTCCCATAATTTTAATGTATGGCACATTAACTTAATTCCTCTATAATTTGCACACTCTTGTGCATCACCATTATTCTTAAATATAGGAACCAACAAACTCTTTCTCCACTCTTCTGGCATCTTTTTAGTCTTTAAAATGACATTAAAAAGATTTGTAAGCTAAGAAATTCCTTAATCTCCTAAACATTTCCACACTTCTATTAGAATATTATCTGGTCCTACTATTTTTCCACATTTCATTTTCTTTAAAGCTTCACTAACTTCAGATTTACTAATACGATGATAAAAATGAAATTCTCTATTTTTGTTTAGGGTATTAAGGTTGCTAAAATCAATCGTACTTTCAGATCCTTCATTTAAAGGTTTATCAAAATACATCATCCACCTATTTTCAATATCCTTTTCTAAAAAAATATTTTATTACTTTTATCCTTAATACACCTCACTTGAACTACATCTTTACTTCTCCTATCACTTTGGTTGGCTAACTTATACATACATCTTTCACCTTCTTTGGTATCTAAGCTATTGTATAAATCACTAAAAGCTAAATTTTTTGCATCATATACTGCTTTCTTAGAATCTCTACAGGACACTTTATATCTTTCCCAATTCTCTGAGTTTTTACATCTAAATTATGTTTTATAACAATACTTCTTATTTTTTATCTTTTCTTACACACTCTAACTCCACCACCAACTATTCCTATTAAAAGAAGCTTTCCCTTTTGATTCTCCAAGCACATCTTTAGCATCTTGCTTAATTTCACTTGTTATTTTTTCCCACATAATATTAGCTTCCTCATGAACATCCCAAATTCTAATCTCTTGTAGCTTGCTCCTAAAAATATTTTTATTTGTGTTCTTTAAGTGTCCCCATCTAATTCTAGGATAATAATTTGGTTTATTTTTTCTCTAACAACCTTTCATCTTAAAATCTAATTAGATTTTCACTTACAATGACCTTACAATCTTTACAATCTAAATGATCTATTTTTTTATCAGAAAATAATCAATTTGTGTTTTACTAGATCCATTTTTATAAGTAATAATATGTTCATCTCTTTTCTTAAATAAAGTGTTAACAACTACAAAATCATAAGCTGAAAGAAAATCTAATATAGTCCTACCTTCTTCATTAGTCACTCCAAATCCATAACCACCATGAATACTTTTAAAATATTCTACCACTCTACCAACTTTCCATTTAAATGTCCTCCAATAAATACTTTTTTCTTCAAGAGGTATCTTTTGTATTAATCCCTCTAATTCATTCCAAAATTTTTCTTTTGCACTTACCTCCAAACCTACTTGAGGAGCATAGACACTTATAACATTGATAATCTTAGTATCAATAATAATCTTTAAAGCTATAATTCTATCTCCACATCTATTAATATTTATAATATTATCCTTCAAACTTTTATCTATAATCACACCTACAACATTTCTAGTTTGACTTTTACCTGAATACCAAAGTTTAAAACCTAAACTATCAATCTCCTTGGCCTTCTCCCCAACCCATTTAGTTTCTTGAACAGATAAAATATTTATCTTTCTATAATCCATAATATCTATTAATTCCCTTAATTTGCCTGTAAGAGTACATATATTCCAAGATCCTAACCTAAGTTTTAGTTTCATGGACTAACTTCTTTGCCCGCATCCGTCCATAATGTGAGAACCCTTGCTTATTTAACACTGCACCTGGGTGCCGATGCAGTGACTCTAGCACATTTTTCATTGTATTCAAGCCATACAGTGCGTTGCTTCCAAAGGACACCCTAGCATTAACACAATGATTTAAAGGTTTCATGTCATGATTATTTTGACAAGTTTTACGTTGGCTGTCGGCTACCTAATGCAACCCTCCACTTTTCACATCCGGACTTGGGACCGGCAATGCGTGGTGTCCCACATCTCAAAAATAAATACCACAATTAATTTTTTTAATGTTGTGGATTGAAAAGCTCCTTTGCATCTTGATAATTTGATTAGGGGGATGAATAGTTTTTGGTTTAAACTGAAATGACTTTAAAAAAAATATGGTTTGGTGGAACAAGCACAAGTTTAAAAATCCTTTTGCTAATATGAAGGATATGGAAAATTTGGTTTGTGATCTTGAAGTTTCTGTTATGATGGAACTTTCCAAGATTATGGACTTGAATGAGGCGAAGGATAAACTTGTTAATTTTTAAAATATGGAAGAAACTTATTGGTGTCAAAAAGCTATTAGTTTGATGATGACGTAAAATACTAGGTATTTACATGCTTTAGTTAATGAAAAGAGAGCTTTAAATAATATTTAAAAAATTAAAAATGATAATGGAGAATGGATTATGGAAAATAATGATATTAAGAATTTGGTTATTAATTATTTTAGAAATATGTTTAATAAGAGTTGCTCTTATGAAGCTATTTCCAAATAGCAATTGATTCCTTTTATTATAACCAATGATAACAATGCTTTGCTTACTATTTTGCCTAATGAAGATGAAAATTTTAAAGTTCTTAATAGCATGAACATATCTTCTATTGCTGGGCTGGAGGGTTTCACTACTCAATTTTTTTCCAAAAATGTTGGTTTATTATTCAAAATGATTTGATTGATGTTGTGGTTGATTTCTTTAATGGAAATTCTTTTCCTAGATATTTTTCTAGCACTTTTATTATTCTCATACCTAAGAAGATAATCCAGACTATTGGAGTGAGTTTAGACCTATTAGTCTTTGCACCTTCTTAAATAAGCTAATTTCTAAAATTACTGCCAACAGGCTTAGTCCTCTTCTTCATATGATTATCTCTCTCAACCAAACTAGTTTTGCTAGAGGTAAATCTATTTCTTATAAGATTTTACTTGCCCAAGAATTAATTCATGATTTAGATGCTAAAACTAGAGGTGGAAACATTCTTTTCAAATTAGATATTACCAAACCTTTTGATAATATCTCTTGGGATTCCCTTTTTCATATTCTAAATTTATTTGGGTTTTTAATAAATTTATTTTTCTTATTAAAAATTGTATAAATAATTCTTCATTTTCTATTTTTCTTAATGGGGAAGCTTTGGGTTTCTTTCCTTCTTCCAATGGCTCAAGATAAGGGGATCCTTTATCTTCTACTTTAGTTATCATAGCTATTGAATACTTATCTAAGAGCATCAATGATTATTCTTAAATAATATTAGTATGTATTACAAAACTCTTGGTGGTTATCCTATTTCACATTTATGCTTTGTGGATCATTTCATTATTTTTTGCAATGCTTCTATTCATCATATCAAGTATCTTAAAAAGCTTTTAAATACATTTCGTAGAGAAAGTGGTCTTACTATCAATGATAACAAAAGCTATTTTATTACTTCTTCCAACATGTATAATAATAAAATCAATCACATCACACATATCACTAATTTTAAACATCAACATTTACCTCTTAAGTACTTGGGTGCTCCTCTTTTCAATGGTCCAAAATGATCCCATCTTTTTGATGAGTTAATTCAAAAATTTTAAATAATTTTGTTTTGGGAATCTCATTTACTCTCTTTTGGTGGCAAGCTCACTATTCTTAAAATCACTCTCAATTCAATGCCTCTATATTTGATTCAAACTATTATTCTTACTAGTTCTACTCTTATCAGAATTGATCGCTTGCTTAATAAATTTTTTTGTGGATCCAATAATTCTATTAAAAGAATGCATTGGACATCCTGGCATAAATGTTGTCATCCTTTGGGTGAAGGTGGTCTTGGTTGCAAACCTATTTGTGAAGCTCTTATTGCCTTCTCTCATAAGCTCTGGTGGAATTTTAGAAAGAATGATAGCCTTTGGGCTAATTTTATGATGGAAAAATACTACCAATGTAAACACCCTCTTATCTATTCTTATAAAGTTGGCGACTCTTCGGTTTGGAAACAGCTTTGCTCCATTAAATGGGTTGTTGGATCCTTAATATCTTTGGGTTCATCCTTCGTTTGACAAGACAATTGGATTGGAAATGGATATATTGACTCCCTTTTATCTACACACTCTACTTCTACTATCAAACTTAACTATTTTTGGCTTAATAACAATTGCAATGAGAACAAACTTGAAAATTATATCTCTATTTTTCTTTTTGATAACTTTAGAAATGTCCCTATTTTTTTTCTAACAAACCTGATCAAATTCTTTTTAAGCTCTCTTACAATGGTGAATTTATTCTTAAAGAGGTTTAGAATTTTATTAGAGATAAGTAGCACTCCTCTAATGTTTTTATTAAACTTTAGAACAATATCATTCCCATTTCTTATTCAATTTTAGCTTTGAGGATTTTGAATAACTTTATTCTTGTAGATTTTTTGCTCTGGAATAAAGGGTTTTATTTACCTTCTAAGTGCTATTGTTGCTTTCATATTGAAAATGTTAATCATGTTTTTCTCAATGGTGCCATTACTTCCAAATTATGGATATGGTATGATGATTTATTTAACATTAACTATTTTCATGGTTTCCTTTCTTTATATCAACTTCTTGAAGTTTATTTCCAAACGTGAAAGGTCATATCAAAATCTTAACTACTATTACCTTTATTTGGTTCATTTGGATGGATATAAATGATGCTAATATGATGGTATTCCTATGAATCATGAAAGGATCTTGGCTAGAACTAAAGAAAAAAAAATTCATGCTTTGTTTAATGCTAATTTAATTAGTAACATCCATTTAGAGGTTACAAATTTGTGGCTAAAAAATTAGGTCTCATTCTGCCTAATGTTTCTTTCAATAAGGCTATTAGGATTATGCATTGGATCAAACCTAATGAAAAATTTATTAAAATCATTACTGATGGTTTAGTTTCACCTAATAAATATGGTTGTGGTGGTATTATTAGGGATTCCAAAGGAACTGTCATTTGTGCTTTTCATTATCCCCTCAAAGCATGTTCTATTATTTATGCTGAGCTTATGGTTGTTAATAAAACTATTGATATTTTATTTGAATAAAGGCCTCCTTAATATTTTGATTGAAGTTAACACTCTTCTTTTACTTGATATGCTCACTTCTAATAAAATGGGGAATGCAGACTTATTTTATCTTCTTAATCACACTAAAACCCTCCTCTCTCAAGTTTACTAAAAAATTCTCATATTCTGAAGGTAATGGTGGATTTCCTAGCCAATTTGGGTGCTAAATTAAATGAGCTCACTATATTAGATAATCAAAATTTACCTAAGCTATTGAGAAGCTTGGTTAATATGGATAACTATGGACTACTTTAGACTTTAACTTGTGGCTTTTTTTTATTGGTCTTTGGTGTTTTCTTTGAGAATTTTTATTGATTGTTGTTTTTGTGCTTTCCCATATTGGGATTGCTCCTTGCTATTTTGTTGAGGGTCATGGCTAACCTCATTTTCTATGAGTGCTACCTTGTTTGGTGGATGCTGTTGTTTGTTTCTACCCTTTATCTGGTTGTCTTGGCTATTGTTTGTTTGAAGGCAGTTGTTAGTCTTTTCATTTCTATCTTAGTATTGAGCTTTTTGGTGGTTACTACTTTACTTTCCTATTTCAGCTTAGTGTCTTTTGATTGTTGGTTGTTCCCTCTCAGTTGTAGCTTGAAGCTTGATGTTATGTGGTTGTTGCCTTCCTATTTTCTCTTTGGTGCTGATTGTTTGTTTTTTGGGGTCAATAAGGGACCTTATTTTGCTCGGGTCAAGTTCCTTTCCTCCCTGGTTTGCTACTAGTGGGTTGGTGGTCCTTCTAGGCTTGCCTTTCCTTGGTTGTTTGCCTGGCTAGGTGATTACCACAATTGTTTCTTGGTTATTTTTGGTGGCCTCCTATTGGGTTTTGCTTATGCCTGCTATCGATCTTTCCCTCCGAATGAGGTTTGCTTCATATCTGGGCTAGTTGCTTCTTTATCTGAGTTGGATCTTCTACTATTGTGGTGGTTGGTTGGGTGGCCTTGTTGGGTGGCTGGGTTGATTGGCTGTGTTGGTTGGTTGGTTGGTTGACCGGTGACTGTTGGTTTTACCTTCTCTGTTGGTGGAAGATCTGGGGGGTTGTTGGTGGTTTATCTTTGGTTTGGATTTATCCTGGTGGAGGTTGTTTGTTGGCCATTATTATTTCTATTTTGTTGATTAGGGCTTGGTGATCAATTTTGCTGGTTTTGGTTTGGTTCTTTTGGTTATGTTTTCAGCCTGCTCCTATAATGGTCTTCCTCTCTTAGCTGCAGGTGCTTATCTTTTGCTTTTTTTCCAATTTGGGTGGTAGCTTAGCTGTGGGTCTATTTTCTCCTGGCATAAATGATGTTTGTTGTTGAGTTGGGTGGCTTTATTGGCTGTTTGCTTCTTTTTTTTTTTCTAGTGAACTCTTGTGGTTTTTTTTTGTCTTGGTTTTTGGTTTGTTGTCATTTTGGGTTGGTTGGTTGAAGGTTGTTTAGTGGCTGCCATTTTGCCTTGGGTGATGGTGACTTGGATTTTATTTTGGCTCTGGGTATTACCTCTTTCTAGTGTATTTTGCTCTCCTTGTTTCCTAATACCTGCCTCTTGGTTTGTGGTGGTGGTTTTGTTGTTACACTGGCTATTCCTGGTGGTAGCCTTGTTGGATGCTCCTTTGGTCATTTTGTTTATGTATCTTGGTAGAGGTGCGGCTCTCCCCATTTTATCTTTTTCTTGTTGCTTGGGTTATCCTCTGCCTAGATTGGATTCGTGGTTGCTGTTGGTGTTAGCTGTCCCCTTTATTTGGGTATTTGTTTGATGTTGCTTTGGGGACAATCTTGGGATGGTTCTTTGGCTTTGGACCTGTCATTTCTAGACTGTGTTGTTATCTTTGTTAATGATGCTTGCTCCTTTTGGTTTCTCCTCCCTTTTGGTGTTGGCTTTGGCGGTTTTCCTACTGTATTGCTGTTGTCCCTAATGGATGGCTATTGGTCTACCTTACTGGGCTTGGTTATTTTGGTGGCTTTGTGCTTAGATGTTCTGTGGTTGGAAGACTTTGGAAGACTTTGCGGTTGTTGGATGATGATCTCGGATGACCTACGAGGTATAATCGCAATGATGGCCTTGATGTTTCACTCTACTTCTTGATGTCATTGTAGCCAAAATAAAATAATAACTAACCTAAAACCTAAACCCTAAACCTAAAACCAAAACCTAAACCCTAAACCTTAAAAATCATATACTCCAAACCCTAATCCCTAAACCCTAAACCCTAAACTAACCCCAAATCCTAAAAACCTAAAAACATAAACCTAAACTAAATAAAACTAAAAAATAAAATAAATAAGAAAACTTAAACCTAAATAAAATAAAATAAAATAAAATAAAAACCTAAAGTAAAACCTAAACCAAAACCTATAACTTAAAAAAATAAAATAAAATAAAAACTAAACTAAAATAAAACAAATAAAAATCTAAACTAAACTAAAAAATAAAATAAACCTAAAAATAAAAACCCTAAAAAATATAAATTAAACCAAAAATAAAAGTAAAATAAACCTAAAAAATAAAATAAAAACCAAAACCAAAACCAAAAAAATAAAATATAAAGCCTAAAATAAAATAAAAATAAAACTAAACTAAAAAAATAAACCTCAACCTAAACCTAAACCTAAAAATAAACTAAAATGAAAAACCTAAATTAAAATAAATAAAGTAAACTAAATAAAAATAAAAATAAAAAATAAAATAAACTCAAAGAAATAAAAAATAACCTAATAAACCTAAACCTAACGGTTTACTTAATTTAAAAATTTTAAAAAGAACCTAAGCCCTAACCCCTAAACCCTAATCCCTAAACATACAACCCTAAACCCTAAACTTACAACCTACAACCCTAAAACCTAAACCCTAAAACCCTAAACCTGAAATCTTAAAGCCTAAACCCTAAACCCTAAACCTTACAATACCATAAACCCTAAACCCTAAAACCTAAACCCTAAACTAACCCTAAACCTTAAAAACCCTAAACCCTAAGCTTAAACACTAAACCCTAAACTATAAACGCTAACCCTTAAACCCTAACCCTAAACTCTAAACCATAAAACCCTAAACCCTAAACCCTAAACCCTTAACCCTAAACCCTAAAACCTAAACCTAAACCTAAAGTAACTAAATAAAAAAAAATTAACCTAAACCCTAACATGGGCATAACCTTGATGGTAGGAACAACATAATCAACCGGACTTAGTCTAGATCTGATGGTGGAGGCAAAGGGTGGCACAAGCTATCAAGCTATGGTGGGGATCTAGAGGTGCTGGTTGATATGGAGGTGGTGGGCAGAGTAATGGTGGTTATGGAGGCGGGAGGAGCAACAGAGGTTGCATCCATGGTGGTGGCGGAGGGAGAGATCTTGGATTTGATGGCGGATCCCGCTACTAGAGAGGCAGGGGATGGTTTTGATGGGAACTGGAGAAACTGAGGAACGACCAATCCAATCCGCTGTTTATGGAACTGTGTCTTTATATTAGAGACAGTTCTAGTAATCAAGGATTTTTAATTTGGTCTATGCATGCACATTTTTTATCTATATGGTCAGTATCTTAAAACTTGAATTTATTTGAAATCTAAAAAAAAAAAGAAAGCTAATTTAATTTATTTTAAACTCTAAAAAAACTTAAACCCTAAACCCCTAAACTCTAAAACTCAAACTAAACTAAACCCTAAACCTAAACTAAATAAATAAATAAAATAAACTAAACCTAAACCTAAACCCTAAACCTAAACTTAAACCTAAACCCTAAACTTAAAACCTAAACTAAACCTAAAACTCCTAAACTTAAAAACAAAACCATAACTAACCCTAAATCCTAAAACATCCTCTAAACCCTAAACTAAACCCAAACCCTAAACCCTATCCTTAAACCCTAAATTAACCCTAAATCCTAAACACTAAACCTAAAACTTAAAACCAAATCCTAAACTAAATAAAACCTAAAAATTAGAAAAAATACATAAACCTAAACTTAAATAAAATAAAATAATAAAATAAAATAAAAAAATATACTAAAATCTAAATCAAAACCTAAACCTAAACCTAAAAATAAATTAAAAAATAAAAAATAAAAATCATACCAATATAAAATAAATTACAACCTAAACTAAATGAAAATATTAAAATAAACCTAAAAATAAAAACATAAATAAAATAAAAACTAAACCTAAAATAAAAACAAAATAAACCTACAAAAACAAAATAAAAACTTAAACCTAAACCTAAATATGAAAAATAAAACCTAAACCTAAAAAATAAAATAAAATTAAACTAAACTAAAAAAATAAACCTAAACCTAAAATATAAACTAAAATAAAAACCTAAACTAAAATAAATAAACTAAAATAAATAAACTAAACTTAATAAAAATAAAAATAAACCTAAATAATAAAATAAAATAAACTAAAATAAATAAATATTAAAGTAAATAAACCTAAATCTACCTCTTTACTTATTTAAATAAAACACTAAACCAAAAACCCTAAACCCTAAACACTAACAAACCATACACCCTAAACCCTAAACCCTAAACCCTAAACCCTAAACCCTAAAACCCTAAACCCTAAACCCTAAACCCTAAACCCTAAACTTAAACCCTAAACCTAAACCTAAACCTAAAACCTAAACCATAAGAAATCATAAACCCTAAACTAAACCCTAAACTAACTAACTAAACTTAATCCCTAAACCCTAAATCCTAAATTCTAAATTAAACTTATCTAACTATAAACTAAACCTAAACCTACAACCTTAACCCAAAACCTAAACAAACTCAACCCAAAATTCCCTAAATCAGAACCCTAAACCTTAATCCTAACCCTAAACTCAAAATCCTAAAACTTACAACCCTAAACCATAAACCCTAAACCCCAAACCCTAAACCCTAAACCCTAAACCATAAACTTTGAAAACCTAAAACCTTAAACCTATACAAAATAAAACCTAAAAATAAAGTAAATAAATAAACCTAAAATAAAATAAAAACCTAAACTAAAACCTACACCTAAACCTAAACCTAAAAAGAAAATAAAATAAAAATGTAAAAACTAAAATAAAATAAAATAAATAAAAACCTAAACTAAACTAAAAAATTAAAACCTAAATAAAATAAAAACTAAAACTAAAATAAAAATAAAATAAACCTATACCTAAACTAAAATAAAAATAAAATAAACATATACCTAAACTAAAATAAACTATACTAAAATAAATAAAACCTAAAACTAAACCTAAACACTAAACTAAATAAAATAAATTAAATTAAAAGTAAACCTAACCCGAATCTAAAAAATAAAACTGAGAAATAAACCTAAATAAAAACTTAAAACTAAAACCTAAAAAAATAAAATAAAAACCTAAACCTAAGCCTAAAAATAAAAAATAAAATTAAAATAAAGCTAAACTAAAAAATAAACATAAACCTAAACCCAAACCTAAAAAATAAACTAAAATAAAGAACCTAAACTAAAATAAATAAATAAAATAAATAAACTAAACTAAATAACAATAAAAAATAAACTTTATAAAAATAAAAAATAAAACAAATTAAAATAAATAAATGAGATGAAACGAAACCTACAAGTTTACTAAATTTAAAAAGAAAAAAAGCCCTATACGGTAAATAGTAAGCCCTAAACCCTAAATTCTAAATAATAAACCCTAAAACCTAAACTGTAAAACTAACCCTAAACCTGTAACCCCATACCTAGAACCCTAAACCTTAAATCCTAAACCATAAAATAACACTAAACTTAAACCTAAACCCCTAAACCTAAACCCAAACCCAAACCCTAAACCATAAACCTTAAACCCTATACCCTAAACCCTAAACACCAAACTAACCCTAAATCATAAACCCTAAACCCTAAACCCCATAGCTTAAACCCTAAACCCTAAACCCTAAACCCTAAACTAACCTTAAACCCTAAACCCTAAACTCTAAACTCTAAACCCTAACCCTAACCGTAAACCAAAGGCCTGAAACCTTAAACCATAAAATAATAAACTAACCCTAAATCATAAACCCTAAACCCCAAACCCTAAACTAACCTTAAAACCTAAGCTAACCCTAAACCCTAAACACTAAACCCTAAAAACCTTAAACCCTAAAGCCTAAACACTAAACCTTAAACCCTAACCCTAAACCTTAAACCCTAAACCCTCAAAACCTAAACTAAATAATAACAAAAAATAAAATAAATAAATAAACCTAAACTTAAATAAAAAAATAATAAAATAAAATAAAACCTAAACTAAAACATAAACATGAACCTAAAAATATAATAAAAATAAATAATAAAAATAAACTAAAATAAAATAAATAAAAATCTAAACTAAACTAAAAAATAAATTGAACCTATAAATACAAAACCTAAATAAAATAAAACTAAATGTAAAATAAAAACAAAATAAATTTAAAAATTAAAATAAAAACCAAAACCTAAAATTAATAATAAAAAATAAGACCTAAACCTAAAAACTAAAATAAAAATAAAACTAAACTAAAAGATAAACCTGAACCTAAACCTAAACCAAAATTAAACTAAAATAAAAACCTAAAATATATAAAGTAAACTAAATAAAAATAAAAATAAAAATAAACCTAAATAAAAATAAAATAAATAAAATAAACTCAATTAAATAAAAAATAAACTAAATAAACCTAAACTTATTGGTTTACTTTATTTAAATTTTAAAAAAAAAACCAAAACACTAAACTTAAACCCTAAACCCTAAACCTACAACCCTAGACCTTAAACTTACAACATACAACCCTAAACCGTAAACCCTACAAAAGCATAAACCCTAAACCAAAAATCCTAAACCATAAACCTTAACCCTAAAATAACCCTAAAAAGACTAAACCCTAAACCTTAAAAACCCTAAAAGCTAAAGCCTAAACATTAAACCCTAAACTATAAATGCTAAACCCTAAACTCTAACCTCAATCCTAAACCCTAAAACCCTTAACCCTGAACCCCCAAACCTATACCTAAAGTAACTAAATAAATGAAATAAATAAATCTAAACCCTAAGAATGGGCAGAACCTTGACGATGGGAACATTACCGTCAACCAGACTCAGTTTAAATTTGGCGATAGAGATGAAGGAAGAGGCGATGGTTATCACAGTTATGGTGGGGGATTTAGAGGTGCTGGTGGATATGGAGGTGGTGGTCGGAGCAGTGGTAGTTATCGAGGCAGGAGGAGCAACAGAGGTTATAGCCATGGCGGTGGTAGAGGGAGAGATTACAGATTTGATGGCGGATCCTGCTACTTGAGAGGCGAGGGTGGTTCTGATGGAAACTAGAGAAACTAAAGAATGACCAATCCGATTTTCTTCTTATGGAATTTTGTCTTTATGGTAGAGACAGTTATAGTTATCTAGGGTTTTTGATTTTCTCTATGTAAGCTCATTTTTTATCTATGTGGTTTCTTCTATCTTAGAAAACTTTGTGTTTTACTTTATTTATGAAATCGAAAAGAAGAAATGTTGAATCTGAATTTGTTTTCTATTTAAAAAAAACCTTAAACCCTAAACCACAAACTAAAACCTAAAACCTAAACCCTAAACTCTAAAAACCCTGAACCCCAAACACTAAACCCCAAACCTTAAACACTAAAGCATAAACCCTAAAACCCTAAACCATAAACCCTAAACCATAAAACCTAAAAACTTAAACCTAAACTAAATAAAATGTAAAAATAAAATAAATAAATAAAACCTAAACCTAAATAAAATAAAATAATAAAATTAAAAAATCTAAATTAAAACCTAAACCTAAACCTAAAAAGATAATAAAATAGAAAATAAAAACTAAAATAAAATAAATAAATAAAAACCTAATCTAAACTAAAAAAACTAAAAACCTAAATAAAATAAAAACAAAACCTAAAATAAAACTAAAATAAACCTAAACCTAAACTAAAATAAATTAAACCTAAAATAAACGAAACTTAAACCCTAAACTAAATAAAATTAACTAAAAATAAACCTAACACTAAACTAAAAAGTAAAACCAAAAAATAAATTGAAAATAGGAACCTAAAATCTAAACCTAAATAAAATAAAATAAAATCTCAAACCTAAACCTAAAAGTAAAAAATAAAACCTAAGCCTAAAAAATAAAATTAAACTAAAACTAAACTAAAAAATAAACATAAACCTAAACCTAAACCTAAAAAATAAACTAAAATAAAAAACATAAACTAAAATAAATAAACCTAAAATGAATAAACTAAACTAAATAAAATATAAAAAATAAACCTAAATAAAAATTAAAAATAAAACAAACTAAAATAAATAAAAATTAACTAAATAAATGAAATAAACCTAAACCTGCTAGCTTAATAAATTTAAAAAGAAAAAGCTATAAGCCGTAAATGCTAAACTCTAAACCCTAAATTCTAAGTACTAAACCCTAAAACCTAAACTTTAAAACTAACCGTAAACCCTAAGGCATAAACCTACAACCTTAAATCTACAACCCTAAACCCTAAACCCTAAACATTAAACCCTAAACCCTAAACTGTAAACTAACCATAAACCCTAAATGTTAAACCCTAAACCTAATGCTAAACCATACCCCTAACCCTAACCCTAAACTCTAAACCCTAAATTAACCCTAAACCCTAAACCCTACAGCCTAAACCATAAACCTTGCCACTTAAACCCTAAAGCCTAAAGCCTAAACCCTAAACTAGCCCTAAAACCTAAGATAACCCTAAAACTTAAACCCTAAACCCTAAAAAACCTAAACCCTAAAGCCTAAACACTAAATCATAAACCCTAACCCTAAACCCTAAACCCTAAAACCCTATACCCTAAACCCTAAACCCTAAAAGCATAAAAACCTAAACCTAAACTAAATAACACCTAAAAATAAAATAAATAATAAACTTAAACCTAGATAAATTAAAATAAAACATCAAAAAATAAAATAAAAGAAACTAATAAAAATAAACTAAAATAAAATAAATAAAATCCTTAACTAAAATAAAAAAATAAAATAAACCAAAAAAATAGAAAACCTAAATAAAATAAAAACTATACCTAAAATAAAAATAAAATAAACCTAAAAAATAAAATAAAAACTAAAACCTAAACCTAAAAATAAAAAATAAAACTTAAACCTAAAAAATAAAATAAAATAAAACTAAAAAATTAACGTGAACTTAAACATAAACCTAAAAAATAAACTAAAATAAAAAACATAAACTAAAATAAATAAACCTAAAATAAATAAAGTAAACTAAATAAAAATAAAAATAAAGCTAAATAAAATAAAAAATAAAATAAACTCAAATAAATAAAAAATAAACTAAATAAACCTAAACCTATCGATTTACTGAATTTAAAATTTAAAAAAAAATCTAAACCCTAAACTTAAACCCTAAACCCTAAATCCTAAACCCTAAACCCTAAACTCTAAACTTAGAACCCTAAACCATAAAACTGCAACCTACAACCCTAAACCCTAAACTTTAAATCCTGAAACCCTAAACCCTAAACCCTAAACTCTACAAAATGATAAACCCTAAAACCTAAACCCTAAACTAACCCTAAATCATTAACCCTAAACCCTATACTAACCCTAAAAACTATAAACCTTAATTCTTAAAAACCCTAAACCCTAAAGCCTAAATTATTTAGGGTTTAGGATTTAGGCTTTAGTGTTTAACTTTTTTAGGTTGGCTAATTTAGCTAAGGCTTTGGTGGGTTTTGGTTTAGGGGTTTGTGGTTAAGGTTTGTAGGTTTAAGGTTTAGGTTTGATTTAAGGTTTAGATTTGTGGTTTGGGTTTAGGGTTTATTATTTAGGGTTAGTTACTATTTAGGATTTACGGTTTAGGTTCTTTAGGGTTTGAGGTTTAAGGTAGTAGGTTTATGGTTTAGGATTTAGGGTTTAAGGTTTTTTTTAAAAAAAAATTAGAAAACTGATAGGTTTAGGTTTATCTAGTTTATTTATTTTATTTTTCATTTATATTTGTTTAATTTATTTTTTAATTTATTTAAAGTTTTATTTTTTTATTTAGTTTAGTTAAATTATTTTAAGTTTATTAATTTTAGTTTAGGTTTTTTATTTTAGTTTATTTTTTAGGTTTTAGTTTAAATTTATGTTTATTTTTTAGTTTAGTTTTATTTTTATTTTTAGGTTTATTTTTAGGTTTTTATTATATTTTTTTAGGTTTAGGTTTAAGATTTTTATTTTAGGTTTATTTTTAGGTTTTATTTTTAGTTTAGGTTTAGGAATATTTTTAATTTAATTTAATTTATTTAGTTTAGGGTTTAGGTTTACTTTATTTTAGGTTTAGGTTAAGGTTTTATTTATTTTAGTTTAGTTTATTTTAGTTCAAGTTTAGGTTTATTTTATCTTTATTTTGGTTTAGTTTTTTTTTTAATTCTAGTGTTTGGGTTTTAATTTTTATTTATTTTTAGGTTTTAATTTTAGGTTTATTTTTTAAATTTAGGTTTTAATTTAGTTTTTATTTTATTTTATTTTTAGTTTATTTTATTTTTATTTTTTTTTATTTTATTTTAATTTAGTAGGTTATTTATTTATTTTAGTTTTGTTTTATTTTTATTTTATTTTATTTTAGGTTGAGGTTTAGGTTTAGTAGAGTCCAATAGGTTTAGTTTTATTTATTTATTTTTAGGTCTTATTTTAGCTCAGTCAGGTTTTGGCTTCAGGCCTGGGGTCAGTTTAAATGAGATTTGGGTAGGGCCCAGGGGTCAGGGCCTTGCCTAGGTTATGCCCATGGCTCAGTGGACCACTAGTGATAGTTTGTGGCTTGGGCCTAGGTTAATTTTGGGGTTTAGGGTTGTGGTTTTTATATATTTATTTTTATTTTTATTTGGGTGTAGGTTTAGGGTTTAGGTTTTAAAAAAAGCAAATCAAGAAAATCGGTAGATTTATTTTTATTTAGTTTATTTAGTTTATCATTTATTTATTATAGTTTTATTTTATTTTCATCTTATTTAGATTATTTTATCTTTAGTTTATTTATTTTAGTTTATTTATTTTAGTTTTTTTATCTTATTTTATTTAGGTTAGGCTCAGTTATTATTTATTAGTTTTTTATTTTATATTTTAGGTAGGTTTAATTTTATTTTGGTTTAAGTTTAGGTTCTTTTTCTTTTTAGGCTCAGTTTTAGAATCTTATTTTAGGTTTTTTTAGTTTAGTTTTAGGTCATTTTAGCTTATTTATAATTATTTAATTGGGTTTAGTATTTTATTAGTAGGTTTATTTATTTTAGTTTATGTAGGCCCCATCTAGCCAGGTCCAGGTGGAGGGCCCAGGTGTGGATTTAGGGTGGTGAGGGCCTGGGTCAAGGGGTTTAGGTATTTGGATTTGGTGTGGTAGGCCCAGTGGGTTAGTGGAGGGTTTAGGTGTGTAGATTTTTTATTTTTAAATTATGTATACTTATTGGTGGTTTATTTAATTTATTTAGATTATTATTTATTTTATTTTATTTTATTTTATTTTATTCATGGTTTAGGGTGTGGTTTAGGGTTTAGGTTTAGGTTTAGAGGTAGGGGCTTTAGGATGGGCTGGGGTTTAGGGTTTAGGATTTTGTGGGATTTGGGGTTTAGGGTTTAGGGTTTAAATTTTAGGTTTAGGGTTTATATTTTAGTTTAGTGTTTAGGATTTTTGGTTTTTTTTGAAAAGAGAATAAATTCATATTCAATATTTCTTCTTTCAATTTCTTCAACCAAGTAACAAACCAAGTGTTTTAAGACACAAGCGATGGTAAAGATAAAAAATGATCATGCATAGCAAATCAAAAACCCTAGATAACTAAAACCATCTCTACTGTAAAGACACAATTCCAAAAGCAGCAGATTGGATCGACCATTCTTTAGTTTCTCTAGTTCCCATCAGAATGACCCCGACCTTTCGAATAGTGGGATCCACCATCATATCCCCAATCTCTCCCTCCACCACAACCACAGTTGTAACCTCCGTCATTCCTCTCGCCTCCATGACCACCACTGCTTCGACCACCACCTCCATATCCACCAACACCTATAAATCCTCCACCACTACGATAATCATCGCCTCCACCTTTGCCTCCACTGCCAGATCTAGACTGAGCCTTTACTGTGACGCCCCCGCCATCAACGCCCATTCTCGTGCTCAGTTTTAGTTTATTAGGTTTTAGGGTTTATGTTTATTTTAAACAAAATTACTTTAGGTTTAGTTTAGTGTTTGGGGTCTGGTATTATTTGTGGTAGGGATTGTGGGGTAGGGTGTTAGGGTCAGTGGTTTAGGTTTAGGGTCAGGTGTACCCTCAGCTTGTGGATTGGGAGGTATACCCCTGTGGGTTTAGGGCCCAGGCCAGGGTTTATTGTAGACTTTGTTAGGGCCCAGGATTTAGGGTTTAGGGTTTTTTAGGGTTCTGGGTTTAAAGCCCAGGGCCCAGTTTGGGTTGTGGCTTTATGGCTCAGTGGCCCAGGGCCTGTGAGCCCAGGGATCAGGTCCGTGTCATTCTGGGATCTTGGGCCTAGGGCCTTACTCTGCTGTCCACCTGATGCATCAAGCATCTGGGCTCACCTGGGGACAGGGCTCCTGGGCCTAGGGCCTGGGTCAGTGCCCAGGCTCAGGGTCTTTGTGATCTGGTCTTGGGCCAGGCCCAGGGCCTGGCCAGGTCAGGCTGGGCTCAGGGCCTGAGGACTCCAGGGTTTAGGATCTATGCCTTTAGGGTAGGGCTCAGCTTTATCTGTCTTAGTTTAGCTTATTTTAGTTTAGGCTCATGCCTTTTAATTTTATCTTTAGGTTTATATTTTATCTAGGGTTTAGGTTTCATTTATTTATTTGGTTTATTTTTAGGTTTATTCTTTAAGTTTAGGTTTTTATTTAGTTTTTAATTTATTTTTTATTTTTATTTTAGGATTAGTTTTTATTTTATTTTAGTTTTTTATTTTTTAGTTTAGTGTTGGTATTTATTTTTATTCTAGTTTAGTTTTTATTTTAGATTTTATATTTTATTTTTACGTTTAGGTTTAGCTTTAGGTTTAGGTTTTAGTTTAGGTTTTTATTATATTTTATTTTTTATTTTATTTTTTTTTAGGTTTTTTATTTTTTTTATTTTTGGTTTTATTTAGTTTAGTTTAGGTTTTAGCTTTTAAGGTTTAGGATTTTAGAAGGGTTTAGGGTTTGGGGTTTAGGGTTCTGGATTAGGGTTTAAGGTTTAGGGTTTAAGGTTTAGGTTTTAGGATTTAGGGTTTATTATTTTAGGGTTTACGGTTTAGGGTTGAGGGTTTAGGTTTTAGGTCTAGGGTTCAAATTTTAGTTTAGGGAATAGGGTTTTATTTTTTTTTAACAGAGAGCAAATTCAGATTCAACATATCTTCTTATTGATTTCATCAACGAAGTCACACACCAAGTTTTCTAAGACATAATTGACGACATAGATAAAAAATGAGCATGCATAGAGCAAATAAAAAACCCTAGTTGACTAAAAGTGTCTCTACTATAAAGACACAGTTCTATAAGCAGCAGATCGGATTGGTGCTCTTCGCCTCTAGTTCCCATCAACCACCTCCCTCTCGTAGTAGATCCACCATCATATACCCGATCTCTCCCTCCGCCACCACCTTGATTGTA
The DNA here is from genome assembly GCA_021442155.1 of Cymbidium sinense. Classification (NCBI taxonomy): domain Eukaryota; kingdom Viridiplantae; phylum Streptophyta; class Magnoliopsida; order Asparagales; family Orchidaceae; genus Cymbidium; species Cymbidium sinense. Next base: position 78,125,692 of record CM038214.1, on the reverse strand, counting down.
ACCTCCATCCCTCCTCCCACCTCCATAACCACCACTGCTCCTCCCACCTTGATTGTAACCTCCATCTACTGATGTGGCACTGCGTCAGATAGTCACGTGGTGCCACATGGTGCCATATGGTCTAGTCAACGCTGCGGGAGGTTTTGACTAGGTTAAGTAAGATATTAGATATTTTCTGCTTTTTAAAATTAATTAAAAACACTTGAAACTTCAAAAATTCATAAAAAATAAAATACTTAACTAAAATTTTCAAATAAGGGCTTGTTGGATTTGTGGTTCCAAGAGGAATCCAATATATCCAAAAGCCCCAAATTTTACTAAATATTTTGAGTTTAATTTAAATTTTAGAGAAAATCAAAATTCATTAATTAAACAAAAAAAGATGCATCAAATTGATTTGAAATTTTTAGAGATTAAAAGTGATCTTAAAATTTACCTACCATACAAATTTCAAGTTAAAAGATTTCTAGATTAGGAGATATTGCATTCTAAAGTTAAATAGTTAAAATAAGTTAATGAACTTTATAAAAATCATAGAAAATCATTTAAATCAGCTAAAACTTTAGAAAATTATAACAAATCATAAAAGAATCATAAAAATAAATAAATAATTATTTTGAAGGTAATTTAGAAGAGATTCAATTAAAATTGATCCTAATTAATTTTGAACAATAATTAAGGCATAATTTGGGTTTAGTTGAAAACTTAATTGACTCAATTACTTTCTAATTACTAAATAATTAATCACAAACTTTTTGAGGTTGATTAAAGGGATGACCTCTACCTCCCATAATTTTCTTAGGAATTATTGGTTGGTTAATTAGGTAAATTGGTTGTCTTAACCTTAATTACTTTCTTAATTAATTAGGTAATTAATTAATATTCTTAATGATAAGAAAATCATTAATTAAGCTTGCTAATCATTGTGAAACAGTGAATGGGCATGGGGAATGAGATTGGTACCTCTTTCCCAATCTTTTCCCTAAGTCCATTTCACTTGAATGGAAATTAATTAATTTGGGATTAATTGATGGCTTAATTCATTAATTAAATTGCTTAATTAATCAATTTAAAACTATAATCACATGGAATCTTAATTAATAAGTTCATGGGTAGATCTTTAGGTGTTCAATAACCTAAAGACATTTATGGAAATTATGGTTAACCCACATGTGTGGGAAAACCATGAAAGTACTTAATTAAGTTTCTTAACTAAATTAATCACTAATTGTAAGCCAATTACATTAGGCCTCTTTCATTTCTTAGGTTCATTGCTGATTTAATTTCCAATGTACATACATATCATGTTGGCTCATAATTACTTGGTTAATTAAATTAAGGCATTTATGGTTTAGGATTTAAGGTTTAGGATTTAATGTTTTTTTAACAAAGAATAAATTCAGTTTCAACATTTCTTCTTTTCGATTTCATCAACCAAGTAGTACACCAAGTTTACTAAGACATAAGAGACAACATAGATCAAAATGAGCATGCATACGGAAAATTAAAAATTATAAATAACTAGAACCATCTTAACTATAAAAACATAGTTCTATAAGCAGTAGATCAAATCAATTGTTCTTCAGTTTCTCTAGTACCATCAGAACCACCCATGCCTCTCAAGTAGCACGATCTGCCATTATATCCCCGATCACTCCTTCCTCCACCATGGTTGTAACCTTCGTCGCTCCTCACACCTCCATAACTACCACTGCTCTGACCACCAGTTCCATATCCACCAACACCTCCAGATCCTCCACCGCCATTATGATAATCACCTTCGCCTCAACCGTCAGATCTACACTGAGCCTGGTTGATGGTGATGTTCCTGCCATCAAGGTTCTGCCCATTCTTAGGGTTTAGGTTTAGGTTTATTAAGTTTTAGGGTTTATGCTTATTTTTTATTTATTTAGTTACTTTAGGTTTAGGTTTAGGGTTTAGGGTTTAGGGTTCAGGTTTAGTGTTTAGGGTTTAGGGTTTAGAGTTTAGGATTTAGGGTTTAGGGTTTTAGGGTTTTGGGTTTAGGATTTAAGGTTTAGGGATTTAGGGTTTAGGGTTTAGGGTTGTAGGTTTATGGTTGTAGATATAGGGTTTAGGGTTTAAGGTTCATTTTAAGGTTTAGGGTTTAGGGTTTAGGGTTTAAGGTTTAGGGTTTAGAGTTTAGGGTTTAGTGTTTAGGATTTAGGGTTTAGGGTTTTAGGGTTTAGGATTTAGGGTTTAGGGTTTACGATTTAGGATTTAGGGTTTAGGGTTTAGGGTTTAGAGTTTTTTTAAAAAAACTTAAGTGGTAGGTTATGTTTATTTAGTTTATGTAGTTTATTTCTTATTTATTTTAGTTTATTTTTTTATTTTGGTTTAATTTTATTTTTATTTTAGGTTTAGTTTATTTTTATTTTAGGTTTAGTTTTTATTTTATTTATTTTTTATTTTTAGGTTTATTTTATTTTTATGTATAGTTTGGGTTTTTATTTTTTTATTTTAGGTTTAAGTTTAAGATTTGATTTAGGTTTAGGTTTTAGTTTAGGTTTTTATTTTATCTTATTTTTTATTATATTTGATTTTGGTTTATTTATTTTGTTTAGGTTTAGGTTTTTAGGTTTTTAGGGTTTAGGATTATTTTAGTTTAGGTTTAGGTTTATTTTATTTTATTTATTTTATGGTTTAGGGTGTAACCTACATTTAGGGTTTAGGGTTTAAGGTTTAGGTTTTAGTTTATAGTTTAGGGTTTAGGGTTTAGGGTTTAGGGTTTAAGGGTTGTTTTTAACAGAGAACAAATTTAGGTTCAACATTTCTTCTTTTCGATTTCATCAACCAAAGTAGCACACCAAGTTTTTTAAAATGCAAGCAACGACATAGATAAAAAATGAGCTCGCATAGAGTAAATCAAAAGCCCTAGATAACTAGAACCATCTCTACTATAAAGACACAGTTCCATAAGTAGTAGATCGAATCGACCGTTCTTCAATTTCTATAGTTCTCATCAGAACCATCCCCACCTCTCGAGTAGCGGGATTCACCATCATATCCCTGATCTCTACCTCCGCCACCATCATGGCTGTAACCTCCAATGCTCCTCTCGGCTGCATAAGCACCACTGCTCCGACCACCAGTTCCATATCCACCATCACCTCTAGATGCCCCACCACCACTATAATAATCACCATTTATGCCTTCGCCTCCACCATCAGATCTAGATGGAGCCTAGTTAATAGTGATGTTCCTGCCATGAAGGATCTGCCCATTCTAAGGGTTTAGGTTTATTTTTTTATTTAGTTAGTTACTCTAAGTTTAGGTTTAGGGTTTAGGTTTATTTTTTTTATTTAGTCAGTTGCTTTAAGTTTAGGTTTAGGGTTTAGGGTTTAAGGTTTAGGGTTAGGGTTTAGGGTTTAGGGGCTTAGGGTTTATGTTTAGGGTTGTAGGTTTAGGGTTCTAGGTTTAAGGTTTAGGGTTTAAGGTTTAGTGTTTAGGGTTTAAGGTTTAGGGTTTAGGGCTTAGGGTTTAGGGTTTATGGTTTAGCATTTAGGGTTTAGGGTTTAGGTTTTAGGGTTTAGCATTTAGGGTTGATGATTTAGGGTTTTAGGTTTAGGGTTTTTTTTAATTATTTTTTAATTATTTTTTTAAATTAAGTAAACTAGTAGGTTTAGGGTTATTTATTTTATTTGCTTTATTTTTTATTTATTTTAATTTATTTTTTTTATTTTTATTTAGGTTTATTTTTATTTTTATTTAGTTTATTTTAGGTTTATTTATTTTTGTTTAGGTTTTTTTATTTTAGTTTATTTTTTAGGTTTAGTTTTAAGTTTAAGTTTATTATTTAGTTTAGTTTTATTTTATTTTATTTTTTAAGTTTATGTTTTATTTTTTTTATTTTTAGGTTTACATTTAGGTTTTAATTTTACTTTTTTAAGTTTAGCTTTTAGGTTGCTATTTTAGGTCTATTTTTAGGTTTTATTTCTTAGTTTAGGTTTAGGTTTTTTTTAGTCTATTTTACTTTATTTAGTTTAGGTTTAGGTTTATGTTTAGGTTTAGATTATGTTAGGTTTAGGTTTAAGTTTTATTTCTTTTAATTTATTTTATTTTAGTTTAGGTTTATTTTATTTTGTTTATTTTATTTTTTTGTAGGTTTAAGTTTTTATTTAGTTTTATTTTAGGTTTATTTTATTTTTCATTTAGGTTAAGTTTTTATTTTATTTAGTTTTCTTTATTTTTTAGGTTTATTTTATTTTTTTAGTTTAAATTAGGTTTTTATTTATTTTAGTTTAATTTAGTTTTGATTTTTTATATTATTTTTAGATTTAGATTTCAGTTTTGGTTTAGGTTTTAGATTAGGTTTTTATTTTATTTATTTTATTTTATTTAGGTTTAGGTTTTATTTATTTATTTTAATTTTGGTTTTTAGGGTTTATTGTTTTGGGTTTAGGGGGTTTAGGGTTGGTTTAGGGTTTAGGGTTTGGGGATTAGGGTTTAGGGTTTATGGTTGTAGGGTTTAGAGTTTAGGGTTTATGGTTTAGGGTTTTAGGGTTTAGGGTTTAGGATTTATGATATATGATTTAGTGGTTAGGGTTTAGGTTTTAGGGTTTATAGTTTAGAGTTTATATTTTAAGTTTAGGGTTTAGGTTTAGTTTAGGGTTTAGGGTTTATTGTTTAAGGTTTATGGTTTAAGGTTCTTCTTTTAAAGAGAGAACAAATTCAGATTCAACATTTCTTCTTTTTTATTTCATCAACCAAGTAGCACACCAAGTTTTCTGAGACACAAGTGATGACACGGATCAAAAATGAGCACGCATTGAGCAAATCATAACCCTAGATAACTAGAACCATCTCTACTATAAAGAAATAGTTCCATAAGCAGTAGATCGGATTGACCATTCTTTAGTTTATCTAGTTCCCATCAGAGCCACCCCATCTCTCAAGTAGCAGGATCCGCCATCATATCCCCGATCTCTCCCTCTGCCACCACCACGACTGTAATCTCCATCACTAATCCTGGCTCCATAACCACCACTGCTCCAACCACCTATTCCATATCCACCAGCACCTCTAGATCCCCCACCACCATTGTGATAACCACCACCTCTGCCTTCGCCACCACCGCCAGATCTAAACTAAGCCTGGTTGACAGTGGTGTTCCTACCAAGCGTCATTCTCTTAGGGTTTAGTTTAGGTTTAGGTTTATTTATTTATTTTAGTTACTCAGGTTTATGTGTGTGGTAGAGTTCAAGGTGGGGTTTAGGTTTGTTTAGGTTTTAGAGGATTTAGGGTTTAGTGGTTTAGGTTTAGGTGTTTGAGTGTAGGTTTAGGGGTTTGGTTTGGGTTATGGTAGGGTTAGTTTGGCCTAGGTAGGTTTAGGTTTTTTTGGAATTAGGGTTTAAGGTTTAGGGTCTTATTTATTATTTATTTTAAGTAAAAGTGGTACTTTAGGTTTAGTTTAGGTTTTATCTTAGTTTCATTTAGGTTTATTTTTAGTTTAGTTTTATTTTTATTTTATCTTTAGTTTAGGTTTTATTTTATATTTTAGGTTTAGGTTAAGGTTTTCATTTTATAATTTTTTTTGTTTAGTTTTAATGTTTCTATTTTAGGTTTATGTTTAGGTTACATTTTTTAGTTTAGGTTTAAGTTTATTTTTAATTTATTTTATTTTATTTAGTTTAGGTTTAGGTTTAGGTTTAGTTTATTTTACATTTAGGTTTATGTTTCATTTATTTTAGTTTAGGTTTATTTTATTTTGTTTTTTTATATTTTTATTTTAGGTTTAGTTTTTAATTTAGTTTTTATTTTATTTTATTTTAAGGTTTATTTTATTTTTATTTTAGCTTTAGTTTTTATTTTTTTAAGTATTTTTATTTTAGGTTTATTTTATTTTTTTAGTTGAGTTTGAGTTTTATTTTTTTTATTTTATTTTAGTTTATATTTTTTATTTTATTTTATTTTTAGGTTTAGGTTTAGGATTAATTTTAGGTTTTTATTTTATCTTATTTTTTTTATTATATTTAGGTTTAGGTTAATTTATTTATTTTAGTTTAAGGTTTTATTTAGTTTTGGTTTTGGTTTTAGGTTTTGTGGTTTGCTTAGCTTAGTTTAGGGTTGGCTATTTGGTTATATTTAGTTTTTTTATCTTGTTTATCATTTAGTGCAAACCCCAGTTTAGGCTTTGGGAGATCTGCTTTATTTTTCTGAGTTTAGTGGCCTAGGGTCTTTGGGTTTAAGATCTAGGCTTGTGGTAGTGGTTTTTTTAATTTATATTTTATTTATTTTTTAATTAAGTAAACTTGGGCTTTAGTTTATTTATTTAATTATTTTATTTTAGTTTATTTTATTTATTATTTTTATTTAAGTTTATTTTATTTTATTTAGTTTAGTTTATTTATTTAGGTTTAGTTATTTTAGTTTAAGTTTTATTTTAGTTGATTTTATGTTTATTATTAGTTTTTATTTTATTTTATTTTTTAGGTTTAGGTTTTATTTTTTATTTTAGGTTTAGGTTTAGGTTTTATTTTATTTTTAGGTTTAGCATTTAGGTATTTAGGTTTAGGTTTTAAGTTTCATTTTTTAGTTTAGGTTTAGGTTTATTTTGATTATTTTATTTTATTTAGTTTAGGTTTGGGTTTAGGTTTATTTTTTTAGGTTTAAGTTTAACATTTATTTATTTTAGTTTAGTTTATTTAGGTTTATTTTATTTTGTTTATTTTAGGTTTATGTTTTATTTAGTTTTAATTTATTATTTTAGGTTTATTTGATTTTATTTTAGGTTTATTTTAGTTTATTTAGTTTTTTTAGGTTTATTTTATTTTTTTACTTTAGTTTAAGTTTTATTTATTTTATTTTATTTTAGTTTTATTTTAGTTTTATTTTATTTGGTTTAGGTTTGGTTTTTAGGTTTTATTTTATTTTAATTAGGTTTAGGTTTTTTATTTATTTTATTTTAGGTTTAGTTTAGATTTAGTTTGTAAGTTTTTAGGGTTTAGGGATTTTTTTTTTGGAAAAGTTTGAATTTTATTAACATAAAAGGAAAAGATACAATGTCCTTAAAAGGGTAAAGCTCAGAAATCTACCGCTCATAGAGCTACAAGAAACCTAAAGAGCTAAATTCCAATCTAAGTACTATAGAAGAAGAAAAGAAAACAAAAGGACAAAAGCAATAACTAAAATGCATGAGTGCAAAAAGACACACAATAAAAATAAAATAAAACATGAAAATAGAAAAAGGTTGAGAAAATCCTGATTCCTTTCACAAAGCGAGATAAGCAAGATCCATAGCAACAGCACTAGGGATGACTGAGAAACAACTAGTCCTTTTGTAAAGTTCCAACCTATAAAACGAATATGCAAAAAACATTACCAAGGAAAAACTCATAGCTAAAAATGAAAGAAAAAGAGAGCAAAAGCAGAAAGTTGAGAAAGAGAAGGCTCAGGCTCAGTTAAGTTAATCTCAAGGGGCAACAATACATATGAGCAACCAAACTTCATAAATAAGGGTTACAATCATATGTAAAGCTACCAACCAAAGAGAGGAGGTGAGTAACATTAAAGCCATCATAGCCAACATACCTGATACCAACAGCCATCCAAGGCAAGCAGTCCATAGTGATCAAATCCTGCACCAAACAAACAGAGAAAATAGTCAGCCAGTAGCCAACCCACCAACCAAAACACATAATAGGGCAATCACTTGATACAAGCCTACATCCAAGGCTAGCACACACAAAAGGAGGACAAAGGTAGCCATCAACCACCAAAAACCAAAAAATCCAAATTAAGAAAAATCATCAAAGGTTCGACTAGCATAGCAAAAGGCTCCAGCAAATTGGCAAAGAAGAAGAAAAAATCAACAAAGAGAATATCAACCAACCAAGATTCCAAGGATAACTAAAAGTCCTCCAACCAAAGCAGCTAAATAAAACATCCATAAAGCAGCCACCAGAGAATAACCCATCATTAGTAACCAACAAATGAAGGATCCTCTCCAAGGAAAAGAAGAAAAATGAGCAAAACACCACACAATAAAGAAACAACCAACCAAACCAGCCAGCCAACATAGCCTCCTAGCAAACCACCACAATAGCAGAAAACCCAAGTCAATGTAAAGACCAATACCATCCATCAAGCCAAATTCACATAAGATAGCTAGGAAAATAACAACCATGAAAAAGCCCACAACCAGCCAACCCAGAATAATAACCAAACCCAAAGCAGCCAAGAGAGGAAGACCAAAATAGAAGGTGGTCAAAACCATAACCAAAAGAACAAAAATAAAATCTACAAAATTGACAACCAAGCCTCAGTCAACAAGGCATAAAAAATAATAGCCAACCAAAAGTCTCCACCATCCCAAAATCAAGCCAGAGCTAAACCACCAACAACCCTCCAAATATGTTAAAATAGAAAAGGAAAAAATAGGCAAAATAGCTAGCTAGCCAACCAAACCAACCAGCCAACAACTACTCCAACCTAGCCACAAAGCCACCCAAATACCACTAGAGATCCAAATTAGGTAAGTTTGCAACCAATCTTGAAATGAGGCAAAACCCATACATGAGGAAAAACCTGTAGCAAGAAAAGTCATAACCCAATAGGAGGTTACCAAAATTAGCTAAGGATAAAATGTGATAAACACACAGCCAGGCTGATAGTAGCCACCAGGCCAAAAAAAATAAACCAACCCAAGCTACAATGACAATAACCACCCAAGAGTAAACACCAGGCCAACCCAAAAATAAAAGGTCAAAAACAACAACTAGCTCAAGCAAAAGAGTGAAAATAAGCAAATAACCACAACCTAAAGAGGGTTTAACAAAGGGCATCCAAAAGCGAAGGATCATTAAAAAACCAATAGAAAGAATGAAGCCAAGAAATTATAATCTGAGATAAGGCAATGTTATCTAGAATAATGAAACCTCTTAATAGTTTAGGCAAAGTTTGGTTGTTAAATAAAGTGAACTCAATTAAGTTGGTACCTAAATTAGCCAAGAAATCAGCACAAGCATTACCTTTACAAAGGATATGGGAAATTTAAAAATAAACTTGAGAAAAAAGATTTTTTGTATGATTAAGAAGATAAATAATTCAACATTCCCATTTCTATTAGAATTAAGCATGTCAAGAAGCAAGAGAGCATCAACTTCAATCTAGATGTTGAGAAAACCTCTGTTCAAATAAATTTCATTAGCTTTATTAATAGCCTTAAGCTCATCAAAAATAACAAAATAGGCTTTGAGAGGATAGTAAAAGCATAAATGATAGTACCTTTAGAATCCCTAAGGATACCACCATAACCATATTTATGGGAAGCCAAAGAACCATCAGTATTAACTATAATCAAGTTCTCTTTATATTTGATCCAATGGATAATCCTAGCACCTTTATAAAGGTCAATGCTAGGCAGAATGATACCTACATTTTTAGCCACAAATTGATAGCCTCTAAAATGAATGTTGCTAATAAGATTGGCATTAATCAGAGCATGAATTTTTCTTAGTTCTAGCTAGGATCCTTTTATGATTCATAGGAGTACCATGATATTTAGCAAAATTTTTATCCATCCAGATGAAATAGATAAGGGTAATAAAGCAACATTGATAAGACCTTTCACAATTTTTTTGAAACAAACTTCAAGAAGTTGATATAAAGAAAGAGAACCATGAAAATAGTTGGTGTTAAATAAATCTTCATACAAAAGCCATAATTTAGAAGCAATAGCACCATTGACAAAAACATGATTTACATTTTCAATACGAAAGCAACAATAGCATTTTGATGTTAAATAAAACCTTTTAGTCCAGAGCAAAGAGTCCATAGGAATAAAGTTATCCAAAATCTTTCAAGCTAAAACTGAATAGGAAATGAGAATGATATTGTTCCAAAGTTTAATAAATACATTAGATGGGTTCTATTTATCTCTAATAAAATTTCAAACCTCTTTAAGATCAAAATCACCATTGTCAATTTTGTTTGAAGAAATGGGGATATTCCTAAAGTTGTCAAAAAGAGAAATAGGGATATATTTCTCAAGTTTACTTTCATTCCAATTATTATTAAGCCAAAAAGAGTTAACTTTGATAGCAGCAATAGAGTGGGTAGATAAAAGGGTTTAATATAGTCATTTCCAGTCTAATTGTCTTGCCAAAAGAAAGAAGAACCCGAATGAATACCCCAAGAGATTAAGGATTTGATAACCCATTTAGTGGATCAAAGCCTTTTCCAAACTAGAGAGTCACCAACTTTATAAGTACAGATAAGAGGGTGTTTACTTGGCAATCTTTTTCCATCATAAAATTATCCCAAAAGTTATCATTCTTTCTAAAATTCCACCAGAGCTTATGAGAGAAAGTGATGATAGCATCTTTAATAGGTTTGCAACTAAGAGCACCTTCACTCAAAGGACCACAACATTTATGCCAAGATGTCCAATGCATTCTTTTGGTTGAATTATTATAGCCCCAAAAAATTTATTAAGCAAATGATCAATTCATATAAGAGTAGAATTAGTCGGGATAATAGTTTGAATCAAATAAAGAGGCATTGAATTAAGAGTACTTTTAAGAATAGTGAGCCTGCCACCAAAGGAAAGTAAATGGAATTCCCAAACAAAAATTTTTTTTAAAATATTATGAATTAACTCATCAAAGAGATGGGATCATTTCGGGCCTTTAAAGAGAGGTGAACCTACGTACTTAAGAGGTAAATGTTGATGTTTAAAATTAGTGATATGCAGTATTTGATTAATTTAATTATTTGAGATACATGAAGAAGTGATAAAATAGCTTTTTTTTATCATTGATAGAAAGGCCACTTTCTCTACCAAATTTATTTAAAAAATACTTGAGATTCTTTATATGATAAATAGAAGCATTGCAAAAAATAATAAAATCATCTGTAAAGCTTAAATAGGAAACAAGAAGACCACCAAGAGTTCTGAAGTACATACTAGGATTGTTTAAGAATAAATCATTGATGCTCCTCGATAAGTACTCAACAATGATAATAAAAAAAGTAGGAGATAAAGGATCCCCTTGTCTTAAGCCATGGGAAAAGGGAAAGAAACCTAAGGTTTTCTCATTAAGCAAAATAAAGAACTAGTCATTATTAATACAATTTTTAATAAGAAAATTAAATTTATCAGAAAACCCAAATAAATTCAGAATATGGACAAGAAAATCCCAAGAGATGTTATTAAAAGCTTTGGTAATAACTAATTTGAAAAGAATGTTGCCTCCTCTAGTCTTGGCATCAAGATCATGAATTAATTATTGGGCAAGTAAAATATTATTAGAAATATATCTACCTCTAATAAAACCAGTTTGGATGAGAGAGATAACTCTATTAAGTAAAGGACTAAGCCTGTTGGTAAGAATTTTGTAAATGAGCTTATTGAAGAAGGTGAAAAGACTAATAGGTCTAAAATCACTCCAATAGTCCGAATTATCTTTCTTAGGTATGAGAACAATAGAAGTAATAGAAAATATCTAGAAAAAGAATTATTATTAAAAAAATCAATCACAGTGTCAATCAAATCATTTTTAATGATAAACCAACAATTTTGAAAAAAATTGAGTAATGAAACCCTCCAGACTAGCAACAGAATCTATATTTAGGACTTTAAAATTTTCATGTTCATTAGGCACAATGGAAAGAAAATCAATATAATCATTAGTAATAAAAGAAGTAATCAAATGCAATTTAGAAATAACTTCATAAGAGCATCTCTTATTATGCATATTTCTAAAGTATTTAATAATTGATTCCTTAATATCATTATTCTCCATAATCCAAACACGATTGTCATCTTTTGTTTTTTGAATATTATTTAAAGCTTTCTTTTTTATGTTTCCTAGTAGCTTTTTGGTGCTAGTAAGTCTCTTCCATATTTTGGAAGTTAACAAATTTATCTTTCACCTCAATCAAGTACATAATCTTATAAGGATCAGATATAACAGAGACTTCAAGATCACAAATCAAATTTTCCATATCTTTAATATTAGCAAAAAGGTTTTAAAAATAATGCTTGTTCCACCAAGCCAAATTTTGTTGAAGTCTTTTAAGTTTAAACCAAAGTCTATTCTTCCTTATAATCAAATTATCAAGATGTAGAAGAGCTTTCCAATTATTATCCACAACATCAAAAAAATCAATATGCTGAATCCCCATGTTCTGAAATCTAAAAGTAGACTAGTTTTTTTAACTATTAGAATTATTTTAAATAGAAACCAGAAGAGGAGCATGATCGTAGGTTCTAAACGATCAACATATGTAATTGAGTAATTGAGTATGAGTATTAAAGACAATTTGGTCCAACCTTTGCCAATGGCTAAAGTTTTGCCAAGTATAGTTAGAACCCTTAAAGCCAATATCAATCAAATTACATTCAAGGATCATATTGCAAAAATCTTCATGGAATGAATATTGGGAGAGGAACCACCACTTCATTCAGAAGAAAATAAAGTAGTGTTGAAATCACCACCCACAAACCAAGGTTTGTTAACCAAGGTAGCAAAATTCCTCAAATTATCCCAAAGAAGATTTCTACCAGATCTATAACAAGATGCATAAACAAAAGAGCCCAAAACACAGTAGTCACCATAAGAGATTTGAGCATTGACAACTTGTTGAAAATCATCAATAATAGAATCCTCAATAAAATTATTCCAAAAACACCAAATCTTATTACTAACATTAAAGAAAAATTTATTGAAGTCGATCATTCTAGCAACATGGTTCATATTATTAGCATGAATAAGAGGCTCTAGAATAATAAGTAAAGAAATATTATGAATGTGACAAAGATTTCTAATATGATTATGAATAGAAAGGGTACCGATCCCTCTAACATTCCAAACAAGAAAATTAAACATATGGAAAACAAAAAGGGGTTAAGCAAAGGTTAATTAAGAGAGGAGTTGGAGGCCACAGTAGATTTTGTGTTTTTGGACAATTTGGGAGAAAAATTTTTAACCTTTTTTTTTGCATGATAAGTTTGAAAACAATTTCTTTTCTCATAGAGTCATCATCCGAGTAAGATTTAGTAACATTGGTCACAAATTTAGGAGAAATCTCCAAGTGTTTGGAGGGGAGTTCACCCTCTTCCAAATCCATATTAAGTTGAAAAGTAGGATTAACATGAATATCAACATTAGAAATGAGAGACGGTGATGATTTAGAACACTTAAAGCATAAGTAGTTAAATCTGGATCATAAATGTTTAAATCTTGATCAAAGCCGGCATAGATGTAAGAATAGAATCAGAGAAAATTGAATCATCTTTCAATAACTTAGAAAATTTATTATTCTTTGCATTTGAAATATTCAAATTCAAAGAAGGAATAAAAGGTAAATCATGCTTCCCATTTTGAAAATTAGCCAAATCCATACCAATAGTAGGAGCCAAAACTTGTTCAACAGGATTAACCTTGATATCTAAGGATTCAACCTCAATAACAGTCTTCATACCATCCTTAGGATCCGAGGCCAATTTTTGAACATAAGTAGGAATCGACTTATGTATAGGGATCACATTCTCTTTAGGAAGATTCATTTTTTTTAAGTGGGGATGGAGAATAAAACATTATGAATTATTATGATCGTATATTTTATAATGGGAACTAAAAACTTGAAGTTTCTCCAATTCAACATTTTGTGAATACCCATATTTTTTAGAGCCAATCTAAACTTCTTTAGGTTATTTTTTAATTATATCTAATTTCACGAGGATTTGAGCTACAGAAGGGCGATATCACTCAGCGATCGCTTGGTCGAGTTGCAAAGGCCGACAAAATAAAGACCAGACAGCAAAAAGTACATGGTGGGTAACAAATTGAATGTGCATATTAGGAAGAGATAACCACACAAGGATAATAGGAGATTCCTCTTTAATGTCAAAAAGTGGTGGCCACCTCAGTAAACATTTTTGACAATTAAAGACAAAATAAGAATGATGTGAAAAAAACACCTGAATAATCCAGATCATTAGAAAGTTGAATAAGAATATGCTGAGGGTCAATAAGACAAATCGAAAGCAATCATAAGCTTGAGATTATGGAAAAAGAGTGGATCTTATCCAAATTTGGATGTCAGAAAGAAAATTTACCGACAAGAAACAATTCAAATGGTTTTAGCAACTTTTTAACATCAACATCAGAGCACATAATGGCCGACAAACCTTTAAATGATGTCAAAATGAGATTAACTGAATCAACAGAGAGAGAATCCTTACCAGAGAGTGGAACAGAGAGAGAATCCTTTAAATGCGATTAATCCAACTAATGTCAAAATGCTAGTAAGCATCCATAATTTGATGTGGAACCCAAAGAATAGAACTCACCACAACCATGGTCAATGACAAAGCATTATGCAAAAGGCCAGATGTCATTCAATCCTTTGAAAATGGTCGAGATTGAAGCCAAAGGCATAAAAATCACTAGTTAGGGATGAGCCACCAACAGGGATTCAAAAATTGCCAAAGAACGAGAGATAGCTTGGGGCGGGGGGGTTTAGGTTTAGGTTTCTTTTTTTAGTTTAAGTTTAGATTTAGGATTTTGTTTTAGTTTATTCTTTTAGGTATAAGTTTAGGTATAAGTATAGGTTTATGTTTAGGTTTTAGTTTAGGTTTTTATTTTGTTTTATTTTTTGTTTTATTTAGGTTTAGGTTTTTTTATTTAATTTATTTTTAGGTTTTATTTAGTTTAGGTTTAGGTTTTTAGGTTTTTAGGTTGTTAGGGTTTAGTGTTTAGGGTTGTTGGTTTAGGGTTGTAGGTTCAGGGTTTAGGGTTTAGAGTTAGTTTTAGGGTTTTGGGTTTAGGGTTTAAGGTTTAGGGTTTAGGGTTTAGGGTATAGGATTTAGGGTTTAGGGTTTAGGGTTTAGGGTTTATTTATTTATTTATTATTTATTTATTTATTTTAAATTAAGTAAACCAGTAGGATTATGTTTATTTAATTTATTTTTTATTTATCATAGTTTATTTTATTATTTAATTTTTATTTAGGTTTAGTTTTTTATTTTATTTAGTTTAGTCTATCCATTTTTATTTTAGGTTCTATTTTAGTTTATTTATTAGGTTTAGCTTTAGGTTTAGGTTTATTTTTTTAGTTTAGTTTTATTTTTTTTTTTAGGTTTAGGTTTTATTTTTTATTTTTAGGTTTAGGATTAGGTTTTTTTATTTTTTTAAGCTTAGGTTTTAGGTTTTTATTTTAGGTTTATTTTTAGGTTTTATTTTTTAGTTTAGGTTTAGGTTTATTTTTAGTTTAATTTATTTTATTTAATTTAGGTTTAGGTTTAGTTTATTTTAGATTTATGTTTAGGTTTTATTTTTTTTTAATTTAGTTTATTTTAGTTTAGGTTTGGCTTTATTTTATTTTGTTTATTTTATTTTTATTTTAGGTTTAGGTTTTTTTTAGTTTTAGGTTTAGATTTTATTATTTATTTACTTTTAGGTTTATTTTCTAGGTTTTTTTATTTAGTTTTATTTTATTTTATTTTAGGTTTATATAATTTTATTTTATGTTTAGTTTTCTTTTATTTAGGTCTTTTATTTTGAGGTTTATTTTATTTTTAGTTTACTTTTATTTTATTTTATTTTATTTCTAGGTTTTGGTTTAGGTTTAGGTTTTAATATTTATTTTATTTTATTTAGGTTTAAGTTTTTTTATTTATTTTATTTTTAGGTTTTATTTAGTTTAGTTTTAGGTTTTTAGGTTTTTAGGGTTTATGTTTAGGGTTTAGGGTTAGTTTAGGGTTTAAGGTTTTTTTTAGGGAAAGTTATAATTTGTTACCATAGAAGGAAAAGATACAAAGTCCTTAATAGGGGTAAAGCTCAAAAAACTACTACTCTCAGAGCTACAAGAAACTGAAAGAGCTAAACCCCCATCTAAGTAGATTCAAAAAAGGAAAGAAAATAAAAGAGCAAATATAGCAGCTAAAAAACATAAGAGAAAAAGGCAGAGTAAGGCTAAAACAAATCATGAAAATAGTAAAAGGATTAGTCAGCAGCAGTTCATGGTTCCTTTGAGAAAGCAAGATAAGCAAGATCCACAGCAACAACACTTGAGTTGACTGAGTAACCATCATTCCTTCTATAAAGTTCCAACCTATAAAAGAAATCTGCAAAACACTATAAAGGCAATAGTCATATCTTAAAAGGATAAGGATAAAGAGAGTAAAAGGAGAGAGCTGAGAATGAGAAGGCTTAAGCTCAGTTAAAATCATCTCAAGGGGCAAGAATACATCGAGCATCCAACTTCATAAAGAAGGTTTACAATCATATGTAATGCTACCAACCAGAGAGAAGATGTGAGTAACATCAAAGCCATCATAGCAATCATACCTGATACAAGCAAACATCCAAGGCCAGCAGTCCATAGAGTTCCAGATCCTACATAATTAAAAGAAGATCAATTGGCCAGCTACCAGCTAGCATCCAAACCACCAAACAAAAACAATAATAGACTAATCACAATAACCAAGAGATAGACAAAAACAAAGTCAAAACACCAACAACAGCCACCATCCCAATACACATCCAAGCTCTAAACCAGGGAAAATCAGAACCAACCATTAGCAAGCACCAAACCCATGCTAATTAATAGAGAAACATCAAACAAAACTAAAGTTGGAGCCTTCAACCCAAAGTCCCAACAAGTAGTAGCCACCAAGCCAAACTAGGGTAAGCAACCATAAATGAAAAGAACTAAAAAATGAAACCATCAATTGAAGGAAACATAAGTTGTAGCCAATGCAAATCACCAGAAGACAAAATAGCCACACAAAGGGAGCCAAAGGAAACCACCAACTACTAGAAACCAAAAAGTCCAATCCAAAAAGATCAACAAAGGTTCGACTAGTAGAAAAAGAAGACCATAAAAGAAAAAAACCTAAGCCAGAAGTACAACCAGCAATAAGACAAATGAGCAAAAGGCTCTAACAAATTGACTAAGAAGAAGGATAAGACCAACAAGGAAAAATTCAACCAACAAAGATTCCAAGGACAACTAAAAGTCCTCCAACCAAACCAGCTAATTAAAACAGTCATATGGAAACCACCAGAGAACAACCCATCATAAGTAACTAAAAAAGAAAGCATCCCCAACAGCTAAGGAAAAGCAGAAAACCAACAAAAATCCACAAAGCTAAAGTTCAAAAGAAGCATAGCCACCATAGAAAGGCAAAAATAGCAATTAACCAGGACCAGCCAAAAAACCAAAATTCCCCAGCAACAAAGACTAACCCTACAAGAAGCATAATAACAACACATAACATGCTACAAACAAAGCACCTAACGAAGGATAATCTTAGTATAATAACCAAACACAAACCCAAGGAAAAAGAAGGATCCTACAACAAACAACATGGAACTAGGAGGTAACCAATAAAAAAGCAGCCAAGAATTTCTCTAGAAGAAGGCCCAGAAAAGCAACAACCCATAGAAATTTCCACTAGGATGGCCACCCATCCAACCAAGAAAAACTAGCAAAAGTAACCCGAGTTCAGAGGAGAGCCCATAAACCTACTAGTGTAGAAAATAGAATAAAGCCAGAGTAGAAACCATCTCATCCACCAGCAACCAGAGTAATAAGGGAGAGAAGATCGCAACCACTAGGCCAAAAAAACCAAGCCAACCTAGGATGAAAAAATAGGAACCACCAAGTACTGACCACCAGGCCAACCCAAAAGCAAGAGGTCAAAAACATATCCCAGCTCAGGCCAAAGAGTTAAAATAATAAAACAGCTACAACCCAAAGAGGGTTTAACTAAGGGGAACCAAAAGCAATGGCTCATAAAAAACCAACTAGAAAATCCCAAGCCAAGAAAATTATAATCTAAGATAAGGTGTTATCTAGATTAACCAAACCCCTTAAAAGTTTGGGCAAAGTTTGGTTATCTAATAAAGTGAAATTAGATAAGTTGGCACCTAAATTAGCCATGAAATCAAGACAAGCATTACCTACAAAGGATAAGGGAAATTTTATAACAAACTTGAGAAAGAAGATTTTAGTATGATCAAGAAGATAAAATAAATCAACATTCCCTATTCTATAAGAATTTTCATGTCAAGAAGCAAGAGTTCATTATATTAAATCGAGATGTTAAAAAACCTTTATTTAAACAAATTTTAATAGCTTTTTTGACAACCATAATCTCAGCATAGAAAACAAAACATGCTTTGAGAGGATAGACAAAAACACAAATGATAATACCTTTAGAATCCCTAAGAATACCACCACAATCACATTTATTGGAAGCAACAGAACCATTGGTATTCACTTTAATCAAATTTTCTTTAGGTTTGATCTAATCGATAATCCGAGCACCTTTATAAGAGTCAACATCATGCAGAATGATACCCAATTTTTTAGCCACAAATTTGTAACCTCTAAAATGAATGCCACTAATAAGATTGGCTTTAAATAGAGCATGAATTTTCTCTTTTGGTTCGCCATTTAAGATCCTTTAGCAATACGTAACCATGATACTTAGCATCATTTCTATACATCCAAATGGACCAAATATAGGTAATAGCAATTAAAACTTTGATATGACCTTTCACAATTTTTTGGAAATAGACTTCAAGAAGTTGATATAAAGAAAGAGAGCCATGAAAATAGTTAGTATTACATATATCATCATAACAAAACCATAATTTAAAAGCAATAGCACCATTGATAAAAACATGATTAACATTTTCATATCAAAGCAACAATAGCACTTTGAAGGTAAATAAAACCCTTTATTCTAGAGCAAAGAGTCCACAGGAATAAAGTTATTCAAAATCCTCAAAGCTAAAACTGAATAAGAAATGGGAATGATATTGTTACAAAGTTTAATGAAAACATTAGAGCAGTTCTGCTTCTCTCTAATAAAATTCCAAACCTCTTTAAGGAAAAAATCACCATTTTAAGAATGCTTTAAAAGAATTTGATCAGGTTTGTTAGAAAAAAATAGGGATATTTCTAAAGTTTTCAAAAAGAGAAATAGAGATATAATTCTCAAGTTTGTTTTCATTCCAATTGCTATTAAGCCAAAAAAGAGTTAACTTTGATTGTTAAGAGAGTAAATAAAAGGAAGTCAATATAGCCAAAAGAAAGAAGAACTCAAATGAATTCCCCAAGATCTTAAGGATTTAGCAACCCATTTAATGGAGCAAAGCCTTTTCCAAATCAGAGAGTCATGAACTTTATAAGTATAAATAAGAAGGTGTTTACCTTGTCAATATTTTTTCATAATAAAATTAGCCCAAAGGATATCATTCTTTCTGAAATTCCACCAGAGCTTATGAGAGAAGGTAGTAATAGCTTCACGAATAGGTTTGCAACCAAGACCACATTCACCCAAAGGACCACGACATTTATGCTAAGATGACCAATGCATTCTTTTAATAGAATTATTGGATCCCCAAAAAAATTTATTAAGCAAGTGATCAATTCTGATAATAGTAGCATTAGTGGGGATAATAATTTGAATCAAATAAAGAGGAATTTGATTGAGAGTTCTTTTAAGAATGGTGAGCCGGCCACCAAAGGAAAGTAAATGGAATTCCTAAACATAAATTTTATTTAAAATTTTTTGAATTAACTCATAAAAATAATGGGATCATTTCGAACCTTTAAATAGAGGAGCACCCAAGTACTTTAGAGGTAAGTGTTTATGTTTAAAATTAATGATATGCAGTATTTGATTAATTTTATTATTAGAGATACTTGAGGAAGTAATAAAATAGATTTTGTTATCATTGATAGAAAGACCACTTTCTCTACCAAATTTATTTAAAAAAATCTTGAGATTATTGATATGATGAATAGAAGCATTGCAAAAAATAATGAAATAATCTGCAAAGCTTAAATGGGAAACAAGTAGACCACCAAGAGTTCTAGAATACAAACTAGGATTGTTTAAGAATAAATCATTGATGCTCCTAAGTAAGCACTCAATAGCAATTATAAATAAAGCAGGAGATAAAGGATCCCCTTGTCTTAAACCATGGGAAGAAGGAAAGAAGCCCAAAGCTTCCCCATTAAGAAAAATAAAAAACTGCATTATTAATACAATTTTAATAAGAAAAATAAATTTATCGAAAACCCAAATAAATTTGAATATGGAAAAGGAAATCCCAAGAGGTATTATCAAAAGCTTTGGTAATATATAATGAAAATAATTTTGCCACCTCTAATCTTAGCATCTAAATCATGAATTAATTTTTGAGCAAGTAAAATATATCATAAATAGACCTACCTCTAACATAACCAGTATAGTTAAGAGAGATAATCCTATGAGTAAAGGATTAAATTTGTTGGCAAGAATTTTGGAAATCAGCTTATTGAAGAAGGTGCAAAAATTAATAGGTCTAAAATCAGTCCAATAGTTAGGATTATCATTCTTACATATGAGAATAATAGAAGTGCTAGAAAAATATCTTGGAAAAGGAATACCATTAAAAAAATCGACCACAACCTCAATCAAATAATTTTTAATAATAAACCAGCATTTTTTGAAAAAATTGAGTAGTGAAACCCTCCAGACCAGCAATAGAATCTATGTTCATGCTATTAATAACTTTAAAAATTTCATCCTCATTAGGAACAATAGTAAGCAGATCATTATCATCATTGGTAATAATTGAAGGAATCAACTGTGATTTAGAAATAGCTTCATAAGAGAAACTCTTACTAAGCATATTTCTAAAGTACTTAATAACCAATCCTTAATATCATTATTCTGTAATCCATTCTCCATTATCATCTTTAATTTTTTAAATATTATTTAAATCATAGTTTTTATTAACTAAAGCATGGAAATACCTTGTATTTCTATCACCATTAGCAATATGTTTACTAGCATCTTTTTGACACCAATAAGTCTCTTCTATATTTTGAAAATGACCAAGTTTATTTTTTTTTTCCTCAGTCAAGTCCTTGATCTTAGAAGGATCAGACATAATAGAGACTTCAAGATCACTAATCAATTTTTCCATATCTTTAATATTAGCAAAAAAGGATTTTAAAATAATGCTTGTTCCACCAACCTAGATTTTGTTTAAGTCTTATATGCTTAAACCAAAGTCTATTCATCCCCATAATCAAATTATTAGGATGTAAAGGAGCTTTCCAATTGTTAGTCACAACATTAAAAAATCAATATGCTAAATCTACATGTTCTGAAATCTAAAATGAGAGAAATGTTTTAATCTATTAGAATTATCTTTAATAAGAGGAACATAATCAGACAAGGTTCTGCTTAAATGATTGATAGAAGTAATAGGCCATGAGTAATCCAATGAGTTAAAAGAATCCAACCTTTGCCAAAGTCTAGAGTTTTTCTCAGTATAATTAGAACACTTAAAACCAATATCAATCAAATTACAATAAAGGCTCATATTTGAAAATTCTTTCATGGAATGAATATTAAGAGAGAAACCACCACTTCGTTCAAAAGAGAATAAAATAGTTTTGAAATCCCCACCAACAAACCAAGGTTTATTGACATAGGTAGCAAAATTTCTCAAATTATCCTAAAGAAGATTTCTACCAGATCTATTACAAGATGCATAAATAAAAGAGCCCGAAACACAATAATCACCATAAGAGATTTGAGCATTGACAACTTTCTGAAAATCATCAAGAATAGAAACATCAACTAAATTATTCCAAAAACCCCAAATCTTATTATTAACATTAAAGAAAAATTTATTGAAACCGATCATCTAGCAACATGGTTAATTTTATTAGCATAAATAAGAGGCTACTAATAAGTAAAGAAATATTATGAATTACAAAGATTTATAATATGGTTATGAATAGAGAGGGTATCGATCCTCTAACATTCCAAATAAGAAAATTAAACATAAGGAAATAAAATGGGGTTAACAAAAGGTTAATTAGAGGAGAGGGAGGCCAAAGAGATCTTGTGTTTTGACAATTTGGGAGGAAAATTTTAACATTTTTTTCTCTTTTTAGGATGATAAGTTTGGAAACCATTATCTTTTTTGATAGAATCATCATCCAAGAAGGATTTAGCAACATGTAACAGATTTAGGAGAAGTGTCTTGTATAGAAGTGAGTTCTCTTTCTTCCAAGATAATATAATTTATTAAAGGTAAATGAGCAATGGGTATAGCAAGAGAGGGAGAAACAAATTTATTAAGAAGGCAAACACCTTCCTCTTCAATACCCAAATTATTAGACAAAACCAATTCTTTTGATAATTTAAATCATCTTGAACTTGAAAATCGTAATCAAGTTTTGCAACGATTATCATGAGGAACCATAACCATATTCTCCATTGAATTTGAATGATGCATAATATTAATATCCTCATTAATATTTTAATTAAAGCTTCATTTTCATCAATCAAAGTAGACAAGGTTGTAGGATTGAATGAGGAAATAGAATCATCATCTAAAAGTTTAAAAAAACTATTATTGTCCACATTAGAAGCCTTCAATTGCACAGAAGAAGTAAGAGGTAAAATAACCTTATTTGGAACATTAAAAAAATCATTTTTTCTAAAGTAACTTTTTGATATTTAACAGTATTAGTGGGGAGAATAGAAGTTTCCATGAGAAGGATTTTCTTTTTAAGGTGAGGATGAAAAATGAAACATTCAGAATTATCATGCATGTGGATTTTGTATTGAGAACAAAAGATAGGGAAATTTTCAAATTCAATTCTTTGCATATAACCATAATTTTTAGATCCCAACTAGATTTCTTTGGGGTGTTTCTTGGTAATGTCCAATTCAACAATGGTTCTAGCCACTAAAGGATGAGATTTTGTAGTCATGTTCTGATCAATTTGTAATGGCCAACCAAATAATGCACCCACAACAAAAACAAATTAATGGTTACCGTGTTGTTTATTTTTGGATGTATATGGGGGACACCACGTAGATCAGAGGGGGTACTTATAGAAGTGAACAGGTATGGCATTGAGGTTTGATGTACTTTCACAAAATATGGAGACATCACCCTTCAATGGACCTAATCACCTAATAAAGACTCCTAAGGCATGATGGGTCTTTGAATATACCTGAGATTTTTCTCCTACTTTACATGGAAGAATAAAGTATGGTTTATATTAAATCAGGTTCTAAAGTTCCTATGGAGGCTAGCCTCCATAAATTACATCATAAGGAAGGTGAGTTCACTCACTCAATTAAAGTAAGCAATTGTTGTCTCCAAAGATTTTAAAGTTAAGACTATCAATAAATTAACTATGTTGGAAAATCAAATGTGAAGGATCAAGGAGAAGACTTATTTTGGAAGAAATAGTATTTTCCAAACATATCCTATGGATGGGCTTTATATATTTGAAATTGAAGAAACTTATATGTTTTGAGTTGAAATTTTATTATATTACTAAGGCTTATAGTCCACCAACACATTTTTAG
Source organism: Cymbidium sinense (assembly GCA_021442155.1). Lineage (NCBI taxonomy): Eukaryota > Viridiplantae > Streptophyta > Magnoliopsida > Asparagales > Orchidaceae > Cymbidium > Cymbidium sinense. The sequence goes on along the minus strand of CM038214.1, from coordinate 78,102,324 downwards.
GCAAATGCCTAAAAGGTGAAATTTATGCTTGTAGATCAAAGAAATAGCTCTAATATTAAATCTATAGAGCTTTAGCATAAGCCAAAGTATGACATAAATCTAAGCAAAAGTGGATAACCTAGTGGCATGAATAATGACTTAAGATTATTAGAAAGAAACCTCCTATGCTTTAAATTCATGTGGTCAAGTCATACAATTTTGCAAGATAGTTGGGCTATTATTTATTAAAAAGTAGCTAAAGTCCTTAAACCCACTCCCTAAGAGAGTAGAGTATAAGTGGTATGAATAATGACTTAGTCTAATGAAAAATATTTTCAAATTTTAATTAATTTTTTACTCTTCAATTTGACAAAGACCATCAAATTTTTGTATGCCCAAATGCATGTTGAAAATGGATTATGGGCTAAATTAGTGGAAAGAGGTGTTTTTCACCACAGAGGAGACCCTCAAAGGTCAAGTCTTCCCCTATCGTGTAAGGATGGAAACCCTCTCTAGCAAGAAGAGTGAAGTAATACATGCATGATGTGAAACATACAACATTCAACAGGTTGCTAAATCTTTTAATTATCCTGATTTAATGCATAAGCTTTATATGAGGATATGAATTATTTAAAACCATACTTATGAGTTTTAGTTGGGGTAGAAAATTTAATTTTTCCCTAAGAGTCTAATCATATCTAGGCTATACAACAAACACCAATCATAAAGAAATTATAAAGAGGCATGCCATTTTTAATGCACAGGCTAAACATATCATCAAACATTTTATAACTAGCACAAAAGAATAAGAGATCGGTGCAGTCGGGTATCATCGTACAACCTGAAGAAAAAAAATGGGTAGCCAATATCTACCCTTATTCAACATGGGATATGAAAGAATAATTAAATTTATAAGTGAATAAGAGCTATGGGGATCTTCAAGTCTTCATTTTTCAGCCCCTTCCTTCTTTGTTTTGGTAGGCTTCAAGACATCACATGACATCCCAGGACTAAGCCTTCTAGCTAATGTTCATCTTTATCCTCCCATAACACTAATCCTAATTCCTAATGCAAAGTTTCATTAATAATAAGAAGAGTAAATCTAACTACACCTGCAAAATGAGTGTTAGTTAAACATACCATACAACCCAAGTAGTTATATGTATAGATTGGAATTAGCCCCTACATGGGTAAGTCCACTCCCTAACTTTAATTATGCTAAGGGGCTTAAAAACTTGTAAAGAGAGGATTTATATTTATTTTAGGCACCCCATAAGCATAATCCCTACTAAAAAACATGATTAGGCTAATCACTAACATCCATCAAAAATAATACATCATAAAATCAAACATACATCATAACATGCACCACCTTAACATAAATCTAGAATTGGTGGCTTAGTCCTAATGTGTGTGTTAAGGTTTGTGTGGTATATTTTAACTAAGTATTCTTATGATTTTTCTAAGTGTTTAAGAATGTTTAATCATAAGAGGTTGATTTCACTTTAAGTGGTTTAACTGATTTGGGAATTTTAATTAGTATTTTCTTTTGTTTTATTTGACTTACACTTAGCAACTAAGTGTTATACAGACAAGAAGAAGAGAGGATTGCTCTCTTTCATTCCTACCTTAAGTCATTTCTAAAGCATGTTAATTAGCTCAATTCTCTTTAGTGAATGGCTATTAAACATTTTAAATTAATCATAAGTTTAGGTCTACTTTAAATAATCCTATTCAACATGAAAGGCATCTTAAGACTAATTTAATTGAATCACTATCACATAGCACATGTTCCATTCCTTTCATCATATGACATGCATATGATTAAGTAGTATACATACAACATTTTATGGATGTTTTCATTTTGATTCATTTGATTGATTTCATCATATTAATTTAAAGCTCTATCTAAATTCTTATACAAAAATACACAAGGAAATTAATTAGGTACGTGTCATTGTTAACCAGGGAAGTGAGGTAATCAAATGACCTCCTTGGGGCTAACTAAAGCCTCGTATTCTCGAGATGTCCAGACTATATACCATTACATTCAACCATATGTAAATTTGCATACATGAACATAAGAAAGAGAGCTCCACATCCCATGAACAAGTAATTTAGTCATTTGAACAATTGCAAATGCATGTATTTTTAATAAAAGAAAAGGGGTTCTAATTCCATAATTAAATACACATACACATGTTACATGTCATTGTTAAACCAGGAAATGACGTAATCAAATGTCCTCCTTAGGGTTACTTAAATCCTCATATTCTCAAGATGTCTGGACTAAATATTTGCTTTTCTCAAATACATCTTATTGTATATATAAGTAAAGAAAGTAAACCATTCAAATATTATATTTGTACTTGATTGAAACATGCACGTTGACCTCACTTTTGGAGTAAGTTCTCAATCTCTTAATCATAGACCTAGGACTCTTATAGACACTAAGAGTTCCTTAGTCTTAAGACACTTCTAGTGATTAGGTGAACACTAAACCTAATCCTAGAGACTTAGAAGAGTTAGTCATAAGAGTAGGTTATGCCATAGAGACTTAGGGAGACTTGCCCATCCTATAGCCTAAACTCAATCCATGCCTTCCTTCTCAAATAAAACCACAAATTCGAATTCCAAATTCATAATCAAATTTACAAAATTCACAATCAATCCCATGATCAAATCCAAGCTCAAAATCCTTCATAAGCCCTATGATTTTATCTTTGGACTTAGCCTTAACCAAATCCAAATCAGTCCAAATTCAATTGATTTTCTCCAAGATCAATTCAATCCATCAATTATTTATTAAAATCAAGTCCAAACTCAATTCCAAATGATCGAAACCCAAAATAAAATTTAAACTCCCAAATCCTCCTTAAAGCCTTATGATTGAATTCCATGGACTTTGCCAAATCTCCACCCAATTCAGTCTAAACATGATTGATATCTTCATGAATCATTTATATATTTATTTATATTCATAAATATAAATGAATTATAAATTCAAATGACCAAAACTAAACCAAACTAAGTCAAAATCCCATCAAATCCCATATGGACTACCTCCATGAGCTTAGCCAAACCCCATTCAAATCAACCCAAACTGATTTTTTTAAATCAATTATATATTCTATTATTCAAAAAATATAATTGAAACTCACATTCCAATGATCATCTCAATCAAATTTTGACTTCATGATGAACTCAAACTCATGATCTTCTTCATATATTCACAAATATAAATGAAATATAAACTCAAATAGCCAAAACCAAATCCAAAATCAAATTTAAACCTAATTTAAACCCTATAAGACAATTCCTTTATCTTAGCCAACCCCACCTAAATAAAGCCAAAAATAATTGATTTTCCCTTGAATTAATCATTCCTTCAATCATCTATCAAAATATAAATGAAATCTACAATCATCTAGCCAAATTGAAAGCCCCTTTGACTTCAATTTTGAAATGAACCAAAACCCATAATAGCCAAAATTGATTGCAGTTGGATTTATATTTCAATCCTAAACTCATATATAAATCCAACTAAACCTTAATCAAACCAAAACCAAACCACTTGACCCATTTAGGCTCACTTGACCCAAAGTGGCCTAAAGAACCCATATGAACCAAGTTCTAATCCAAACCAAATTATATTGAACCAAGCCTATCCAAACCTCATACCATGATCATTGATCAAACTAGGATGATTAATTGCCTTGAGTTGGGTCAAACTAAGTCAACTTAGGTATTTGACCAAGCCAACCCTTAGCCCATATAAAACCCAAATTAGCCAAAACTCACCATTCACAAAATCAATTGAAACCATTGATTCACACCAACCCATAAATAATGATTGAACATGACTTGACCATCAATTGAGCCAAACCAAACCCAATTGGCCATTTGACCCAAGTTGACCCAAATTGGCCTAAAAGGCCAAAATGGGTCAAATCATGATCCAACCTAAATTGATTGAAATCGATGGATCAAGTTCATTCCAAATTGATCATTGAACTTGACCAAAGCCATAATTGAGCCCAATTTGACCAATTGGTCTACCTAACCCAACTTAGCCCAAATTGATCTAAATGATCAAATTAACCAAAATCCAAGTTAAATCTAAATTGATTCAAACCAAAGCATACAATAATTTTCAATTAACCAATTGAACTTGAACCAACACCTACCCCAACTCAATTTGGTCAATTTGGTCAATTTGTTCAAATTGGTCAACTTGTCCCATTTGGATTTGATTCCAAATGAGCTAAAATCAAACCTAGGCCAAATTGATTGAAACTAATTGAATAAATGCACACCAATGGAGTCATATGAACTCGACATAACCCTTTGTTTGACCTAATTTGACCAATTGGTCAACTTGACCTAACCTAACCCAGTTTAGCCTAAATAGGTCAAATTAAGCCAAATGAACTTCAAATCACTTGAAATTTGGGCTAACCAACTTTGACTCATCTCAAATCTGCCCAAATTAAATCCAATGCTAAATGACCACTTTGCTCTTGGGTCAAGGGCATCCCATGAGACAAATCACTTAGACATTTAGTAATTTCCTCCTCTTGGCCACTTGGCACCCATCTATTAGTCCACTTAGGCACCAAGGACCAGCTAACTGACTAGGGGTTGGTTGGGTCAGCCATAACCCATGGGAGATGAAATCACCTCCCCATTTCCATTGGAGCATGTGGCAAGAAAGGACTCCCACTCCCCTTGCCATGGATGCATCCTCACACCCTCCTCCACTCAAGTGAAGCCAGATAAGGTGATTTGTTGCCTAAATCGAGCTCCCCTTGGTAGCCATTGCATCAAAATGGCCAAGTTAGCCATTACCATTTAATTCTTGGAATGAGGGGGTATACTCCCCTCATTATCACTCCAATCTATTCACTTGCACTTGATTCAACCCTAGCGACAAGATAACTCCTCCTTAGAATGATTTCCAAGGTTCTCAAGCTCCCCAAATTTTCTCCTTCTCAATTTTGAGAAAAATTGAACAAGGAGGAGGCCACCTCTGATTACCATTTGCTTAACCCTCCACCAAAGTGTAATTAACTTTCAACACACCTTCCTTGGAGCTAGATGAGCAAGAACAAATCATTTCCCAATGCCTCTTAGAAGTGGGAGTTTGATCAAAGTCGATCACACGCTTAATGCATTGGCATATTGAGCAAACCACACCAAATTAAAGCTACCACTCAATGGGGCTTCATCTCTACCAGATGAAGCTTCTTCAATCATTGGAATAGTTGATCATAAGTTCTGTATTCCATTGAAACATATCCTTAGCTCAAAATGGTTTGGTCCTTTATGAAGAAAAGTTATTTCTTTGAGATTTCCATTGGATCTTTTATTTTGCTTCCCCGAAGGTGTGGGATCGATTTGATCTTCATTCAAGCTTGAGTGAGCTTGCATTGAGTAATGAATGATGGACAATCTCCATCTATCTCCGCTCAGGAGGAGATAGATCATGGACCATCCGCTCTGCATGATCAAAATGGATGGTCCTTATCAAATCATGCTAGATCTGTCTGATTAATCCTTATTAACCGTAGGTTTCATTGCGGCTATCCGATCTTAGATCAGATGGCTCACATGAAAATGCATCTCACTGTCGACTGAGTAGCCTACGGATGTGAAAACTTAAAAAACCAATCTCACGGCACCATACGAAAAGCGCACTGTGTGAGTGCGCCACATGGCGCTGACAGGATTAAAGTTAATTAAGGCCAATTAATTTGATTTTAATTATTTAAACATCATAAATTCACCACAAATTGTAGAAAAGTAAAAAAATACAAATAAATACTCATTTTAAAGGTATTTCAAAGGAGAATTTAGTAAAAATATTCCCAAATTATTTTGAGTAGTAATTTAGACCTAATTTAAGATTAATGGAAAACTTAGCTTAATTATTCCCTTATTTAAGTAATTTTAATTTATGCAAAACTTTTGGAGGTTGATTAATGGAATGGTAATTGGGAGGAATTGGGGAATGAGGGAATGAGAGTTCCTTTGCATTCTTTTCCCTAAGTTCATTTCACTTGACTTGAAACTAATTAATTTAGGATCAATTAATAGTTTAATTCATTAATTAAATGGCTTAATCAATTGAGTTGAAGCCATTCTAGATCAAATCTAATTAAGTTTCTTGGGTAGACTCTTAGGTGTTCAATAACCTAAGAGAATACTAAGGAAATTATAGTTAGCCCATATGTGTGGGAGAATTATAAGAGTACTTAATTAAGTCCCTTAGCTTAATTAATCATTAAATATGAGCCAATTGCATTAGGCCCCTTTCATTTCTTAGGATCATTATTGGCTTGATTTCTAATGCATATGCATACCGTGTTGGCTCACAATTATAGGAAAGGGGTAATTAATGGACTTAACTCATGCTGCAACCTAATTAATCTATAAAATTAACTTAATTTTTTTCCATTGAACCAAATTGATTAACCAATATGGGAATGGGTTAGAGCACAAATGATTGAATCTCCTCTCTTCTTTAAATCAAATCAAACATCCTAAAATAACTTAAGAAGAAGCTTTGGTTTTCTTTAAATGATTGTATTTGATATGATTGTCCTTAGGAATTTGTTTGATTGAATGAAACATGTGTTTTATGTATTATTATTCCTTTCCAATCATAGTAAAGGATGTGTGTCATATGGTTTCATGCATTCATGTTTTCAAAATGTTTAAATTTAAATGAATTTCCTTTATGTCAAGCTTGCATGTGTTGATTAACATATGATTATGTGTATTATCATTATTAAATTAAAGTTATTTTCAAACGTTTTTTAAGTTAACTATAACATTTGGAGTGATAATAGTTATAAATATCTATAAGTTTGTATGTGTCTATGGCTTAGAACATGTGATATAGAGTTCTCTTTCTTTAGTCTATATGGATTTACATAAGGTTTGAATGTTAAGAAGTGTATAGCCCATTTGGAAAGGGCATAACATTTGTTTGAACTCATTGTTATGTATTTCTATCTTAGAATTTAGATAGAACTTTAGCTCACATGTATAAATAATTCAAATGAAGGCAATATAACTTTTTTGCATGATTTTCTATTCTTATAATCATTTGTACATTAATGTGTATCTAAGAATAGTGCATATATCTAGTCGGACATTCGAGGATGCAATACTTTGAGTAGCCCCAAGGAAGTCTTTACCTCACTCCCGGTTTAACAATGGAAGTATCCACTTAAAACTTTTATACATTTCCATGTGCATTTAACTAATGAATGAAAATATTATATCTAGCTTAATGAACTTTTGCATTATTTTCTATTCTTATAGTCATTTATACATTCAAGTGTATTTAAGAATAGTGAGTATATCTAGTTTGGGCAATTTGGGGATGCAAGGCTTTAAGTAGCCCCAAGGAGGTCTTTACCTCACTCCCGATTTAACAATAGTGAAGTATCCACCTACAACTTTTATACACTTGCATGCATATAACTAATGAATGAAAATCTTCTTTCTAACTTAATGAAATTTTTACATGATTTTCTATTCTTATAGTCATTTGTACATTCATGTATATTTAAGAATAGTGGGTATATCTAATTTGGACATTCAGGATGCAATGCTTTAAGTATCCCCAAGAAGGTCTTTACCACACTCCCCTGGTTTAACAATGGCGAAGTACTTTCTTAAAACCTTTATACATTTGAATGTGCATTTAACTAATGAGTAAAAATGCCATTTTCTACAAAATACACATATGCATCTTTCATTTAAAGCATGCTAAAAATATATGTTGCATGTATAGTTATACTTGGAATTAAGTCATATGCATGCTACATGTGATGGAAGGGAATAAATTGATATGTCTCATATGATAGTAATTCAATTAAGTTAATCCTAAGATGTCTTTCATGTTGAATTGGATCATTTAAAGTGAACCTAAACTTAGGATTAGAAATGAAGATGTCTTTCCCTAGTTTAACAATAGTACGTACTTTCTTACATCTTTTACACATATGTAGGTATCCTTAATTAAAAGATGAAGATTTCATTTTGTTACCAAAAATACATGCATTCATATTCGCCCAAGTCATTAGCATGTGTTATTTATAAATTGCTGCTCTCTTTTCCATACCCTTGTATAGATTTACATTGGCTTGGAATGTTAATACGTATATAGTCTAGACATCCAAGGAATATGAGGCTTTAGCTAGCCCCAAGGAGGTCATTTAATTACCTCACTTCCCACGATTAATAACACATACTTATATGATTCCATACTCATGTATTTTGGTATTAGAATTTAGAAAGAGATTTAATTTACATAATTCAAATAAAATAAAAAACATATATATAAATTCTAAACATATACATAAATTCATCATTTAAGTATGCTAAACTATGTTGTATGTGTAAATACATTTAGGATTAAATCATATGCATGTTACATGTGATGGAAGGAAATGGTTTGATATATGTCATGTGGTAGTAATTCAATTAAGTTAATCTTAAGATGCCTTTCATATTGAATAGAGTAATTTAAAGTGAACATAGACTTAGGATTAATTTAAAATGTGCTATAATCTATTCACTAAAGAGAACTAAATCAAATTAATGTGTTTTTGAAGGTGGCTTAAGGAATGGATGAAAGAGGCTAATTCTCTTCCTTCACATTATAATACTTAGTTGCTAAGTGTAATCATATGAAATAAAAGAAAGCATAAATTAAAATTCTCAAATCAGTTAAATAACTTCAAGTGAAATCAACTCTTTATGTAAAGTTGAATCCTTCTACATAAATGCCTAGTAAATTCAAATAACTCAAATGCTTAATAAGACCCACACCTTATTAGAACTAAGTCACCACTTCTAGTCATAAGATAGGATGGTGTATGTATGGTGTATATGTTTTATGATGTAATATTTTAGATTGGATGTTATGGTGTATAATTCATAGATTGGATTCTAGGCCGCTCTTAGCCTGATCATGTCTTCTGCAAGGGATTGTTCTTTATGGGATGCTTAAAGATAAATATAAATTCTCTCTTTGCAAGTTTCTTGAACCCCTAAGCATAATCCAAGTTAGGACAGGTGGGCTTGGTTACCCATATGTAGGGTGCTAAGTCCAAATTATATATATTGGGATTGCATGTGTGTTTAGCTAACACTTATTTTTCAGGTGTAGTTAGATTTACTTTTCTTATTCATAATGTAATTTTGCATTAAGAATTAGGATCTATGGGAGATTTGGATGAGTTGTGGTAAAAAAAGCTTCATCTTTGGGTGCCATGTGATGCCTTTAAAGTAGCATATCCAAATCAAGAAAAAGGATATGAAGAAATGAAGGAAAGAAGACCTCCATAGCATTTAATACAATTATAATTATTCTTTTATATTCCAAGTTGTATAAGGGTAGAGCTCGGCTACCCATCTTTTCTCTTTTTTGGTTGTATATACCCAACCACCCTGGCCTTTTATTCTTTAGTGGTAGTCATAAAGTTGATTGATAATTTGTTTAAATTGTGTATTAGAAATGGCATGCTTTTCCATAGTTTCTTATGATTGATGCTTTAATGTGTGGATATGATTAGGCTCTTGGGGTAAAAATAAAACTTTTATCCAACTAATCACTCATAACTAAATTTTAAACAACTCATAATCTCACCATAAAGCCTAGGCATTAAATAAGATAATTAAAAGATTTAGCAACCCCTTAGCTATATGGTTGTATGCTTCATATCATGCATGCATCTTGAATCACTCTTGGAAAATGAGGACCTCCATTCTTACATGCATATGGACTGCTTAACCCATGAGAGCAACCCCTGCAGATAGAGCTTCACCCTCTTTCTCCTTTGATTTGGCCAATAATCTACTTCATCATGCATTTAGGCCTATAAAATTCCTAAAGCCTTTGTCAAAATGATGTGTCAAAATAAAATAAAATTTGAAAAGATTTTACATTTGTAGGCTAAGTCATATGCTCATACCACTCATGCCCTAGTCTCTTAGGGAGTGGGTTTAAGAATTTAGTCTCTTTCAAACTAAATAACTACCTAGCTATCTTGTAATTCATAAGATCATACTACATGTATTTATAATCATGGAAGGAGTTAGCAACCACTATGCGCTTATAAATCCAGTCAAATGGGTATATTTTCTCTTATGGAGGTAAACCCTTATGTCCACCTATTGCTTAGATTTAGGTTTAGCTCATAAAGCTCCCTAGATTTAGGATGCAGTTCTTGTTTCCTTCAGCTATAAGCATAAATCCTTACTTCTTATGCATTTCCACAATCTTGTTTGATGGATTATAAGCCTTAGTAATCTAATAAAATTCAACTCTAACAAATAAATCCCTTCACTTTCAAATATATAAAGCCCAATCATAGGATATATTGGAATGCTCAATAAGCTTTCTAGTATCACGAGCATTTCTTACTTCCTCCCTTTGGATTCTTAAAAAATAAGTAAGTCTTCTCTTTGAACTTTCCCATTAGATTTTTCAAACATAACTAATCCTTTGATAGTCTAACCTTGAAATCCTTGGAGATGATAATTATCTACTTTAATCGAGTGTATTCTTAGGGTATTTCATTCCTTATGATGTAATTAACTTTTGAGGCTTGCCTCCATAGGGAACTTAAGAACTTGGTTTAATATAAACTTTTCTTTATTCATCCATAAAAAATCTCGATATATTCGAAGACCCATCATGCCTTATGAGTCCTTATTAGGTGATTAGGTCCATTAAAGGGTGATCTCTCTATCTTTTGAGATATTGCATCATACCTCAATGTCATACCCGATCACTTTAATAAGTACCCCTATGAACTGTGATGTCCCCACATCCAAAAAATAAACACCATATTAATTGAATTATTTTTATATTGATCTTTTTCTTAAAATAACTCAAAATATAAAAAAAAATTCATTTTGATCAAATTTGAGTTAGAATAGCTTAAGTGTTTTTAGGGAAAGGTTGGCAAATATATTTGGTAGGCTATTATGGATTTGTGAATTGGTTAATAGCCATGTTGTGGTTGAAGTGATTCAAAAAATAATGCTTAGGATGGCATCATGTAAAAGGGACCTAACATCTATAAGTTATTGTAAAGCATGATACCACCCATCTCCCTAATATTTTCTAAAAAATGGACCTGACAATCATTAAGAAAGGTTACTATAGCATGGAAATGAGTAAAATCTCTAAGCCAATACACTCATTCATTTTATAGTCAAAAAGTTAATATGTGAAAATCAATCTATAAGTCCCTAGAAGCTAAGTTGTCACTCTTCTAGTCAACATGATATCATCGAGAGTAGGGACCATGTATGTTCATGTCTAATTATGTCATGAACATTAAGTGTTCAAATCATTACATTTGGTTTTCATAATTGAATTTAACTTCAACATGAGAAGGATTAGTTGGCACAAAGTTATGTCTTCATGGACTGAGAGAAAAGTGTTAAATTTATAACCCATAAATAGATGAGTTTTATGTGCAAGCTGTATCATTAGCAAAGTGTTGAGACACATTAAGAAGGATTGTTGAACTTTTTTAGAGCATCTTTAGGATCTTAGCTTTTTTCAGACATTAACTTGATCTTCAAGTAACATTAGCTCAAGATCAAGCAAGTCAACAGTATAGCCACCTTTGACCTTCATTACATGATGAATAATGAGTTATAATAGTATATGGACTACTTTATGATTATTTTCAAAGGTTAGGTTCTTATTTATACTCTTAGCCCAAAATATTGACTAATTTGGTTTCATCTAAAGACTCTCTAAGATCATTGATTATACACTAGGTTTTTTTAATATTTCCTTTAGCTTGATCATATCTTCTTAGGGCCCTGGTCAATGTTAATGGCATTGCTATTCATTATCAAAAAAAAATGTCTTCATCATTAACAATCTAAAACTACACAATGTGGTTGAAATCCATTGGTTCCTTAGACTTGCCAAATATTAATGGTTCATTACTACCTTCTCAAAAGGGCAATGACTTTGATGTTGATTACATAAAGAGGTCAAAATTGAGTGGATCTAGTCTTAACAAAGCTTCCAAGTGTGAAATGCAATGTGATGATAGCACTAACTTCCAAAGGGGTGAGAAGAATTCCAAGTCTAAAGTGAGACATCACTAATTAACTCAAGTGTGTACTCATCCAACTTGGTGAGGTACTAACCTATGCCTTCCAATAGCTCAAACCATAATAAAATAATTAGTGGATGAACCAAAGTTTGCATGTAGGATATATATTCTCGCTTACAACTATTTTAATGTGTAAGTTGAGAACATAGATAAGGCAATTAAAGTTATGTGACATCTATTATTATGATTTCCTTAAGTTCTTTTATTTAAGCAATTTAGTTTGTGATAGTTCATAAATTTTATAAGTGAGTTTCCTAATCTCTAATATTTACTTCACATATTAAATGATTTTCCCCTAAAAATGTTCCTCAAAAGTGTTCATCCTTTTTCTTGTGGTTACCTTGAAATTTAAGAATTTTATATATTTCTTTATTATTTTCTCATATCAAGTTCCTCTATTATTATTTTCTATTTTAACATGGTCTTGTTATAACTAGAATGATCTATCAACTCATGTGATGATATGAAAGCCATCAGTTTAAAATATTGGACCTACTTCATGAGATAGGTTCCTAATGAAAGACTTTTAGCATATTCTTGAAATATTTTTGCAAGATTGCAAGGCATAATGTCAACTATAAACTATATTAATTTTTTATTTAATTAAGCAAAGCAACAGGTTTCAGTTTATTTAGTTTACCATTCAGTTTAGTTTTTATTTTTTATTTTATTTTATTTCTAGGTTTATGTTTATATTATAGTTTAGGTTTTTATTTTAGTTTATTTTATTATTTTATTTAAGTTTAGGTTTTATTATTTATTTATTTAGGTTTTATTTAGTTTAGGTTTAGGTTTTTATGTTTTTTGTGTTTAGGGATTAGGGTTTAGGTTTAATTTAGGGTTCAAGGTTTAGGGTTTAGGGTTTAGGGTTTAGGGTTTAGGGTTGTATGTTTATGGGTTTAAGGTTTAGGGTTTAGGGTTTATGCTTTTATGGTTTTGGGTTTAGGTTTTAAGGTTTAGGGTTTCAGGGTTTACGGTTTAGGGTTTAAGCTTTTAGGGTTTGGGGTAGGGTATAAGGTTCTATGTTTAGGGTTTAGGGTTTACGATTTAGGGCCAATGTTTTTTATTTATTTATTTAACATTTAATTTAGTTTATTTTAATTTATATTTTACTTAGGTTTATTTTTATTTTTATTTAGTTTAGTTTATTTATTTTAGTTTAGGTTTTATTTTAGTTTATTTTTTAGGTTTAGGTTAAATTGTTTTAGTTTAGTTTTATTTTATTTTATTTTTAGGTTTAGGTTTTCTTTTTTTAGGTTTTAGGTTTTGGGGTTTTATTTTAGGTTTATTTTAGGTTTAATTTTTTATTTAGGTTTAGGTTTATTTAAATGAGAATTTGACACATAATAGGACCTGATGGAGGATTCATGTATGTGACCTAGTGGGATTAAGGTTGTTGTTGTTGTTGTTGTTGTAGGTTTAGGTTTAGGTTTGATTTAATTTAGTTTAGTTTCAATTTGTTTAGGTTTAGGTTTATTTTATTTCTATTTTAAGTTTAGGTTTTTTTTTAGTTTAGGGTTTAGGTTTAAGTTTAAGGTTTAAGTTTTTATTTAGTTTTTATTTTATTTTATTTTAGGTTTATTTCATTCTTATTTTAGGTTTAGTTTTATTTTATTTAGGTTTTTTGTTTTAGGTTTGTTTTATTTTTAGTTTAATTTATGTTTTTAAGAATTTTATTTTAGTTTAGTTTTTATTTTTTATTTTATTTTCTTTTTAAGTTTAGGTTTTAGTTTATTTAGGTTTAGGTTTATTTTTTTTATTTTATTTAGGTTTAGGTTTATTTACTTATTCTATTTTTAGGTTTTATTTAGTTTAGGTTTAGGTTTTCAGCTTTTTAGGGTTTAGGGTTTAGGGTTTAGGGTTAGGGGTTTTTCTTATTATTTTTTATTTAAATTAACTAAACTACTAGGTTTAGGATTTTTTAGTTTATTAAGTTTATTTTATATATTTTAGTTTATTTTATTTTTTCTTTTTATTCAAGTTTATTTTTATTTTTATCTAGTTTAGTTTATTTATTTTAGATTTATTTATTTTATTTTAGGTTTTTTATTTTAATTTATTTTTTAGGTTTAGGTTTAGGTTTATTTTTTAGTTTAGCTTTATTTTTATTTTATTTTTTAGGTTTGGGCATTATTTTTTTTTTTTGGTTTAGGTTTAGGTTTTTCTTTAAGGTTTTTTGCGCTTATGTTTTAAATTTCTATTTTAGGTTTATTTTTAGGTTTCATTTTTTTAGTTTAGGTTTAGGTTTATTTTTATTTTATTTAGTTTAGGTTTAGGTTTAGGTTTTACTTATTTTATTTTAGGTTTAGGTTTATTTTATTTTTCTTTTAGGTTTAGGTTTTATTTTTTTTAGTTTAGGGTTTAGGTTTTATTTTTAGGTTTATGTTTAAGGTATAGGTTTTTATTTAGTTTTTATTTTATTTTATTTTAGGTTTATTTGATTTTTATTTTAGGTTTAGTTTTTATTTTATTTAGGTTTTTTATTTTGAGGTTTATTTTATTTTTTAGTTTAGTTTAGGTTTTTAATAATTTTATTTTAGTTTTTATTTTTAATCTTATTTTATTTTTAGGTTTAGGTTTAGGTTTACATTTTTATTTTATCTTATTTTTTATTTTATTTAAGTTTAAGTTTATTTATTTTATTTTTAGGTTTTATTTAGTTTAGGTTTTTAGGGTTTAGGGTTTAGGGTTTAAGGTTTAAGGTTACTTTAGTTTATTTTATTTTAGTTTAGGTTTAGGTTTATATTATTTTTATTTTATGTTTAGGTTTTTATGTATTTTAGGGTTTAGGTTATTTATTTATTTATTTTAAGGTTTCTTTTTTAGGTTTAGGTTTTATTTAGTTTTATTTTTTTTTAATTTTAGGTTTTTTTATTTTATTATTTTATGTTATTTAGGTTTAGGTTTTTTTATTAATTTTATTTTAGGTTTTATTTAGTTTAAGTTTATGTTTTTATATTTTAAGGGTTTAGAGATTAGGGTTTAGGGT
This sequence comes from Cymbidium sinense, assembly GCA_021442155.1. Lineage (NCBI taxonomy): Eukaryota > Viridiplantae > Streptophyta > Magnoliopsida > Asparagales > Orchidaceae > Cymbidium > Cymbidium sinense. The sequence continues at coordinate 78,087,195 of CM038214.1, read as the reverse complement.
TAGTTTATTGTGTAGGGTTTAGGTTTTATGGTTTGGGTTTTAGGATTTAGGGTTTAGGGTTGTAAGTTTTAGGGTTTAGGGTTTAGGATTTACGGTTTAGGGTTTAAGGTTTAGGGTTTTAGGGTTTAAGTTTAGGGTTTTGGGTTTTAGGGTTTAGGGTAGGGTTTAGGGTTCTAGGTTTAGGGTTTAGGGTTTAGGGTTTAAGGTTTAAGGTTAGTTTTAGGGTTTAAGGTTTAGGGTTTAGGGTTAAGGGTTTAGGGTTTAGGGTGTTGGATTTAGGGTTTAGGGTTTACGATTTAGGATTTAGGGCCATGGTTTTTTAAATATATTTTTATTTTTTAAAAATTAAGTAAACTGGTATGTTTAAGTTTATTTAGTTTATTTTATTTTATATTTCTATTTAGGCTTATTTTTATTTTTATTTAGTTTAGTTTATTTATTTTAGATTTATTTATTTTAGTTTAGGTTTTTTATTTTAATTTATGTTTTAAGTTTAGGTTTAGGCTTATTTTTTAGTTTAGTTTTATTTGAATTTTATTTTTTTTAGTTTTAGGTTTATTTTTAGTTTATTTTATTTTATTTAGTTCAGGTTTATGTTTAGGTTTAATTTATTTTAGGTTTAGATTTAGGTTTTACTTATTTTAGTTTAGCTTTAAGTTTATTTTATTTTTTTTTTTTAAGTTTAGGATTTGTTTTTTTAGTTTAGTGTTTAGGTTTTTTCTTTATTTTTTAGGTTTTTTTAGGTTTGGTTTTATTAAGTTTTTATTTTATTTTATTTTAGGTTTATTTTATTTTTTATTTTAAGTTTAGTTTTATTTTATTTTGGTTTTTTATTTTTATGTTTTTTTATTTAGTTTAAGTTTTATTTTAGTTTAGTTTTATTATTTATTTAATTTTATTTTTTAGGTTGAGGTTTAGGTTTTAGTTTTGGTTTTTATTTTATCTTATTTTTTATTTTATTTAGGTTTATGTTTATTTATTTATTTTATATTTAGGTTTTATTTAGTTTAGGTTTAAGTTTTTATGTTTTTAAGGTTTAGTGTTAGTTTAGAGTTTAGGGTTTAGGGTTCTTTTAGTTTAGGTTTATGTTTATTTTATATTGTTTATTTAATTTTCATTTTAGGTTTAGGTTTTTTCTTTAGTTTAGGGTTTAGGTTTTATTTTTTATTTATTTGTAGGTTATATTTTTAGGGTTTAGGGTTTTAGGGTTTTACGGTTTATGGTTTAGGGTTTAGGGTTTTAGGTTTAGTGTTTAAGGTTAGTTTTAGGGTTTAGAGTTTAGGGTTTAAGGTTTAGAGTTTAAGGTTTAGGGTTTACTGTTTAGGATTTAGGTTTTAGGGTTTAGGGTTTAGGGTTAGGGTTTTTTTCTTCAATTTTTTTTTAAATTAAGTAAACTAGTAGGTTTAGGTTTATTTAGTTTATTTTTATTCATTTTATTTCTTTTTATTTAGGTTTATTTTTATTTTTATTTAGTTTAACCTATTTAATTTAGGTTTACTTATTTTAGTTTAGGTTTTTTATTTAAATTTATTTTTAAGGTTTAGGTTTAGGTTTATTTTTTAGTTTAGTTTTATTTTTATTTTATTTTTAGGTTTGGGTTTTATTTTTTATTTTTAGGTTTAGGTTTAGGATTTTATTTTATATTTTAGTCACTAATCATGAAAAATTGGCAAACATAACCATCCAATAAAACCCAGACATAGCCTCCTAACCAACCACCATAACAGCAGAAAATCATAATTTGTATAAAGACCAACAATAGCCATCAAGCCAAAACCACCCAAGATAGCTAGGAAAAGGGTAGAAACAAATAGCAACATCAACCAAACCTAACCAAAGTAGTAGAAAATTTGATCCATGTAAGGAGAGGGAGCCAAAATAAAAATGAACAAAGCCCAATAAGATAAACTACATCCATATGAAATAGCAATAATACTCTAAGGACACCACCAAAGCCAATACAAGGAAGGAACAAAAGGAAAGCATCATAACGACCCAAACCAACACTAACAGTCACTAGCAAAGAAAACGACACAAAAGCGGTATTCTTCAACTAGCCAACCCAAAAAAAGAGGTTTAGGCTAAGAGTGGAGATCCAAAAAAGGAGGCCAAAACCACAACCAAGAAAACCAAACCAAAACTAGAAATCGACCACCCAAACCAAAAAAACCAAACTAGTAAAAAAACAACCTCTACCATGCTAAAACCAAGAGATAAACCAACAACAGCCCCCCTGATCTACTACAAATAAAAGAGAAAAAAATAACCAACATAGCTAGCTAACCAACCAACTTAACTATTAACATCGCTTAACCTAAACCTAAACCTAATTTTGGGTTTAGGTTTACTAGGTTTAGGGTCTAGGGTGGTTTATGAACCAAGGTTTAGGGTTTTGGGTTTATGATTTAGGGTTTAGGGTTTAGGGTTTAGGGTTAGGTTTTTTAAATTTTTAAATTATGTAAACCGGTTTCACTTATTTATTTTATTTATTTTATTTTTTATTTTTTTATTTAGGTTTATTTTCATTTTTATGTTTATTTAGTTTAGTTTATTTTGTTTAGTTTAAACATTTTATTTTAGTTTATTTTTTAAGTTTAGGTTTAAGTCTAGGTTTATTTTTTAGTTTAGTTTTATTTTTATTTTATTTCAGGCTTATGTTTTATTTTTTTATTTTAGGTTTAGGTTTAGGTTTTTATTTTATTTTTTTAGGTTTAGGTTTTAGGTTTTTTTTAGGTTTATTTTTAGGTTTTTTTTAAAGTTAAGGTTTATGTTTATTTTAGTTTATTTTATTTTAATTTTTAGTTTAGGTTTAGTTTATTTTGGTTTAATTTTAGTTTATTTATTTTAGTTTAGTTTATTTTAGTTTAGGTTTAGGTTTATTTTATTTTATTTTAGATTTAGGTTTTTAGTTTAGGTCCAGCTTTATTTATTATTTATTTTATTTTTTTAGCTTTATTTTTTAGGTTTAGGTTTTATTTAGTTTTATTTTATTTTATTTTATTTTATTTTGTGTTAGTTTTATTTTATCTCGAGTTTTTATTTTAGGTTTATTTTATTTTTTTATTTTAGTTTAGGTTTTAAATAATTTTATTTTAGATTGGTTTTATTTTTTAATTTATTTTATTTTTAGGTTTAGGTTTTAGTTTAGGTTTATATTTTATCTTTTTATTTTATTTATTTATTTTATTTTTAGGTTTTATTTAGTTTAAGTTTAGGTTTTAGGTTCTGTTTAGATTTAGGGTTTAGGGCTTTAGGATTTATGTTTTGTGGGTTACTTTATTTTAGTTTATTTTAGTTTAGGTTTAGGTTTTTTTAGTGTATTTTAGATTTTAATTTTTATTTATTTTAGGTTTATGATTTTATTTAGTTTTTATTTTATTTTATTTTATGTTTAATTTATTTTATTTTACATTTAGTTTTAATTTTATTTAGTTTTTTTTTATTTATAGGTTTATTTTATTTTATTTAGTATAGTTTAGGTTTTATTTATTATTTTAGGTTAAATTTTAATATTTTATTTTTTTATGTTTAGGATTTAGTTTTGGTTTTAGTTTATTTTATTTTATTTTATTTTATTTAGGTTTAGGTTTATTAATTAATTTTATTTTAGATTTTAATTAGTTTAGTTTAGGTTTTGAGGTTTTCTGGTTTAGAGATTAGGGTTTATTTTATTTTGTTTAGTTTACATTTTATTTATTTTCTTTTAGTTTAGTTTTTCTATGTTTTGTTTTAAGTTTAGATTTAGTTTAGTTTAGTAGGTTTAGGTTTTAGTTTAGGTTTTATTTTAAATTATTACTTTATTTTATTTATGTTTATTTATTTATTTTAATTTTAGGTTTTATTTAGTTTAGGTTTAGGTTTTAGGTTTTGGGTTTAAGGTTTAGGGTTTGGTTTATGGTTAGTTTAGGGCTTGGGTTACTTTAATTTAGTTTATTATAGTTTAGGTTTAGGTTTATTTTATTTTGTTTATTTTATTTTTTTTTTTAGGGTTTAAGGTCTAAAGTTTATGATTAATTTTTGGGTTTAGGGTTTAGAGTTTAAGATTTTTAAGGTTTACCATTTTAAGATGATGTAAAGCAAATTTACCGACCAAAGTAAATGCAAAAGACTCGCCAAGCATTTTAACTTCAGAATTCGAAAGAAAAATTGCAGGAGCACCTTTAAAAGTCGATTGAACAAGATTTAATGGAGGAGAATTGGAAGAATCCATACTAAAGAGAGCATCTTTAAAGGATTTGACAAGAGTAGAGGTTTCACTACTGAAATACCCAAAGAAGTTGATGCCCTAGGCAGATCCAAAGGAGCTTGCAATTTTCCCCATGGGTTTGGTGGGTTTGATGCCATAGTCAAGGAGTCACTCCAAGGGAAGCATAGAATCGGCCAGTGGCCATCGATTCCATTAAAATCTATTGAGAATCACTCAATTTGATGGCAAGAAGTGGCAAGGAAGCTGAAACCTAGAGGGAAAAATGAAATCACTGTATAACGGAACGAGAGGCTGGGGCTCTGAATTAGGTTTAAGCTCATGGGTTAGATCAGGGGTGCCAGGTCTCTTGCTGGCTGGCCTGTGGCTAGGATCAGGGCTCAGGGCTGGCTGGCCTTGGGCCTATCTGTCCATGCCTTTACTCAGTGCCCAGGCCTTGTGGCCCAGGGCCTGAGCCCAGGCAGAGGCTCAGTGTCAGGCTCAGTGGCCCATGGGCCCAGGCCCCAGGGCTCAGTGGCCTGCCCAGGACTCCAGGATCTGTGCAGAGGCCACATCAGGCCTAGCCTTATCAGGCCTTAGCTTTGTGGCCTGTGGCCTTTCACCTCGCTGCTGATCAGACTCAGGCCCAGGTCCCAGTCCAGCTCATGCTCAGTGATCAGGGCCCAGAGCCCAGGCTCAGGGCCCAGGCCATGGCCCAGGGCCTGGCCCACGCCAGCCTAGTGCCTGGCCAGCTCAGGCTCAGCTCAGCTCAGTGGTCATTTATTCCATTTTATCCAACTGGGCCTGCCGTCTAGGCCTAGGGTATCATGCCTTAAGGCTAAGTCAGGTCAGGGTTTTTTAAGTTTTAACATTTTAAAAAAAAATTTAATTATAACCCAAGAGTTTGTTTATTTAATCATTTAGTTCATTTTATTTAATTAGTTTTATATTCAGTTTATTTTATTTTATTTGGCTTTTATTTTGGCCTTATTTTATTTGTGTTGCCTAGGCTTTAAGCCTTTAGTTTTATTTCATCTTATTTTTTTATTTTATTTTAGGTCTTGGAACATTTTATTTATCTTATACTAGGTCTTATTTAGCTTTCAGTGGTCAGCCCTAAGGCCTTGTGTAGTGGCTAGTGTGGCTCAGGGCTCAGCTTTAGATCTTAAGGCCTAGGGCTGGGTTTGTAGGGCTCAGTTTACCTTTAGCTTGTATAGACCTATTTTATCTTTGTTATTTTATTTTTTAGTTTTAGGTTTTTTTAAGTTTAGGGTTTAGGTTTTGCTTTTTATTTATTTATAGGTTTTATTTTTAGGTTTTTATTTAGTTTTTATTTTATTATATTTTTGGTTTATTTTATTTTTGTTTTATGTTTAGTTTTTATTTTATTAAGGTTTTTTATTTATAAGTTTATTTTTTTAGCTTAGTTTAGGTTTTATTTATTTATATTAGTTTAATT